>CM055907.1:19931431-20328931 GCA_029582155.1 Panopea generosa
TACCACCAACACCACCATCACTACTACTACTACTACCACCAATTTCACTACTACTACTATTACCACCACCACCACCACCACCACCACCACCACTACTACTACTTCTATGACTACTACTACTATTACTTCTAGTTTAATAATATACATTATGTACAGTGAATACATACTGACGTTACAAATAACGCCATAATGTTCTACTGACGTCAGAATATAAAAGTACTTGAGCTGTAGATGGACGGGTGAAATTTTTACGAAAATCCATCAGCGCATTAAAAAGTTATGAATATGTAAAGTAGTAGAACTTTTCGAAAATACCTGCCAAATAACGAAAAGCGATCCGGTGACGGTCGATGTACGCTACTGTAGTTACGATAAAAATATTACCGATACGACTATAGTGCTGATTTCTGGTGAATTAATAAAGAATATATATACTTTTGTTTGGAATAAATATCAAATCATAGAAATGGCAGATAAAGATTTCATAAGCATTTTCCGCGAATTTGTTTAATTCCTCTCGTATGCTATTGCTTTGCATGCAACACATGTGGACGCGTTCGCCTTAGTCTGGTTTGTAAATTTATATCTGGTTGGTCACAAATAATTATCATCAAATATCTCCCTTTATATAAATATAGTATACGTAATGCTCTCATCCAAGAGATTCAACATTAATGTATAATGTTAGACAACGTAGCAGAGGTCAAATGTGCAGCTGCAAGGCCCTTCCCAACGTAAAGATAATCAATATTGAGACAAAGCGCAATTGTCTCACTTTGTTACCAGCTTTGTAAACAAAATATATAAAACAAACTAATTAAGGTTATAATTATCTCTGTAGTATATAACGAATATTCCCCATTATTGTATGCACATGTAGTGATATTTCAAACAGGCAATGAGTTAAAACATATGGACAGAGATATTGAACAAACAAAAATACATTAGACAGGTCAGTTTGGGAAAGTAGAGCCTTGGCATATATTTCATTATATTTTTGAATTAAATGTGTACACTTCGTGTTGATATGTGTTATACATGAAACTGGACTATAAACAAAAGTGTAAGTATAGGATAAATCAACTAAATGAGAATAAAACGTAAGAACGATGATAAGCTACTGTGATAAAAAAAATCCTACGTGCATCAGTTTTTAATATCTATGCAATAATCGCGCGAAAACATCGGATTCCAATATCTAGATAATCTAAACGCACATTTGTCAGTTAAAATAATCAGGACACTGCATAGGTACGAGTAATATTTTACTACAAAATTATAAGACAAAATCGACGAATACTATAAATTGTCGAAATAATCTATCTATTTATATATAAAAGTTTTTAACTTGAATATGAGTGCAAGTGAAAATGAACCTAAACAAAAAGTTAAGATCACGTATTACACAACTACGCTTCGGTACCCTTCCCATTGCAATCGTGTTAGGTTGGTATATTGGTTTACCAAGAGACCAACGATTTTATAAGTAGTGTAATTTAAATATTTTTGAAGATGAAATAAATACATATCATATTATTATCATAAAATTTGCA
This sequence comes from Panopea generosa, assembly GCA_029582155.1. Taxonomy (NCBI): domain Eukaryota; kingdom Metazoa; phylum Mollusca; class Bivalvia; order Adapedonta; family Hiatellidae; genus Panopea; species Panopea generosa. The sequence goes on from CM055907.1 coordinate 19,932,985, forward strand.
TATTATTTCAAAATAAAAGTGCAATAATATTTCTCGAAAAGTTTATAGAAAGCGCCCTTAAAACAAGGCAAATTTAAACAGTTATTTTTTTTCATTGCATTGATGGATAAATGTTATAATTTATCTTATCTTGTAGTTGTTGTTTTGGATTTCCTTTTTGCTTTTGATGTTTAATAGTACAATGTTAGTTTCTTTATATTTATGTTGAAATAATTGCAATTTTGGTAAATTAGTGAGTGATACGCCTTATGAAGCTAGACATTTCTTAACATTTCTTAACGTTTTTGCTAATGTTGTAAATCTAACATGTATTGTACCTGTCACTTTAATAAATATATAATATATAGAGTTGTAAACAAGTTTAGTCTTTTATAGATGTGAGACCGTCCTGTTGGCTCGAAAGTGGATTGTCCGGTCGGAAAGTTTAAAGTTGGTTCTCGGCCCAACAGTTCAAAATAAATTAGTAGTACAGGGGATAAACCCAACAGTAAGGTGTAAAATGAACATATCATTTTGAACACCAAATGTTGGGTAACAAAAACATGTTTGACCACTTCATGTGGTAATATATATTCTGTATATATATGTGGGATCCAATATGTTAGTAAGTATGGATATACATGTCTAGAGTGTGGATTTGAAGTAAATTTGACAGAATCAATTGGTTACTTTTATATTTGAGATTTGTATAGATATTAAGGGACATAATCTTAACTGGCTATCCATGTAGGTTATATTTTGTCGAATTGTAGTGCCGTGTTAATATGTATGGTGGTTGGAAAATTAGACCAAACGAAAGTTATATTCCGAAATTAAGTAAGTCGCACATCTTGAATAGGTACGGATATGACAGAATTATTTGATTTTATCTTTAAAGTTAAGTGAAACAATATTGAATACATATGAATTATAAATCTGTTTTCTGGACAGTTACAAAAAAGTTTATAAAATAACACAGTGTAATTTGTAACATATACAGGTTGTTTTAATGAATTGACGACTAAAGTCATTGATAGATAACTGATGTTTGCACTGCTGCCTGTTTGTGTCATGGCTCAAAATATATCCTGTGGAAAACAACCTATCGACAGTAAATCTACATCGTACGTTTTGATAATTGACATTTTTCTTAATTGTTTTTAAATTGAACACAAAATTTGCCTTTCAATACTACCATAATGCTTTTGTTATAAATTCACATATAACGTCAAATTTAAATGTTTAATGTCATAATAACATATTGTATACGAATGGTAATTAGATAGGTTTGTAATGGAGCAGATGCAGCAGGATCACATTTAATTAGTTTTCTTTAAATCATTATGGTAGAGGTCTTTTTCATTTAATCACGTTTTGGGTAGTTTCAGGAACAGTTTCGCTAGTTCGGATATTGTCGGTTTGAAATTTAGGGACGTAGCAAAGGTTTTCTTTTTAGAATTGAGTTAAGTATGATTACTTAGCTCGACAACCAATCGCATTTTATTGTATGTAATATGTATTTGCTTAATGCTGAATGAAATTTGTTTTTGTTTTTATTCCTATAACGACATTTAAAATAAATGTTTAACTGCACGAATGACGACATCTGCACACAGCTGAATTTTCCGAGGCAGATGTCTGATGCATTTTGCACGTGTAAAACTTTCATCTTTAATATCGGGTTGATTGTATTGTTTTACTTAATAAAACACATAGACCTTTCATAACCTTTGTTGTTTAACACACTTCCTTTGATAATGGAGAATCAGCTGTTCTGCTAACTTGACCAATGTGATTATGTTATCGGTAGTGTTGTGGATAGAGTGTTGGTCGTTCACGCTATGGTTTTGTATGCAACACATTTGGACGCGTTCATCGTAGTCTGTATGCTTACTTAGTTCGACAACCAAATCGATGCATAAATGGTGGAAAAATAGCCAATTAGCTAAAGGTCTAGTTAGATCATCCTTTCATTTTATATAACTTAATGTTGATCAAATGTTATGTAAACTTGTTTTCCTTTTTAGTAATGGGTTAAATATAATTACTAAGCTCGACAAACAAATATATAACAACATGTAAAATAAATGTTTAATTGCACAAATGACGACATCTGTACACAAATGACTTTTCAGAGGCAGGTGATTGATGCAATTGCACGTGTAAAACTCGAATTAATGTTTATTTTAACATACCTACCATGTGTACGACTTTTGTCTTTAATATCGTGTTGATTGTATCGTGTTACTTAATAAATATCATAAACCTTTCCTAACATTTGTTGTTGAACACACTTCCTTTGATACTGGTGGATCAGCTGTTCTGCTAACTTGACCAATGGGATTATGTTAAAGGTATTGTAGTGGATAGAGTGCTGGCCGTTCACACTAGAAGTTGTGGGTTCGATCATCAGTGCAAACAAAAGACACAAGACCATACTATTAACCATCTTAATAGAATTGGTGTCAACTACGACTTATATACTATGTTTTGCATGCAGCACATCTGGACGCATTCGCCGTATTCTGTTCTGTAGATTGATGTTTGGTTGTTCACAAATAATTATCTCCATATAGTATATGTATCACTTATTGTGAATGTGCATCGGAAAAGATCCCAAAAATCGGAAATACTATTGTCGTGATTTCAAATAATTAAACTTTTTTGATAAATAAAATTCTTAGCTTTAGTTGATAGTTAAAATACCAAACTAGACGACAAAGTTATTGCCCTGCAGTAAATATGTTTCGCAAAGTTTCGGTCAAAGTAATTGCGGGTAAAATGAAAAGTATTCCGATTGCTGTTTTATATGTTTTGCGTTTCAACAGTTCGCTGGTGTTATCAAAGGTAAATATACGTGTATAGATAATTGTTGCGTAGTATCGTATCATTTTTGTCCTGGAAATGGCTCTCAAAATAACCATGTCCATCTTGCGAGAGTAGAAAATAAATTAACAACTGTTTGATGTTTAAAATTTTATGGTGCCGTAACGTATTTTCGATCATAACCTGTATTCGATCACTTCCGAGAATTATGAATATCGCTAAAGTGACATCGGTCAACCATCCAAGTACTTACCTTGTACATCGTTGCTTAACCATGTCGCTGAAAAGCTAGCTTAACAGAAAAGACTATTGTTAGTGACCTATATGTACACTCACTACACTCTTCCCCTCTTTACATTTAGGGCTTATATAACCAACAGTACAGCCTGTGGCTTTCAGCAGTTCATGGCCATATCCCATCCCATTCCAATGAGACAGATTCGTGCTGGCACATGTTCGAAAGTTTATCCTCGTTGCCATTAAAGTAACATCGGTCACCCATCCAAGTACTAACACTCCCCTAACACTGTACATCGTTGCTCAACTTTCAATACAGTCAGTGAACTTTAACTAAATCGCTGTAAAAGATAGCTTAACAGCAAGACTGTTGTCAGTGACCAATGTACATTCACTACATCAGGTTTGGTATTCAATTTCCTGCATAATTGGCAATATTTACAAATAGTATCCACGTGGTTGATTGTTTCATCGACAATGTTGGTGATATATATGATATTGATTAGTGTTTTGCCTAAAATTGTTTTAATTAAATTTAAAATAAACTAATGCTAAATATTTTATTACTCATTAATACTTTTCAATTACATAATTATAGTCCTGGTTAGTTCAACAGACCTTAACTGGTTCTTACTTATCCTACAATTTGTTAGTGTTCTTGCTGTATATTTGGCGTGCCACATAACACTATACTAAATTAAGGTTGACAAAACCACTACCTGTTTTTAACACAAAATTAAAGTAGATGAACTGGTAGGTTGATGAAACCACCATCACCCGTAGGTCACAGCATGTGAAATTGAAGCTACAGTCGGACCCAAACTCACAGTGTGTTGAGAGAACATAAACCGCAACCATTTTTTTATATCTGTAGTTGTCATGGTGTGTGGCACAATAGTCACTAACCCAACATTTTACAAACATAAACATCTACCATATGTTTAAATATCTGTATTTGTCATAGTGTGCTGCGAATGTTTATCGACATAAACATCAAGGAATTATATAGAGATGGAAAGGCAACTAGTTGAGATTTTGTGAACGCTCATGCCAAATTAATAATCCTTCGTGTGCTATTTGATCAACATTTAGTCAGGAGATGCAAGTTTCCTATCGTCCTATACAAGTACTTGTAAACATCAACACTTTTTTTAATATCTGTAGTAGTCATGGTGTTTGGCGCGAAAGTAGCTTACCTACTTTTACGTACATAAACATCCCATATTGGCGATTACCCGAGAAGTGTTGATCTTTTTAGGTTTCAGGGGGATAGTGCAGGTTACAGATTGAAACCAACTGTATGTTTCTTCTGGTTCTTCAGTGTGCTCAGTGTATAGCACCGCCACATGGATCCTCGATTTAAATACCCATCGGAACGACTGTTTTTAATTGGCCAGCCCCGGGGATCTGAAGCCACAACCTCGACAGTAGAAGTTTTGTGATTTACCGACTGAGCTAATGGGGCTAACCAGCTTATACTCGTTATGCTGCCATCAAAACAGCTATGTATTTTGGACATCTTATCGAATACCGCATGGAGATAATTGAATGATAATTGATCGAGAGTAGTGATTAACTGGTCAGTGGTAATTAATCCCCATATGTATGTACACCAATTAAAGTTATTAAAGAGACTCAACTTTTGTAAATGGTGACTTGTACAAATTCCTACTTGGCCAGTGACTTGTACAATTTTCTACTTGTTCAGAACATCTGGCTTATAGGATTGTACAGCACTGTCAGAGGAAGGTATTTTAACAACATTATTAGGCATGGTACTTAAAGTATATATATAATATATCTATACTAAATTTTGTCTATTATCACTGTTACATTGGGCATATATTCACATTCCTTGCATAATTCCGATAAGCAGGGCGTAACCATTATCACTACTCAGAATTCATTTAGGCAGGGGCATTATCACTATCCAGAATCCTAATTTTGATAACAGCCCCGGGTAAGGGTTAATGGCATGGGGGAAAAATGTGTGCATGTGGAAGTTGATAATGGGTGAACAGTGCCTTGTAGTGACAATGCAAGCTGTACTCTAGGTGCAATAATGAACAAAAACATAAAAATGTATCGGAAGGTCTCCTGTATATTCTAAAAAGTAACATACGTCTGAGTAGAACCTTTCAGGGGAAATGGGTTAACTCTAATAAATTGTATGTATATAGCTTGACTTGAACCAACAACTTCACATGTGGACAGGTACATGATCTTTAGCACGGAAGTGCTCTCAGTAATGGAGGGTTGCACTCTGGCATCAAAATAAAACAAGTTGGACATGTGATGCTGTGCTCCTACCTATTCGCTAAAAATTGCAGCTACTTAAATTTTTTCATTGCCTTTCAAAGAGTTAACTTTTTATTTTTTCATGATATATGTCCATTTTTCTTTATAATACTGACTCGAGACACAGCAATCAAACATTCTTTTAGGATGACCTGGCCAAATATGGCAAAATAGCTTGGTCAATATTGATGATAACAAACAATTGTATTGATACACATGGTGCGGCAGCATATTATAGTAGTTGATATAATAGGTTTAAAACTTTAATTAACTGAGAACAGTGATTTAAATGCATTCTTTTTTTAAATCGGGTTTAACGCCATTTTCAACACATTTCAGGTTATATATGGCTTATCCAGTTTTGCTGGTGGAGGAAGACCTCAGACTGAGTACAACTACTGTCCTTCCGCAAAGTAACTGGAAACTTTCTCACATACATTTTTTGGAGCGGGATTCAAACCTACGACCTTAGCGGTGAGAAGTAAGTGAGCTTGAGATGTTGCCTTATACCACTCGGCCACAGAGGACCCTTTAAATGCATTCAGTCTATCATTATGCCATCAATTTTGTCCATCATCATGCGTCTGTAAACAATTGACTTTTTTGAGTTCTTCTCAAAACCGTTACCGTAATTGTAATGATATATTGTATGCAGCTCTGGTACACACGGGTGAATCAAAATTGTGAAAACGGTCATAGTAAGGTAAACTTTGAAAATCTTTTTCTCAATATAGGAGAAGAACTGGGAAACAAATAGTGAGCATGATTATGGACATATATGGGTCATTTATAAAAATTGTGAATTGCATGTCCCTGGGTCACATGGTTTTGCCCTTGGAGTGAGGCCTACTTTACTAAATCTATATAAGAGAAATTGACAAAAAGTTATTTCTTACGACTGAATAGATTTATGTAAATGTTTTTAAGACCCATGTGACTCTTATTTAAAAACACATTATAAATTACGGTTTCCAACGATGTATGTATTCATATAATTATATAAATATAAGTCGGTAACCTCCCTGTTCATGTCATGATGTAATTATTTCAATCAGAAAACAGTACTTATAACATACATTTATTGTTAGTTGGCCTTTTGCTTTGTTTTCATTAGAGTTTTTGTAAATACATTGTAAATTCTGACGGAGTTGTCTTTGTTACTGTAAACAATTTTCAAATTGTTTTTTAAGTTCGACTTTTCGAAGAATGAAGAGAGCTATTCTGCTCAACCGGATGTCAGCGTTCCACCTTTGTTGAAGTTTTTTTGTGCAAGTCCCAATCTCAATAACCATTGCATGTATTGAATTGAAACTTAACACAACACTTTCCAGTCATCAAACATACTATGATAACTAAGTTGTCCTTGTTTCACTAAGAAATTCTGGTAAGTTTTGCTTGCAAGTACCATCTTGTCCATACTTCATCAACCACTCAATGTATTTGATTTGATTTAAACTTAACGCAAGACTTCCCAGTCATAAAACATACTACAATGGATAAGTAAGATAACTCTTGCATGAATAAAATGCAAATTATGGCCCTTATTTGACATATTAACATTTTACGCGCAAGTACCATCAATTGGAACTGACAACCCTTGAATTGACAGTCAGACACATTTTATACTTAACGTATAACTTGAATAAACTCCCAAGGTGTGATTCATTTTACAAAGGGGGGCATTTATTTGGGACCGAGATATCCAAATTTAACAATTTTATAAAGTACATATATTTATATGAAAAATACCATAAAACACACAACTGATGCTTTAGATGTTTCAACCTGACTTGAACTCAATACCTGTATATTTGGATTTAAGACTAGCTTCCAGATTGTTGAAGCGTTTTCACCCATAAAAAGGAGGAGTCGATCTGATTTTTAATTTCACAAATTTTGATACTATACTACATGTATATAGTATTAGAAAACAAATATGTAGTGCTGTGTTACAAAAGTGCATTTTATTAATAGAAATTTGGGCTATTTTAAATATTAATTTCTATTTATTTACATAATTTTATTTGGTAAATATTTAAATCCATTATCTTAGTACAACATTATATGCTTCTGTGGTGTAACTGGCAAACACATCCACACTTTTGTAGAAATTCTGGGTTCGACTCCCAGCAGTTGCGAACAACATGAAAAAAGATGGCTTAGATATGGTGAAAAAAGAAATGTCTGTTTTATTTTTTAATGAAATTATTTTCTTTTAAAAATGTATATTTTTTAATAATGTTTGCTGCTGCATGGACGAAATGCTACTAACGTCTGTCTGCCTTACATTCGAAAAGTATATTTTCTGTGGACTGCAGTTTATAATCATACATGGTCTATATTTTTTGTCTATTTTGTTTGTCATGTTAAGTATTACAACCAGATTGTAGAAGTGTCTGGACAAGAACTGAAGGGAACCTATGTCCAGAGTGTATATTTCATATATATTTTGATGCCTCAGCTGCTGATTTGGGAACTTGAGTAAATGTTTTGGTTTATGTATGCAGTCATGCACAATGCTGTTGTTTTTTTCTTGGTACATGGGAGATGGAGGTTCTAATTACTGCCATGTCCAGAGACTTCTCTTAAATTTTAGTCTAGTCCTGTGTCCTAGACGTTTCCAACATTTGTCCAGAAATATACATTTGGTTAAGTCATATTTCAACATTTAAACTGCAAGAACTCGATTTATGCTTGAATACAGTATGAATGTCTGGTGTTTAGAATTATATAAATGGTTCCTTCTGTGGCAGAATTGTCCATAGTGTTGTTGTCAAATAACCACTTACTTCTCACTGCCGAAGTTGTCGGATCTATCCCCGCTCCGGTAGTCTAAAAACATTTTGTGAGAAATTTACGGTTACTTACAGAAGGACAGTGGCTGTACTGAGATTGGTTCCTTTGTCTTTTAGGTCTGTTTTGAAAAATACATACTGGCTATCTGCACAGTGTAAACTATAGTAAAGACATGTATTATGTCTATGTAATAAGGCTAGCAAAATATGCAGCCATTGCAGACTCGAACTCGGGACCTTTCACTTACAGGGCAAGTGCTCTATCGACTGAGCTAACCAGACCGTTTACATATGTTTCTCTCCTAACAGTTTAGGTACACACTGTGACATTCATATTATGCAAGAAACATTAAAAACCGGGAAAAAAAACACGTCAAAAGGTTTTTTGTGACCAGCATCCATTTATGTAGCTTGAATTAATAGGGCGTGAATGGACAGCTTTTTTATTTAATATTTGGATATCCTTTCTGCTGTCCATAACTCGGGAGACGCAAAATAAAAAAAAAATTTAAAAGGCTCCTAGATTTGTGCAATATGTTGCACTACCATTTATTATGCTAATAACGTTTGCTTTTGTTTTGCAGACCAAGGAATTAGAGATATAGTTCTTTAAATAAAGTTTCAATCATATTATAAGTGATTTATTTATGATAAACAAAATACATATTAAATATATAATGGAAACATCTGCAATGTTATCCTAAACAAATAATACATGTACTATAAAGACTATTTAGTATTTGTTAGTTTACTATACTTATAAAATTCAAGTTCGACCCTAAGAGAGGCAATGCCTTAGTTCATATTGTATGAACGTAAGGCTCTGACGCACTAGGTTACGTTGAAACTCACCTAAGGAGGAATATACCTTTTAAATTATTTTCGAATTCAGTGGAATATTTAGTATGTAATGAAACTAGAAGTAATTTCCAATTTGAATATGCTTTTTTTGCGGTAAATATAACGGTTCTTTACCTAAGACGTCGTAAACATGGCCATGTTTGGGCTTTTTGACGTCCCGTGTTATAGCAGCAAAATTGCGTATTTTTCGACCTCATTCAAGTTTTACCAAATGTCCAGAATCGAAACACATATCACCATGTACACATTCAACGGATATATGAATTTGCATATGCAATAATTACGACAAACGCCAAATTCTGGAAATATTAGCGAAAAACGGAAACTATTTTTTTCTCGATTTTTTCGAAAAAAATACTTCAAATCAAAATTACTAGAAAACAAACCGAACGATTTTGGAATAATTGTTATGTGATTTCAAACAATATACTTCACAGTGATTGTGAGTTTTTTTTCGAACAATTGACAAACTAGATTGTTTTACATTTTTAATTGTTTAACCTCAACCTACGTCAAAAAAGACGTCAACATATTGCATAATTCTACGCGTTTTTAATAAGTTTTTCGACGTTTGATTAAGGTTAAATTATATTCGAAATAGGTGGTACAATTAGTATATTATGAAACTACAAGTAATTTGCAATGTGAATATGTATTTTTTGTAGTGATCAATAGAATATATATTTATATGACGTCGTAAACATGGTCATGTTCAGCGTTTTTGACGTCCCAATGTATAGCAGCAAAATCGGGTATTTTTCGACCTCAGTTGAGTTATTCCTAATGTACAGAACAGAAACATATATCACCATGTACACATTTGACGGATATATGGATTTACAATTGCAATAATTACGACGAAGGTCACATTTTGAAAATACTAGCGAAAAACGGAACCAATTATTTTCTCGATTTTTTTCGAAAAAAACGGCTTCAAATCAAAATTACCAAAAAACAATCAGAGCGAATTTTACATATTTTTTAAAAGATTTTATACTATATATTGTACAAATATTGTGAGATTTTTAGAAAAATTGACAAACTAGATTTTTTTATGATATTTAATAATATAACCCTACGCTACGTCCAAAAAAAAACGCTTTAAAGCAAACGTCAACGTCGGTATTTCACATGAGGTATTCGTTTTGTGATAATTAAACAAGTTTCTCATACCATTATATTAATATTTTGTGCACACTAGTTATATACACTTCTGCTGTTAAGTGGCAGCTAGTTTTATTTACTTACACGGAACTGCATTCCAAAACAATATTCTCATTTCTGACTAGCTCCACGACTGCTAGTGAAATATGGACATCACGGTTGTCAATTATTAGAACAACCGATCTGACCTGTTACACATTCATAAAACGCGCTTGAAACAATACACACTATGATTAGCAGTGAAACGCAACGCTCCAGGTATATCGTCATTGAACGTACGTAGGAGCACCCTTCCACACAGCCCCATTAAATAATATTACTATAGTTTGTAAAATGTTTCATTTGCAGAAACACACAAGTGGGCAGTCACGTAGTCAGCTGTTTCTACTTCCGATTAAATACACTTCCAAGCGGTTTTGGTCAAATCACCCTTTCGCAGATTTATTCCTTTCAAAAGCATTAAAATCAAAGTTATATTTAATATTTAAAAGAATTATGATGGAAATTATTTTAATTTTCTTTTCGAAACAGGCGTTAAATTAAAGTAATACATATAAGTTTGATAGACACATAATTAGTTATGCTGTAAGGCTCATTGACTCTTTTTGTGATGAATTAATAGACGAGGACTGGTAATCTTATGGTCATTAAGACGATCAAACCCGCGACCTTTGGAGTAAGCAGTCAACACTGTCAACTGCGCTACCACTTCTTAGAACGTATTGTGCTCTTTAAGAGACTCACACCAATGTTAAATTCCATTTAACTTACGTTTCCGCATCAAACGAAGCATTGCGTTATGAATATATTACTATATGAATATATTAATACTAGTATATTTTATAAAACTAATGTGTCTATTTGAATATTAGCACCATTTTGTGTTATCGATGGCTAATAGACGATCAGTTAATCAAACCAGTCTTTCCTTAGATCTTAGAATGTCAACCAATACTCGAGCACAATCATCTCCGTAAGAAACGGTTAACCTTTCGCTTGTAATCAGTATTGAGAGACGAATGACAAAGACACGCATTGTAATACATATATATAATTCATCACAGAGATTTTCGCCGGCCGATGATTCGAAGATTGTAATTTTAACAAATGAAGTCATGTTAGATTTTAATGTACCTGTGAAAATGCTTAAACATTTAAAATGATATTTCCTTGGATTTGTTTTTATAATGAAGTATTTAATTTTATATTTGATAGGGCAAAAAAAAAGTTTCCGGTTGGTAAGCCGTCCTTAATTTTTACTGCCGACTCTATATTTCCCAAATTAAAAAAAATATATATCTAAAACATTATTTTCTTATTTTTATTTTATTTCATTTAAATCATATCGATAACACAGCCACTGCATTTTACCTGACACACTGTGGATTTTGAATATTCTAATATGCTGCACGATATCAAACATGGCCGCCCAGAGAGAAAGAGAACACTGCCCTGAACAAATGGTTATTTTGTTATTTAGAACAGTACAGTGAATCTTAATTAAATGTACCTATCTAAGTAATATAACTTATTTAACAAACAGCTACAACCAATGATCGGCTTATTCTGAATATTACTAGTACCTCGGGAGAAATAAAAGAAAAGACAATCATACGTGATAAACACATTTTTTTTTACAGGCTAACCAGAAACGGGTATATTATTTAGGCCTTAGTAAAAAAAGAGAAAAAATCACAAACCGACTGTGTGTGCAGGTGCTTTTTGTTCGTTTGGCACATTTTGTCCGCAGAAAAATAGAGATATGTCAAATTTTGTCAACATGGCGACTTTTGTTTACAGAAAATTTAGGACAATGAAGAATTCTGTCCGCATCGAGACAATCGATGTCGATGTATTTCTATTTTTTCCTGTGGATGAAAAGCGTTGCGAACAAAAGGCGCCAATCGGACAAAAAAGTCGCAAGCGTGCAAATAGCCAACGTCTATTTACACATTAATAAAAAATGATTTCTACATAATACTGGTAATATTTCATAGAAATATGATCAAATTAAAATGTTGTTAGTTGATGGAAAGACGTAGTTTTGGATTTAGAGCAACTTTATGTACATGTAGAATAAAAAAAAGAAGGGATGTTAAGAACGTCTAAGGAAATGACGATACCCATGATGGTGATGAAAACAATGATGACGATGATGATGATGATGATGACAGTGATGATGATGATATTTTGCTTTTTTATTACGATGATGTTAATCACGATCTAGTAAGGGACCTCTATGTGGAACGTTTGTCAACTGGCACAAAATAATATGCCACTTAACAATAGCGCAATAGCAGATATAACTCGTGTACACAAAATACTAGTTTTTGTAAAATGAGGTTTGACGTCATTTTCATCACATTTATAAGGTTATGTATTGCATATCCAGTTGTATTTCATGATCACAAACCCAACATTTAATGCGCTATACCAACGTTGACGTTTTGCCTTAAAGCGTGTTTTTGACGTAGGGTACGGTTAAATAATTGAATATAATAAAAAATCTAGTTTGTCAATTTTTCAAAAAATCTCACAAAAATTGAACAGTATATTGTAAAAAATCATATAAAAATTATGCAAAAATCGCTCGGTTTGTTTTAAGTAAATTTTATTTGAAGCCTTTTTTCGAAAAAAAATCGAGAAAAAAAACAGTTTTTCGCTAGTATTTTCAGAATGTGGATTTCGTCGTAGTTTTTGCATTTGTAAATCAATACATCCGTCAGATGTGTATGTGGTGATATATGTTACTATTCTGTACATTAGGTATAACTCAACTGAGGTCGAAAAATACCCGATTTTGCTACTATAAATTGGGACGTCAAAAAGATCGAACATGGTCATGTTTACGATGTCACATATAAATATATGTTATATTAATCTTAGAAAAAATACATATTCATATCTTTATTAAAGTCTCAATTATGTACAAATACATAAATAAAACATACAGTAACACATACAACATACATAGCCATTCAATATTAGAATTACAAGAGACTATCGCTATAAAATTTATTGACATAAAATATTATACATCTATCACAGATTATTCATGCTTTATGTTAGAATAAGATGTATACTATACAGCATTGTACACTGTAAGAATTGAGACACCGGTGCTAATCTCGACCAGTTTCTAATTTTAATGGCGCAACGCCACATCTGAATTTTGCAAACGCTGATCTATGCTTCATTGGTAGCACAATTTTACAATAATTTTCAACTTCATAATCAGTTTTAAAAAGCCTATAAGTTCTTAATTTGTTACGACCATTACCACGTATACTAGTTGTTTGATTTACACTTGCTTTCCACTCCGTAATATATATAGACATCAACTTTTCAAATAGAATTTCAACAAATTTAATTTCATATACTGCTCTACTGCCCTGCTTAATCTACTGCACTACCGCCCTGCTTAATTTGCTTCACTACCGCCCTGCTTAATATTCTGCACTACCACCCTTTTCAATCTACTGCACTACCGCCCTGCTTAATTTGCTGCACTACCGCCCTGTTTAATACACTTCTCTACCGCCCTTCTTAATCTGATGCACCATTGCCATGCTTAATCTATTACACTACCGCCCTGCTTAATCCACTACATCGCCGCCTTACTTAATCAACTGCACTACCGCCCTGCTTAATCTGCTGACGTACCACCCTGCTTAATCTAATGGACTACTGTCCTGCTTAATCTACTGCACAACCGATCTGCTTAATGTACAGCACTACCATCCTGTTTAAAATACTGCACTACCACCCTGCTTCAGATACTGCTCTACCGCCCTGCTTAATCAACTGCACTACCGCCCTGCTTAATCTGCTGACGTACCACCCTGCTTAATCTAATGGACTACTGTCCTGCTTAATCTACTGCACAACCGATCTGCTTAATGTACAACACTACCATCCTGATTAATATACTGCACTACCCCCCTGCTTCAGATACTGCTCTACCGCCCTGCTTAATCTACTGCATTACCGCCCTGATTAATCTGCTGTACTACCGCCCTGCTTAATATACTGCACTACCACTTTTTCAATCTACTGCTCTACTGCCCTGATTAATAAGCTGCACTACCGCCCTGTTTAATACACTTCTCTACCGCCCTTCTTAATCTGCTGCACTACTGCCCTGCTTTCTCTACTACACTACCGCCCTGCTTAATCAACTACATCGCCACCTTACTTAATCCACTGCACTACCGCTCTGCTTATTCTGCCGCACTACCACCCTGCTCAATATACTGCACTACTATCCTTTTCAATCTACTGCACTACCGATCTGCTTAATATACAGCACTACCACACTGATTAATAAGCTGCACTACCACCCTGCTAAATCTACTGCACTGCTGCCCTGCTTGATATACTGCACTACCACCCTGTTTAATATACTGTACTACCACCCTGCTTAATTTACTGCACTAGCGCCCTGTTTAATATACTACACTACCACCTTACTAAATCTACTGCACTGCCGCCCCGCTTCATATACTACACTACCACCTTGTTTAATATACTGTACTACCACCTTGCTAAATTTACTGCACTAGCGCCCTGTTTAATATACTACACTACCACCCTACAAAATCTACTGCACTACCGCCCTGCTTATCTACTGCACTACCGTCCTGCTTAATATACTACACTACCACCCTGTTTAATCTACTGCCTTGCCACTCTGTTTATCTACTGAATAACCGCCCTGCTTAATATACTGCACTACCGCGCAGACTACCACCCTGCTAAATTTATTGCACTACCGCCCTGCTTAATAAACTACACTACCACCCTATTTCATCGACTGCCTTACCGCCCTGCTTATCTATTGAACAACCGTCCTGCTTAATCTACTGCACTACGCCCTGCCTAATCTACTACACTATCGCCCCGCTTAATATACTTCACTACCACCCTGCTTAATCTACTGCACTACGCCCTGCTTAATCGACTACACTTCAAACCTGCCTAATCTACTGCACTACCACCCTGCTTAATATACTGCCCTACGCCCTGCTTAATCTACTGCACTTCCGCCGCTCCGCTTTATCTAATGCACTACCGCCCTGCTTTATCTACTACACTTCAAACCTGCTTAATCTACTACACTACCACCCTGCTTAATCTACTGCACTACCGCCCTGCTTATTCTTCTGCAATACGCTTTGCTTAATCTACTACACTACCGCCGCTCCGCTCGTAACGAGCAATCTGAACACTTCCTGCACTGTTTTCCACTCTGTCAGTTATTATAAACATAATTCACCCAATAATTCAAAAGCCTTCTATATTAGGTCTCCATTTTGGCTTCTTTATTAGAGGTGTCTAAAGGCGTCTATATTAAGTAAAGGGTTAATATATTGCACTATCACCTTGCTTAATCTACTACACTGTCGCCATGCTTAACCTACTGCAGTACCGCCATGCTTAATCTACTGCACTACCACCCTGATAAATCTACTGCACCCCTGCTTAATATACTGCTCTACTTAATCGACTGCACCCTTGCTTAATCTACTGCTTTACCGCTCTACTTAACCTACTGCACCCCTGCTTAATCTACTGCACCCTTGCTTAATCTACTGCACCCTTGCTTAATCTACTGCTTTACAGCTCTACTTAATCTACTGCTACCCTGCTTAATCTACTGCAACCATGCTTAATCTACTGCAACCATGCTTAATCTACTGCTCTACCGCTCTACTTAATCTACTGCACCCCTGCTTAATCTACTGCAACCATGCTTAATCTACTGCACCCTTGCTTAATCTACTGCAACCCTGCTTAATATACTGCAACCATGATTAATCTACTGCACCCTTGCTTAATCTACTGCACCACTACTTAATCTACTGCAACCATGCTTAATCTACTGCAACCATGCTTAATCTACTGCACCCTTGCTTAATCTACTGCTCTACCGCTCTACTTAATCTACTGCACCCCTGCTTAATCTACTGCACTCCTGCTTAATCTACTGCACCCTTGCTTAATCTACTGCACCCTTGCTTAATCTACTGCTTTACCGCTCTACTTAATCTACTGCACCCCTGCTTAATCTACTGCAACCATGCTTAATCTACTGCACCTATGCTTGATCTACTGCTCTACCGCTCTACTTAATCTACTGCACCCATGCTTAATCTACTGCAACCATGCTTAATCTACTGCACCCTTGCTTAATCTACTGCACCCCTGCTTAATCTACTGCAACCATGCTTAATCTACTGCACCCTTGCTTAATCTACTGCACCCCTGCTTAATCTACTGCAACCATGCTTAATCTACTGCAACCATGCTAAATGTACTGCTCTACCGCTCTACTTAATCTATTGCACCCCTGCTTAATCTACTGCAACCATGCTTAATCTACTGCACCTATGCTTGATCTACTGGTTTACCCCTCTACTTAATCTACTGCACCCATGCTTAATCTACTGCAACCATGCTTATTCTACTGCACCCTTGCTTAATCTACTGCACCCCTGCTTAATCTACTGCAACCATGCTTAATCTACTGCACTCTTGCTTAATCTACTGCACCCCTGCTTAATCTACTGCAACCCTGCTTAATCTACTGCACCCCTGCTTAATCTACTGCACCCCTGCTTAATCTACTGCAACCATGCTTAATCTACTGCAACCATGTTTAATCTACTGCACCCTTGCTTAATCTACTGCTTTACCGCTCTACTTAATCTACTGCACTCCTGCTTAATCTACTGCACCCCTGCTTAATCTACTGCTCTACCGCTCTACTTAATCTACTGCACCCCTGCTTAATCTACTGCAACCATGCTTAATCTACTGCTCTACCGCTCTACTTAATCTACTGCACCCCTGCTTAATCTACTGCAACCATGCTTAATCTACTGCACCCTTGCTTAATCTACTGCACCCCTGCTTAATATACTGCAACCATGCTTAATCTACTGCACCCTTGCTTAATCTACTGCACCCCTGCTTAATCTACTGCAACCATGCTTAATCTACTGCAACCATGCGTAATCTACTGCACCCTTGCTTAATCTACTGCTCTACCGCTCTACTAAATCTACTGCACCCCTGCTTAATCTACTGCACCCCTACTTAATCTACTGCACCCCTGCTTAATCTACTGCACCCCTACTTAATCTACTGCAACCATGCTTAATCTACTACACCCCTGCTTAATCTACTGCAACCATGCTTAATCTACTGCAACCATGCTTAATCTACTGCACCCTTGCTTAATCTACTGCTCTACCGCTCTACTTAATCTACTGCACCCCTGCTTAATCTACTGCAACCATGCTTAATCTACTACACCCCTGCTTAATCTACTGCAACCATGCTTAATCTACTGCAACCATGCTTAATCTACTGCACCCTTGCTTAATCTACTGCTCTACCGCTCTACTTAATCTACTGCACCCCTGCTTAATCTACTGCAACCATGCTTAATCTACTGCACCCCTGCTTAATCTACTGCTCTACCGCTCTACTTAATCTACTGCACCCCTGCTTAATCTACTGCAACCATGCTTAATCTACTGCAATACCGCCCTGCTTAATCTACTGCAATACCGCCCTGCTTAATCTAATACTACCCTGATTAATACTGTGACAAGCAGCGAGCCTTCCCTCAGGCCTTTTAGATCTTTGATTTTAATATTGCAGCCATGTACACTGTCCCTTTTGTGAAATTTGGCCACCAACAAGCTGCATTATTTGTACATTAATCTGTAGGTTTATTATGATATCATTGTACATACATATAGCAAAACATCACTTTTCATAACAAGAGGCCCATGGGCCTTAATGGTCACCTGATTATCCTTGATGATATAAAGCTATATGAACTTATTTTCCATATTTTGTCTTTCGGAAAGCGGCAAAAATCCAAACAAGGATTTTGAACATCTCACGATCTGCATCAACAAATGACACCATGTATTCTTATACAGATTTAGTCAAGTAGTACCTACCGCAAGGGTCAAACCATGACACCCGAGGACATGAAATTCACAATTTTTATGACGGACTCCTAGGCCTCATTAACTATGCTTGCATGTTTACTAGTGCTTCCTATAATAAAAAAGATTTTTAAAGTTTGCTTTAAATTTGACTGTTTTGGACCAAGGTTACAGAGGGAGTAGGTCACTAAAAAATTACACACAAAAAAAAACATTCAAAAACTATTCAGTCATCAGAAATGATGGTTTTTGTCTGTCTCTCTTATATAGATTTAATAAAGTAACCCCACTCCCAACTGGGGGACATGAAAGTCACAATTCTCATAAAGAATGTCAATAATCATAGAGTGGGGGGGATGGAAAGTAGGGGATCATGAAGTTCACACAGGTATTAACCGTTGTGTCAGCAACATGATATCTTTCGCAAAAGACTTTTCAGTCATAGGAAATAACGTTTTTTGTCAATTTCTCTTATATAGATCTAGTAAGGTGGGCCTCATCCCAGTCCCAAACCGCGAGATTTAGAAGCATAAAGTTAATAATTTGGATAAAGGACCCCTAGTCGTCAATAATCATGCTCAAAATTTTCTTCTGACTGCTTCCTATAAAATAAGAAGATTTTTAAAATTTACCTTGAATTCGACTGTTTTGGCCCTTCCCCCAAGACCTCATGGGGTGGGGACCATGAACTTCACATAGGTATTAACCGTCATGTCAGCAACAACAAATCACACCAAAAAGCATTCGCACAAGTCTTATCTAGGTATAAAAGCTGTATACAATTCATTACGACTGAGTTTATGTTTTTTGAGAAGGATACGAAAATGAGAATTGTTAGATACTCTAAAATATTTTAAGCCCAACCCCCAGGGCCAAACCATGAGACCCAGGGACATTCAATTCTTATAAAGGTATCATATACGTCCATAATCATGCTCACCATTTGTTTCCCAGTGTTTCCTATAGAAAGAAGATTTTCAAAGTTTACCTTGAATTAGACAGTTTTAGTCCCACCCCCAAGGCCCCTGTGGAGTGAGGACCATGCAATTCACAATTTTCATTCACCCTTTGGTACCAAAGCTGCATTTTATAACGATTGAACTTATGTTTTTGAGAAGTCGACAGATAAAGGCGATCAAAAAAGGTTCCTTGAGACAAAGTCTCAGGTGACCTTAAAATACAATGTGATTCAGTTTAAATTATAAGAGACTACATTAAAAATATATAACTATTTACATAGCTATTAACATTTATATTTACTATAAAATGCCAAATGATGTAAAACCTTCCATTTAACTTAACTTTCCACAAAATGCTGTTAGGAATGTTTTCAATCATGAAAAAAATCACATTTATATACAGGGTTACCTGGGTATGATTGAACATACATTAGTGTTTGCGCAAACTGTATTGCAAATACATTTTGTTTATGTGGAACATACAAGCTATGAAGTTATGGGATCATTTGCAACATAAAAGTGTTAAAACATGAGCACAATCTGAGTCATTAATCGCTATCTAACTGTTGAAATTTGTGACAGGAGCCATATAAACATTTATGTGGTCTATATATATAAGGAAATATGTATATCCTGTGGGGCATCAGTATTCGTGTACGATACTAGCTTATAAGGGCTATATATATCCGTTATATATAGAAAATGTGGGCCCTTAAAGAAACCCCACACAAAGGTGTCATTCAAATACCCCACAAAAGACCATATGTCTTATGTATATAGTCATTGTCGTGTTAAAATAAAGTACACGAGTAAGCGTTCCCTTGATTTTCCATTTCTTCTAGAAGAAGAAGAAGAAGAAGAAGAAGAAGAAGAAGAAGAAGGAGAAAAAGAAGGAGAAGAAGACTATACACAGTTTTTCATCAAACTACAATGTTGCAGCAATATGCATATTAAAACACATAAACACAAAACGAGTAGAATGACTAACATGTACATATTTTAATATATAGACATAACTATCACTTCCGATACTATCATTATAATACCACTAAAATGCAGGAAGGCGATGTTACGATAGCACGATGACACGATGGTGATGGCACGATAGTACGATAGCACGATGGTGATGGTACGATGGCACGATGTCGATGACGCGATATAATATCGCGTCATCGTCATCGTGCTGCCGTGGCATCGCTTCATATGTCTTACTCTCTCTCACACACACTTATTCTCTCTCTCTCTCTCTCTCTTTCTTTTTCTCACTCACAAACACTTAATCAAAACAACTCTCTAATATTAGCCAGTCTCTAAACAAATGTATTAAGTCAATAATTTACATATACTTGTACAAGGTTTAAAAGATAAATATAGTTTGAAGTAGTTAGAAGTAGTAATACTCGGTTGCGAGAAGACTGGGGTGGGAGTGTTTCTCTTGATACGTTGATAAAAACGTTGAAAAAGATACCAGATGGTGCAATCTTACGAATATTTGATAATTAATTATTAAACAACAGAAACTCAAACCTTAAAAGGAGTATATCAGAAAAATATGCTTTAAAAGTATCTTAAAAATAAAATATTTATTAAAATGGATCAAAAACATCTCATTATCATTAACAAACAAAATCCTAATGGTTTTGTATTTCAAATCCACCAAAACATGAAAAAAATCGATATTTAAGTCGAAGTGGGAAACGAAATCCCCAATCAAAAAATAGACAGCACTTAATATTGCTTCACGTGCTTCACGTGCTTCACGTTGTCATTCGGACGCTTTGTAAGATGAAATCAATTTTACTACTTGTAAACCTGTATAACGGATCAAATTGAAATCACGTGACCCATCTAATACGTCACAATTCTATTTTAGTGTGTAACATTCACGCGTAGTTCAAGGATGGAAATCCTTTTTCAATATATTATTTTGGCATGTTTAAGATATCCTTTTGACAATATTGGGTCACTGAGTATATAAAGGCATTCTATATTTGGAAAAAAAATGTTTATAGCTAATTTAAATTGGTTGAAACATCCTGATATATATATTTCCTTTTAAGAAAAAAAATCAACCAAACTGAAAATACGTGTTGGTGTTTCTTAAACGTCTGGTATAGAATAAATTGTTAACATTTTTATAGCAGACAACTGGATAACTTTGAAGGCCGTACCAATCGTAGATCCGTTCTAGATCGAAATCGTACCCGAAGTTGTTGTTTTTTAATTTGCTTTTGAAGTAATTTCAAAAGAACTCCGATACATTACTTTTTTTATAAATTACTTATTTTCAAAAGGACGATCATAATTATGGTGCGTGACTTTACTGACAGTGAACCGGTAATTTTGTCAAATATTACAGCACTGCACTGTGAATGACAACCAGGTATTGTTAACATTCAGAATTGAATTTCACCTTAGATACCATCTTATGTTATACACAGCAACTACTGTATGTTTTCATATTGGTATTGAAGGCTAGTTCTTCAAACACTTATAGCAAACAACTCGTTTAAAGGAACACACAGTATCTAAAATACATTTGTGTTCTATTTTCTGATCTGTTCTATTTTCTGTTCTGATCTATTTTGGAAAGGGGCATATCGAACATGTGTAGCCATGTTTAACAGAAACTGTAAATATTATATACACATATATGATCAATTTTACCGGAAACCGCAATTTAAGACTTTTTGAACTCAGTTCATCGATCTGCGTCTTTGATTATGACAATACCTCTTGTTAGGTCCATCTGTTTCATTAGACATTTTACAATTGGAAGGTCATTTGTAACCGTGTGGTACAAAGCGACGTCTCAAGATTACTTACCTTTCACTGAGGAGTCTCACTAGGTCCAAAAACTTCATGTGAGAAAGTTTGCCAGTTACATGTACGTACGGAAGGACGGTGGTTCTATTCAGATTCATTCTGCGGTCTTCCTCCACCAATAACAAAATCACAACTATCAAACAATATAATTAAATTACAAAGTAAGATTTCAATGTATTTGAAGATTTAACTATATTTGGTCCAAGGCTGTAGAGAAACTTCAACAGATACTTTGATACATTCTGTAGTCGGACTGAAAGGGTATTGACACTTTATATAAAAACACTTCTAGTCAAATCAAAACACTTTTTTGTTAAACAACGTAAACTGTGTAAATGATGATTGGTAACAACCTAGAATATAAAAAAGTTAAAAGGTTCGTAACACGTCGTCACTGTATAAGAATTCTCTTTTGAAAGTTATTCGGTAAATTATCTCCCTTTACATGATTGAACAATTACTTATAAAGGTTAACAGATATCACCTGAATGAAAGTTGATTAGACGTTTTAGATTGCTTCTTTGAAAAAGTATGTCCACATACACTCGGCTTTAAATGTTCCCTTTGGGATTTCCCTAATACTTTTACAGACTTAATGGGATTTCCCTAGTACTTTTACTTACTTTATGGGATTTCCTTAGTTACTATTACTGACTTAATTGGATTTCCCTAGTACTTTTACTGATTTTATGGGATTTCCCTAGTACTTTTACTGATTTTATGGGATTTCCCTAGTACTTTTCCTGACTTTATGGGATTTCCTTAGTACTTTTACTTACTTTATGGGATTTTCCTAGTATTTTGACTGACTCTAAGGGATTTCCCTAGTACTTTTACTTACTTTACGGGATTTCCTAATATTTTGACTGACTTTATGGGATTTTCCGAGAACATTTACTGACTTTATGGGATTTCTCTTGAACTTTTACTGACTTTATGGGATTTCCCTAGTATTTTTACTGACTTTATGGGATTTTCCTAGTACTTTTACTGACTTTATGGGATTTCCCTTGTACGTTTACTGTCTTTATGGGATTTCCCTAGTACATTTACTGACTTTATGGGATTTTCCTAGTACTTTTACTGACTTTATGGGATTTCCCTTGTACGTTTACTGCCTTTATGGGATTTTCCTAGTACATTTACTGACTTTATGGGATTTCCCTAGTACTTAAACAAACTTCATGGGATTTCCCTGGTACGTTTACTGACTTAACTATTTTCCTTTTGGTATATATCGACTGTGCAAAACAAAGAGTTAAACAATGCCAGCACATAGAACACAACTTAGTGTAAGTTTTAGTCTACGTATCCTGAATTAATTTATACCTCAACAGTACTTCGTAATCACGACTAAGTTCTGTTTGCTTTTTATATGAAAGTGAAACTTCGAGATTAATTTCAATATGTTTATATTTTCATAAGCGTAAAAAATTATTTAAATCGTTTTTAACAATTCCGCTTCTCTCTTTAAAGCAACACATCCACGTTTAAACCTTTTTAAAAAGTTTTTCAATTGAGTTGTGAGCACATTTCCCATACATAAATATATGGTCAGTGAGTTGTATATGTGCTGACAAACACTATCCAGAACGCTTTAGAATTATAAAAAAAGATGTCCAAATTATAAAGCGTGACAAACGCTTTATAAATTATTTTTAAATTGCCGAGGATTCCAACTTGGCTTCAAATTGAATTATGCGAGTCGTATTAAAAAAACTTCACGTTTTAGTGCGTGGTGTACTTTACCTGCCTTGAAAGTCATTTTGACAATTTTTTTTGACTCGGGTGAGTTACACGCTTGTTTTATAAAGTGTTAGTCACGCTTTATAATTTGGGCATCATTTTGTTCGGGATTGTGTTTATATGCTCATATACAGCTAATTGATCATATGTTTGTATGGGAAATGTGCTCATAACTCAATTTTTTTTTTTAAAGTTCAAACGTGGATGTGTTGCTTTAAGCATTAACTGTTCTGGATGAATGAACTACACTAGGCTATTATACACACGTATTTAAATGCGTTTAGTCATTGTGTTCGTTGCAGTTGCTTAGCGAGCGCACTCTTGGCGAGACATTATCGACTAGACTTAGTGACATAAATTTTATATACGTTTCGGTTAAGATATATTCAAAACGAAGTTTTAATTTAATACAAGTATTACTTATGTAACTATGGCAGCCGATGTGAATTTTAAATACTGGCAGTCCTACAACAAATTTTGATCGGCTGAAACAGACCAAGACAATAACCGAAGTGGTAAGTCGTAGTTTTTGTTGTTGTTGTTGTTGTTATCGTTGTCGTCGTTGTCGTCGTCGTCATTGTTGTTGCTGTCGTTGTTGTAGTTGTTGTTATTGTTGTTTTTGTAGTTGTTGTTATTTTAGCTGTCGTTGTTGTTGTTGTTATTGTTGCTGCTGTTGATGGTGCATGTAGTTTTGCGTCGCTCTCAACACTTTTACAGCCGTATCGCAATGGTATCTACGTAAGACCGGCGTATTCTGAGCGCTGCCACACTGGAGTATCATGCTGCAGACTCATGATATGATACCCCACTCAGTCACATTATACTGACATCACGCCGACCAAACAAAAAACTACTCTTGAAGTGCTGAACGCCATGCAAGGAAGCTTCAAATTCAACGTCTTTGGTATGATCCGGCCAGGGATCGAACTTTCTGGTGGACACATTACCATAAGACCACCGCTGCGGTCGAAGTGGCAAGTTACATTTCCTTTTCACATTAATTAGTGTTCGTTGGTTATTGAAAACTACAATCGTTCTATAATGTAGCTTCGTTGGTTTTCAATAACCAAATTGTTTCAAAACCAGATTTCAAGATAACAGAATGGTTGTTTTATGCATACAATCACGAATAAAAGCACACGAATGAAACTGTGATTTTTTTAAAACGTAATATTACAGTTTTTCTTGTAAATGAGAATATTTAAAAAAAATCATATCTGATATAGTTTTCTTAAATATCACAATTCCAAGCTTTCTGAAAAATGTAAGGAAACGAACAGTTGGGATGCTTAATGTTGGTATATATACCTAAAGGATCTTTTAGACATGCCGTTAGAAGTATGAACATACGTTTAGTAAAAACCTTTCGACTTCCGTCTAATATTAATGGCAGACAAGTTATCAAACGTTGCACGTTTTGTCCTCTAACATTATGTATAGTTTAAGTCAATAAAAGTTCTTCTTCTTCTTCTTTTTCTTCTTTTTCTTCTTTTTCTTCTTCTTCTTCTGTCTAACCACACGCTGGTATTACTCATTTTATAAAACGATTGATTTTTCTTTTTATCAATTGCAATAATGTGACTGTAGTGTGTGGATAATTAATAGCACATAGCATAACAAGAATGAACATTAAAGTAATATCTCTAACTTCTATGATTTTCTTATTGAGAAGAATAACTGACAACACTATATCTGAATCATTATAGTATATGAAGCATTCATAAGATGTAATGACTAAGTAATTGGCTAAATAAATGGAGTAGTTTAATAGAAATAACTTTAAAATAATTGTTAAAGGGCAGCTACATATTAAATTAAATTAAATTGGCTATACCATATCCAGAGAGAAAGAGAGAGAGAGAGAGACAGAGAGAGACAGAGAGAGAGAGAGACAGAGAGAGAGAGAGAGAGAGAGAGAGAGAGAGAGAAAGAGAGAGAGAGAGAGAGGAGGGGGTTGAGAAATAGAGAGATATAGCGATAGAAATTGAGAGAAAGGGAGAAAGGGAGGAAGGGGAAAGACGAGAGAGAGAGAGAGAGAGAGAGGTGTGAAAGAGAGATACCGAGAGAAATAGAGAGAAATGGAGAAAGGGAGGAAGGACGAAGAAGAAGAAGAAGAAGAAGAGAGAGAGAGAGAGAGAGAGAGAGAGAGAGAGAGAGAGAGAGAGAGAGCTATCAGATAGTTATGGAGTGATACATTATTTTCGTATCAACCCGAGACATTGAGTTGTTTAATAACGATGTTATTATATAAATATCATGGATTCGGTGACGTAAATTTGACAAGCTATTGAGGAGAGACGATAAACATGCGACCTGTGTCATTCTAGTACCAACGTGGTGAAATTACTGACAACGCAAATATCTGTGCAAATATAAAAGCATAGTAAAACGTACTTCTTCATGAAAAGAAAAGATTGTGTTACGACTTAAATTAAATTTAAAATGAAAGCTTTGCATTCAATAACTAAATGTCACGATACATAATACTACCTTAGATTTAATTTAGAATAAGTTTTCAAATTGCGTGTCATTTTGTCTAATGTAAACTTTGTTGAAACGCAATATATTTAAATTTTATAATGAGTAAATTTACAAAAGGCAATGGCTACCTGCAGAACGACAATGTTTTTGTTATTGTTGTTACATTGGCCTTTCTTATATATATATATCGATTACGTATGCAACTAGACTCCCAGTGGGGGTGTGGGGGATCCCTCTTTTTGGACGTATGATGTAGAGTTTTGACCCCTATTTCTTTTATATAATGTGATGTACAGCTTCGACTCTCCGTTCTAGACACATAATGTAGACTTTTAATCCTGTGTTCAATCCGGGATTCAATCCTCCCTACCTAGGAACTCCAGGCTAGGAACAACATGTATTTTATTCATAATACAATCCACAGCTTATGTCATTGTGTAGACAATGTTTTATTTAATATATAAAATGTAGAGTTTTGACTCTATATATATATGATCTGTTTGTATGTAGAATTTCATCTCCTATACAGTTTTGACCACCATATTTTAGGCTGACATGTAGAGTTCGTCCCTATGTTTTAAAGTTGACAGGGCATATATATACCGATTTTCAAGTCAAGTGCCCCAATCCACATACCCCATCCAAGTACTAGACTTTATAGGCGCTATCGTTTGATGCATTGTTGTAAAATAAAAGATATGATCGAGAAATCATTGATTGATTGATTAAATACTTGCCGTCATTTCTATGATATCGAGGGCTAACAGACGATCAGTTAACTTAACCACTGATTCCTGGGATTCTTAAAGGTTAACCAGTACTCGAGCACATCCAAACTGCGCAAGTAACTGATAATTTCCCCCCACTTGAATCAGCGGTGAGAGACGTATGATAATGATAAACTATGTCGTGTATCAATCATCACGGAGACTGTTGCCGGGCGGGGATTCGAACTCACGACCCCTGAATTGATAGTCAGACGCGTAATCGAGAAATCAAAAGTAAATATTAATATCAGGATATCGATGTTAACGGACATATATACAGAACTTATATAAATGAAATCACAAATGTGCAATACATTCATGTTGTGTTTATTTTTTAGTATTTTCTTACAGATCTATGGGAACGTGTTTGTTTCCTTATTTTAACACAAATTTTTCAAAATTAAGTTATGTTATGAAGGTTTGCTAAACTAACCATACTTGTTGGTTTTCTATCAGTTTTCCATTTGTAACTGAAGTTTCCTACCGAAAACATAAATGGATGACCTATGATCTGCAAGCTTTGTGGCGTGGATCAAATCGCCATGGAAAACCAATAAATATGTTACACATACAACTACCTACCCATTTTATTGGCTATAAACAGTGGGCTTTATTGAAATTGTTCACCCTGTGAAGTCTTACAGAATATGTAGACATTTTATGAAAATATAAAAAAAAATAACGTTGACAAAGGTGTGTTACACTCAAGTGTGGGACTTTCGATTTTGGTAACTTTACAGTCGTTGTCCCAACTATTACACCGAAACAAGAGACAGCACAGCTTTAGACAGTGTTCGAGGTGTAAACCCACCATTGATTTTTGTTCTTTATTCTATAGTAAATAATAAAAATTTGAACGTGGAAACCCACCATTGGTTTTTCTTCTTTATTCTTTAGTAAATAATAAAAGTTTGAAGGTTTGTCATTCATAGAGAGACCCAAATGAAAGAAGTGAAACTTACATTTTACTGTTTGTCAGCCTCTGCACTATCACAATATGATGAAAAAGGTAGGGATCACGTGTCATATAAATCGCTCTTGTGTCCCTTTCCAGAGTAGGTACTGAAGTTTGTTTTTTAAGTCCATCCGGTTGAGCCCGGGACTCAATGTTGGTTTCAATGGGGAGAGGGTGCTCCCGAAGCACGCCCCCTTTAAATTTCGAAAAATATAGTCACTAGTGATCACTAGTGTGTTTTTTTCACATATTTAAATCTAAATTTTAACTTCGGAATTTCCGCTCACTGGGATTGAGTCAAATGAACCTGGTGTGACCTCTGATTAAAAATAATATTACTACCTTTGACTCGATAACCTTCTCGTCACAAATGGGAAAGAAATGGGAATGTGCGTTTCTGTATTGAAACTAACCTCTGATATGACCGCAATCAGTGCTCTGTCGTCCATTTTAAGCCATTCTCATGAGTCATAGCCATGTCACATGTAAGTGAAATTATTTTGAAACATGTTTCTTAACTCAATACTTTTAATATTTGCATTTGATATTGTTTTGTGCACTTTATACTCATTTTGTGACAGTTGCTGAGACGAATTAACAAGTTATCATGCTAATGTTTTATTCATGTTTTATACAACAAATAACTGATTTAAATGAATCGCTTATAACTGATTTTAATGAATCATGTAAAATAAACTATTTATGTTAATATGTTTCATAGTAACCGAAATTCATTCATGTTTTATAAAGTGCAAGTAACTGATATAAGTTAACCATGTATAATAATTTATTATATTTGATTTTCTGTCTGTTTGTCTGTCTGTACCTGTTCATGTTTGTGCAGCAATTAATGTCTCACACCACTATTACATTTCCCATATGGCTCCATTGTAACATTTATGTCCAAAGCACAGTGAAATATAAAAATCTGCAGCATGTGTCTGGACTCAAATTCTTCACTGGTTCAAGATTTGCAATTATAAAGGAAAATAAGCATACCTTGACCAGGTTTTTTTTTTTTAAATCAATGCTTTTGTGAGACTTATCAATTTCCAGAGTAATAATATGTCAACTATTCGCCCACAATGCAGTTTGAACTAACAATTCTGAAATGACACAGAATTGTCCAGAAAGCTGGTATCAGCATCAAATTTTCAGTGGTGATTTCTAAAATACTGACCATTTAACCCATGCTAGGAAAAAATTAATTATTGAAGACTTTTTTTTTAAATTTTAATATTCTCCATTTACATATTATGTTATAATACTCAATACAAGTTCAATAAAGCTATATGGCTTTATGCATCCCCATATCTGAACTAGTTCTGAAATAAAATAAGTTTTAGTGACACATGGTATCAGTCAAAATGCTGGTATTTCTTTTAAAAAAGCAAGAATTCACAACCATACAGTCTAAGTTTTATGATAACTTGACAAATTATGTCTAAAAAGGTCTGAAACTTTAACAACTACATGGTAAAATGAAAAGGTGTCTGAAAATATGATTAAAAACATACATTTTGATTACAAAAAAAGGTGATATTGTGGAACAAAACTTATCAAACATAACATATTTAAGATACAATTTCACTATCAGAATGATAATATGGTAGCCATTTAAGCAAACAAATTCAAGATATTTGCATGCTAAAGTACTCCATTACCCTGTCTACACATCAATTCCAATGTTGAAAGGGCAACACAGGCCCAATAGATAATGCATACATGACATTCAATGTATAATTCTGCATATCTATAGGATTTGCTACAAAAATGGAGAACAAGCAAAAAACTACACCAAATTCAATGATTCGACGCAGAATTTAATGCAACGACAACTCAAATCAATCGAAGTTAACCTATACTGGCCTCTTGGCAAGACTACTGCCTTTTAATAATTAAACAATAAAAATTATTACAAACTCCAAGTACACTGTAAATATGCAGAAATAGGTAGGTGTGGTAAAACACTAATATAAAAATCAGCTTTAGGCAAAGTACCACCATTGCAAAAAGGAAGTGCTTCCGTGGCGGTTATAAATAATCCTCATTTCTTCTTTTTTAAAAATGCATTTTCCTTATTTTAATGCTCATTTTTTTATTTGAATGGTATTATTGATGTATTTTTAACATTTTGATAGTATTATCATGTTTGAATTGTGAATTTAGAGAAAAATATTGATGCTTTGAAATTGGGGTATGAATACATGATTTCGGAAGTCTACTTTCACTTTGTCACCAGTGTACACACTGAGCAGAACAAAAATCTCTAATATGACACATGACCCCTACTTTTTTCATCATATTTTGATAGTGCAAAGGTTGACAAACAGTAAAATGTAGGTTTCACTTCTTTCATTTGGGATTCTCTATGAATGACAAGCCTTCAAACTTTTATAATTTACTAAAGAATAAAGAACAAAAATCAATGGTGGGTTGACACCTTTAAATTCACAATCTCAGCAATAAGCATGCCCATCGAAATTCAGTGTGATCTTGCAGTTATTTCAACCTGAATTAAGAGTTGGTAGCTCTACAGAAATATGGCAAAACCATATGATGGAGAGAGTGTCACAAATGTGATCTGTCCACGAGAACAGGTGTTCATGAAATAGGTAACTGAACACTGCTCATAAAACCTAAACTTTTGGGCAAAGAAATACCAAAATGACCATCTCAGAGTAAATTATAGTTTAATTACCTTCTATTTAAAGAAATCACCATCCCTTAATTCTGCAACATGCATATCTGTCAGTTTCTGTTAACCTCTAACACCACTATTACATTTCCCATAGGGCTCTATTGTAACATTTATGTCCAAAACACAGTGAGTCTGTAGATCCAGAGTACCCAAGGGAGATAATAGTGGTGTGAGTCCTGAAGGCGTCTGTATATGCATTTGTATGTTTTCCAGTCTGACTGTAAGTCAGTTTGTAGCTTATCGCGTTTTTGTTCATGTATGTATGTATGTAATTGCGTGGTTTGCGGGCGTAAGTACATTGTAGCGTTCTGCAATTTGAATGTTATGTAATTGCCCTGTGTGCTTTTCTCTATTTAATAATAAAAAGATGGTTTGCGGTTGTTAGTGCATTGTAGCGTGTTTTTGAGAGAGAGAGAGAGAGAGAGAGAGAGAGAGAGAGAGAGAGATTTTAATTAAAAATGTTTATAATAAGTAATCATTTCCTAACTAAAATCTCTCTCTCTCTCTCTCTCTCTCTCTCTCTCTCTCTCTCTCTCTCTCTCTCTCTCTCTCTCTCTCTCTCTGTTCACTTGGTCAGCGTTTTCCTGCTAAACTCGATTTGGTGAAGTTTTTGTTTTTTTCATATTTGAACCAAGGAATCATGAGATGTTTAAACTGACTGATAAATAAGCTGTTGAAACAAACATCTGATTATCAATGTTATGTATGTAATTCAAATACATATTTTTTTAAAAATAAAATATATAGTCATTAATTCAAAAATGTATCAAATAAGTTTGTCTAACTCGGACTTGATCAGCGTTTTCTTCATATTTTGAATTGAAAAATAAACATAAAAATTAATATTTATTTTTATGTATATTGTTAAAAACATCTCATTTTACATAAAATCTATCTTTTAAATAAAACATGTTTACAATAGGTGTGTTATTAACTTATTTATATTTTTAACTAAAAAATAAGCTGTTAAAACAAACATCTGATTATTTATGTATGTTATTCAAGTACATCTTATTTTACAGCAAACATAACTTTAAATCAAAAGAAATGTTTACGATAAGTATATTATTAACTTGGTCAGCGTTTGCAAACTTCCTTGCATAATTTGGTCAGCCGAAAGCTGGCCTCGGCATAAAAGCCAGCGTTTTAGAGTGGCCTTTTCATTTAGTGCGCATGCGCATTGAAAACATTTTGAGTTTCCAGTATTTTCCGTGCGGGGACGAAAACGAAAGTGGAATAATTGTGGATAACGGTATTTAACTCGATCTCTCTATATTTATCTACCCAAATTAACCATATACATACTCTTCTGAATCATAATCTATATTCCTTTTCTCTGTTTTGGCAATAACAACTAGTCCCAAGTTATTTTGTGATATTTATTTCCTAGCACAGGATTTTCACGAATTTTTTTAGATCGTTAATATTATCTGGGCCTGGTGCCTGCCTTTGGACACTGAAACGTTTTGCACCTCATTTTCAGTTACCTGTATCTCGGGCATGTCATTTTTATTCCTGGAAAAAAGTCTGAGACATCTATTAACAGTAAGAATTGAGCCTCATGGGGATTTGCTGTTAGAATTGCGGGTGGCACGATTTACCCAATACTACCCAATACTACCACATACTACCCAATA
Organism: Panopea generosa; assembly: GCA_029582155.1. NCBI lineage: Eukaryota > Metazoa > Mollusca > Bivalvia > Adapedonta > Hiatellidae > Panopea > Panopea generosa. The sequence continues at coordinate 19,965,181 of CM055907.1, forward strand.
CTACCACATACTATCGCAAACTAGCTATAAATACACTTAATTTAAGTGTGTTTGAGTTTATTCTTGCTTTATCTTTACAAAATTTCTTTGATAAAAGATTTGCCATACATTATTATTGACTTTTTTTTTTATTTTATTCGGCAGATAAACGGTTATTCATACGAAATACTTATCAGTGATAATCACTCAATGTGCGTTGATTCATATCGCATTACATTTGTGTTCCAAAGTAACGATAATTAAGCTTTAAAAAATAATTTTCGCATGAATAGTATAAATAAGAATGGGATTAAGAAGGCTATAAATATAAAGATGTATCTCCTGTATTTTGTATTAAAAGCGATATATACCCGGGGATTTTTTCCAAAAAAAAAACCTTTTTGTTTGCAATAAAATCATATTCTTTTATATTGGCAAAATTTTATATATTTTTTAAATTTTTTTAAAATGTTTTTTTTTATGAAAATAAAATGGGTCGGGGCGGCATGAAAATTAGGATGCAGGATTATAAACTAGCAATTGATTTATTATGGCCTGAACAAAAATTCTTATTGATAACCGATGGGTGCGTGCGTTCTTATAATTTCATATTTGATTTCATTAATTATTATGATTCCCGCTTTTCAAATTCAATTTACATGAATATGTGCGTGTGTGTTTGTGTGCGGACGTGTGTGCGAGCGTTCATGCGGATGTGTGCGTGCGCGTGTCTATTTATTTTTTCTTTAATAACACTTCGTCATGCATATTGCGTTAATGCAAAGTAAGAAGTATTTAACCATGTTAAATTGATCAAGCTTTTAGGGCTCGCAATTCCATGCATAATCATAATACATTATATATGCATCTATGTTTATTTGTTGATATACTCAAGTATATATTTGACAAAGTGTTTTATTTAAATTTGTCCAACCTCAGAAACTTGTAACAAATGTATGTATTTAAATAACGTAATATTTCAAATTTGATAGAATCTAACAAAATAGTGATTTATTATCTGCGTGTCATGTGTTACATTTATTATTTGAATTTGTATGTAATTAGAAACATTGAATGAATTACTGAATTAAGAATTTTGAATCTTTGTTTTGTGAACAGAAAAGATACAAAATGGCATATCACAGATTGTGATATATGATAAAAATATAATTAAGGAATATTCCATCCGAGTATTAATTGTTAATGATTTTTAGGCGGAGAATCGTCAGCATTATACTAAATTCAAAAAGATTGACTTCCATGATTTTTTGACGTTTGAAAAATATTTTGTATAAAAATGTTACCAACCAAAACAAAATGATGAAAAAGCTTAGTGTGTGTGAAAGATGGCTGTGTTTGCTTTAATGCTTATTGCACATACACGTTAATAAACCCTTTGAACATTTACAGGGCACAATTTAAAACAGTCTAAGTATATCAAAGATTGGTAATTATACAAGGTGATGAGAAGTTTGTTTTTAATCTAATTTGCTAATTGGAAATGAATAACACTGGATTATAATTAATCCTTTGAACATTTGCGGGGCACCAATTAGAATAATTGAACTCATTAAAAAAGCATAAAGGATTATTAAAAGTATTGCGAATGAGAAATATTTACACAAACATTTATAAAATAAATATCACAGAACGTTAAACGTGTATTCTGTATAACCTCGAAATTAGAACACCCAAGTTTGAATTTAGATTTTTCGTTTCTAATTTAAAGTGGACAACTCGCATTCATTTCCGTAAGTTTCCTTATATGGGCAGTGCAAACTCTTTGACGTCGCGTCAGAAGTTGAAGCTAATAAGTGTACAAGAAACTTTATTTTGTGTCGGATTTACAAATATAAAACACTAGCTGTTAGGCTATTTGCCGACAGAGTGAAACGTCAAAAACGTCGTAAAATACGAACCTCAACCATATGTTAATTTTGATTTCCGTAAACACTTTATTTGATGTTTTATTGTACAATATAATAAATTGATAATAATAAATTGAGCCGATACTATTGGAGTCGTTACCAAAAAAACAACTTCAACTAGTGTAGTCATATCAAAACTGACAAAATGATGTTAACCTAGTAATTTATGTGTACATATCTTAGCGTTTTTTATCTTATTAATTATATGATTCATTGGTAGCTTGATCATAAATATAATTTTTCTCTTAGCTCAGTCGGTTACGCGTCTGACTATCAATCCAGAGGTCGTAAGTTTGAATCCCCCTCCCAGCAACAGGCTCCGTGATGATTGATATACGACATTGTGTCGCATTATCGTTCGTCTCTCACCACTGATTCAAGTGGGGAAGTTATCAGTTACTTGCGGAGACGGGATGTGCTCGAGTGCTGGTTAATCGCAGGAAACAGTGGTTAGGTTAACAGTTCGTCTGTTAGCCCTCGATGGCATAAAAATGACGCTAAATAATCAATAAATTAATCAATTTACATGTTTATATTATTATATAATGGTTATAATATCTAATAATCATTGAAATAGTAACGTAGTTCAAGTTGACTACGGTACTATATGGCAACTCCGTATTCACTACTCAGCATTGAGTACGGTTCTAGGGAATATATGGTTAGGAAATATCAAGATATTCATTATAGTTTTACACAAGACTACTAAATAAACATATAGTGACCAACCTCTGCTAATCACTTCTCGGCAGATCTGATCTGAGGGGATTCGGTTTTTTTACGATATTTTTTAATTATACCAGCAACAAACATGATATTATAAGGGTTTACGGCATACTCTAGTTTGTTGATATTCTTATATGTGTGAAGATATTTTTAACGCTTCTGCTTTATATAATATGAATAATAAAATACTATCGGCGGAGAGATCAGTGGGCTTAGTTTGATACGGTCTGTTGTTTTATGACATGCCATCCAATAAATAGGATTAATGATATGCCATCCAAAAACACTACCGGAACAGGTTTTCACGCTATTTGGTTTTACCTGTGACAAGTGTGAATGTTGTATACATTGTTGCCCCGTCATTAATTAGGTGATAAGCCAATATTTACTTTACGTGATTGGCTTATATAAACTATGACTAATGGTTAAAAAATCATAAAGAAAAAAATATACTTTACCCTTTTTCCCTTGTTTTTCATTATTACTATTTTTAGTTTATAAATATTTAGAAAACAGTTACTATAAGTCGACTTCATAACTCTTGACGTGTCAGTGATCTTGTTTTCCCATTTCATATAACTAAATACACACTGCCTTTAAATTAATCAGTCGGTATTTTCCGTATATTTACAAACATGGTTATTACGTGGCAATCTGTTAATTATGTTTTGAATTATTTAAATTATGTTATAAAAACAAGTACTTGTATGCTTTTTTATTTTCAATGCTTTTGAACTACTACAGGGCTTGTTTTGAAAAGTTGTAAGGAATCTGAAAGAAATATATATATATACATTTGTACCTAGCGCGGCGGATTCTGTTTCACACCTTTCTCCCTTACTAAGGAAACCGTTTACCACTATCGCCCGATGGGCACAATTGTAGGTAAAATAATTGTTCAAGTTCAACACTTCATAACTTCTTTATTTCTAATCTGATTTTAATTTTGTTTATAAGACATAAGACATTTTATTGACTTAAACTATATACAGTTTCTCGTCATCATATACTTTATATATATATATGACAAAAAACTATAAAACATCAGCATGCCAATCATGTAAATAAAATTTAAATGAAACTATAAGGATTTTCCACCAGCAAAATATTAATTCGAAATAAATTTTCATTGCCTACATTTAAATTTAATGACCAGCTCTTTTCGACTGTCCGTATCACATTCATTTGATTTTAATTATCTTTTCAGTTTAAGTAGTTATTCTATGCTTTATATGTACAAACATTTTTTAATCAGTTGATAAATAAAGAAGTTAGTATGCACCACCAGCTACTCTTTCTAAAAAAAAAACAAATTTAACACAACTGCCAGAGTTTACACATGTCTGTTTAATTTTATAGATGATACTTAGTCAAATGTAATTTTTTATTGATTTTAAAAATAGTAAAGTCTTTAATTGTTTTATTGTATTGTATTTTCGGTCGTACATATTGAACAACAACAATAATAAAACAAATACACAAATGTTTACTTTCAATATCTTTTAAAACTTTAACATGGATTATTGAAACAGAGAAGATTGTTTCGTATCACTATTTTGGCATTTGCAAATTGCAAACAGAAGTCATTGAAGCATAACTAATACCTGCTGTCATAAACAGCAGGAAGTATGTAAGTGCGCCACATGTGGTATAGGTATATTATATTAATTAAGGATATGGCATGTGACGTAATCGACTGTTATTTAAACAATTACACATGTCATGTGTATACCATAGGTCGTAATTATATAAAAGCGTGTATTAATGTTATAATTCGCTACATTATATAACATATAACTATTTTAAACTATGTCTGTTTAGAGACAAAATCATTAATAAGGAATAATGGTTCATCAAAGAGTTTATAAAAATACTTAAGCTTCAAATGAAATATCTAGTCAACAATTAAACGGACTAATGATAATCAAGCAAGCAATTACAATGGTGAAAAACGAACAATGTTTTTATCACTCTTTAATTTCCATATCAGTGGTCCACTTAATTATTACAATGACCTGGTTGAACTAAAAGCCAAATTATGTTGTAACACGTATCCTTGAAACATTTACAGTTATTTTGAAAAGTTTCCAATTTATAGATTGGAAGTGACAGTAATAATAATAATTTTAAATATTAATTCTATAAATAAGATTTATGATGCATGCCTCTTAGCTGACCGTCTGATATCTAGTTGTGTCACGCGCTCTCTGTGCATTATGGGAAGATTAAATTCCGGTGTCAAATACGGTTTAGCTCAAATTATGATTTTTAGTGTTTTAATGTTTTTAGCTGTAATTCTAGATACTATAGGCCATTATAAAACAATATGATTTCATTGCAAACAATTTTTTTTTTTTTAAAAAATCCCGGGTATATATCGCTTTTAGTACAAAATACAGGAGATATATCTATATATTTGTAGCCTTTTTAATCCCATTCTTATTATACTATTCATGCGAAAATTTTTAACACAAAAGTAGTGAAATATGTATCAACGCACATTGAGTGATTATCACTGATAAGTATTTCGTATGAATAACCGTTTATCTGCCGAATAAAATAAGTAAAAGAAGTCAATAATAATGTATGTTAAATCTTTTATCAAAGACAATTTTTAAAGATAAAGCAAGAATAAACATAAACACACTTAAATTAAGTGTATTTATAGCTGGTTTGCGATAGTATGTGGTAGTATTGGGTAGTATGTGGTAGTATTGGGTAGTATGTGGTAGTATTGGGTAGTATTGGGTAAATCGTGCCGCCGTAGAATTGCAGCTAATGTGTACTATGTGTTGCATCAGATCGAAAGGATATGATCATATGCATGTATTACCCACAAGTGTATCACTAACTTTTATTCCATGTGTTGATAAAAAATATTTTTTTGAGTTCGCATCATTAACCCAATTCTGTGTTTGTTTACAAAAAACGGAAACCAAAATGGCACCAGCGCCTTCGTAAGTCACCAGGGTACCAGACTAAAGAAGATCTTTTTTAAATAAGTCAATAATTTACTGTAGAACGGGTCAATAAGTATTGCACAATTTAATTACTTAAACACTTTTAAATTATTTAACAACTTTGAAAAATAAACAATGTAAATACGTATGGTAGACACTGTCAATTCTGCCAATTCCCGTCAAAAGACAGGTTTACGGTATACTGCAAATAGAGATTACCAAGGCATTTTTAGCGAAGAAAAACAAAAAAATTTTTAACGTGTTCTCATTATTTTTTCAGTAGGTTAATGTTCATATTGATTGTTTTAATAAACCGCAGTATTTTTTTTAAAACAACACATATACCAGCAATCAGATTACGGTAATTTGACTCACCATGAAATGATTTCAAGAACCAATGTTTTTCCTTCTGTTATTTGTAATCTTGGATGTTTAAACATGTTTCGATCATGCAAAATGCTCTTGAATTAAAGATATTGAGGTTTGAAGGAAAAATTATCGTAATTTCTCGTTAGGTATTTTAGCTGCAGTATACACATTTTGTAATCGTAAGTACCAGGGCTCAAACTAGAGGGCGACGTGGACGACAAAGTCGCTTTTTTCTCCGTCACTTCGCTTTTTTTTTTTGGTCACGGCGAAGTTTTAAGTCGCCTTAAAATTAGCAACATCGCTTTTTTTCTGGACGCTAGCGAAGTGCAAATTACAACTATAACCAATATTTGGTATATTCTCTAATCCATGCATAAGTGTCGCCACACATGTGGGAATGCAAATTGCAATATTCGGTTACTTCTGATCCAAATATCCTAAGGCAATTTTCGGCATATATGTTTACACCCCGTGCCAACATCGTATAGGTTGCTAGGCAACGCCATCGTTTGGCTGACCAAGATCAAGGTTTCCCTTGCATAGAGTTAAAACATCCAGCGTCTTATTGAAACCGATCATTTTTTTTCAACTGTCAAACAAAGTTTTCCATGAACAAAGTAACTTTCCACGTATGACGTAATCATCCTTTGTGTTTGCGAGATGCATAGTTGATTGAAAGAGTGTAATTCAATTCTGAATTATACGTTTAAAATGAATAATTTGCGCGCTTGATTTTTAGAAATTACCGATGATTAAAGAGGTATTGATAATTATGTTGCCGCTAACTGTTGTCTATAAATATGTTCGAGTCGAAATAAACAAATTGAACTAAATCGATTATAACAACTGTTAATTCGGTGTCCGTGAGGGATGTAAAGAATTCACATAAAAAAATTGTTTTGTTACTCAATTTGTTTGTTTAAATCAGCTGGTTTAATTACTCTAAATAGTTGTGATCCGACCTATAACTACAAAGTTTGACTTCCAAAAAGCCTTGAAATATTGGAAACAACAGAAAGTACGAAATATTTATAAATGAGAATTAAAAAGGTCAAGTAGGAAACAGTTAGTTTAAGCAGTGTGTAGACTGTAGTCGGGATAACATGTAACACAGCATCTGAAATTTTAAAAAAATGTGTGTTTAATGTATGTTTCATGAACTTATGATTATGTTTTGCATTTTAATAAAAAAGTGTTTATTTGGTAAAAAATAAAAATGATATGTGAACAGAGAAATATCTTTTTGATTACTCTTTCGGAGATAAAGTTATAGATAAATAGCATTTATCTTCAGCTTTTATCAGGTACTAGTGTTCCATGTACTTTGCAAAAAAAAATTAAACAATTATGAGTGGCATAGAGAATACTCCTACCATGAAAAAGTAAATTGTAAGTTCATTTAGCTGTATCTTTATTCAGAAAGTTAAACTCCCTTTTCTTTAAGAATATATCACACAAAAACGTGTTCCTTAATTACAACATCAGATAAAAGACAAGAAGGCAGTCAACCAATACATTTGATATAAATCAAAAACAATATAAAACATTATAAAAACAATATAAAACAAAAACACACATAATGACATAGCATTAATTTTAATGAAACTAAGTTTTCGTGTAACCGCGTGACGAAATTTACCACTTCTCCCTATTTTTTCTCCACTTCTCCTTTTTTTTGGATGAAGGAGAAGTCACTTCTCCCTAAAATTCAGACCCAGTTTGAGCCCTGAAGTACTTCAACAATTTTAAACACAATTTTCTGTGAATGGTATTGTTTTAATGACAAATTCATTCTACAGTGTAAGAAATTATAATTGGTATTCTGAGATGAATGGAAGTGAAGATAATTAAAAACGAGTTATTGCGAGATTTTGAATGAGGCCAAAACAAAATAATACTGTGGTTCTGGTAACATGCTGAAAAAAAGTAGGGTAGGTAGGTAGGAAAAACATTTTTTTTTTTTAAAATTATTTTATTTTGGCTAAACTGGACCTGTAGTATGGATAGATGAATTAAATACCACTACCATACAGACCATAAGAATAGGAAAAATATAGATTAATAAAATATCTTCGGTTGTACAGTTCTGAGTATCTGTTGTTATATGATCTGACATTTAAACTGTAGAATTTTTCGATGTGCAGCTGCAAACAGCTAGACCAAAAATGAGCAATGTGGTGGCAAAACTGTAATACCAGTCATGTGGAAAGTATTTTCTGTGAAGACTAGTCACTTGCCATCATTGCGAGCTTTAAACAGTGTGGCTGATAGATTTTAACTGTTACTTTTAAGTTCAAGCTTTCTACATTTTTTTAAACTGAAAATTTGGATGTATGAGCAAGATTATCATCCAGCTTCACAAGGTTGGGATCGGACAACTGAGCAATATCATGAAATCAAATTAAATTCTTTGAACACCTTTGGTAGATGAGCTTCCAAGGAACATCCATGCCAAATATCAACTTCCATCAATTGGTTAAGATGTGAATGGATGACGGATGGTTAGTGGTCACAATAGCTCACCCAGAGCATGTGCTCAGGTGAGCTAAAAAGGACATGCCTGCTATTTTGTTTTTAATCTAAAAGCAGCATTTTATGTCTAAGTTAATTATAAAGTCTGACAAAATAACAGAGCTACCATTTAATATTAGTACAAACATGTCTATGTTATACATGTACATTATATTTATAATAAGGCAATATTTATAACAATGTATCTTTCTTTTAAAGCTCAATACTTTGAAAATACCAAACGAACCATCATATCTTAAAATTTGGCTGAAAAATAGCTTGCCCTGATCAACGGTTCACATGCCCAGATTTGTAGTACCAATACACTTTGCGGAATATGAAATATGTAACTATAGAACTGACTGTCTCTATCAGTATGCCCGCTTTATTATGTTGTATTTTATCTTTGTTCTTTACTGACTATCATTTCTTTTCTGTCGACTCTGTGGCATTGGCCAGGTCAGATTGGCTCAGTCGTTTACTCATCTGACTATCAATCCAGGGGTCGTGAGTTCGAATCCCCCACCAGGCAACAGTCTCTGTGATAATTGATATACGACATTGTGTTTCATTATCATTCGTCTCTCACCATTGATCCAAGTGGGAAAGTTATCAGTTACTTGCGGAGATGGCGTGTGCTTGAGTACTGGTTAATCCCTGTTAGCCCTGTATGGCATAAAAATGACGCTAAATATTCAATCAATCAATCTGTGGCAGTGTGGGAGCAGGAGTTTATTTAAAACATTATTTTAAATACCTTTCTCTTCTTTTCTAATTTTTGCTAACTATCATTACATACAATAATGGCAGTGTCAAGCCTACAAAGCTATTCAATCTATCAAAGAGAATTTTGCAATATGATAAATAAATGCAATCTATGATAGCCTTCAAATATGTACAAAGTGCAATTAGTCAACTACAAATATTTCAAATATTAAAAAAACACACATAATTGGTCTTAATTGTTGTTTTCAATACTATATTTAATCATGCCAAAGAAAATTGTACGCTGAAACTACACAACCAAAAAGCAATAAGTTTATTACTATAATACCCCCACCCACATTTTTATTTACCGTAAACTCGATTTAAATATCAAATTTCACGTTTTCACAGTAGAAAATTTATATACATATAGTTCCAGTTATTGTAAATCTACGAAATATTTATAAAATTACCAGAAGCTAAAGCTGACATTAAACATAACGCGACCGATCTCGAATTATCTGCAAAAACATTATCATTTTGGCAAAGGGAAATAATTTAATGCGCTGAAGATTAGATGGACACCCACGAATTACGTCAGCCTTTTTTAGCTCACCTGAGCCAAAGGCTCATAGGTGAGCTTTTGTTATCGCCTGGTGTCCGTCTGCTGCCGTCTGTCGTCCGTCGTTAACTTTTAGCTTCTAACAACTTCTCTGAAACCACTGGGCCAATTTTGATATAACTTCACAGAAATGTTCCTTGGGTGACCCTCTACCAAGTTTGTTAAAGCCATCTTGATTTGTTAAAAAATATGGCCGCCAGGGGGCGGGGGCAAGTTTAATTAGTTAAAACTTAAAAAATCTTCTTGTCAGAAACAACTGGCTCGATTTTAAAATAATTTCACAGAAATGTTCCTTGGAGGACCCTTTACCAAGTTTGTTCAAACCGTAGTGATTCGTCAAAAAACATGGCGGCCAGGGGGTGGAGTTAGTTTACTATATAAACTATAGTAAAAATTTAAAATATCTTCTTGTCAGAAACTACTGGCTCGATTTTAAAATAATTTCACAGAAATGTTTCTTGGATGACCCTCTACCAAGTTTGTTCAAACTGTAGTGATTCGTCAAAAAACATGGCAGCCAGGGGGTGGGGTTAGTTTACTAAATTATCAATAGTAAAAACTTAAAAAATCTTCTTGTCAGAAACCACTGGGCCAATTTTGATACAATTTCACAAAAATGTTCCTTTGGTGACCCTCTACCAAGTTTGTTCAAGTCATCTTGATTCATCAAAAACATTGGCTGCCAGGGGGCGGTGCAAGTTTAATTAGTAAAAACTTAAAAAATCTTCTTGTCAGAAATTATTGGCTCGATTTTAAAATAATTTCACAGAAATGTTCCTTGGAGGATCCTTCACCAAGTTTGTTCAAACTGTAGTGATTCGTCAAAAAACATGGCGGCCAGGGGGTGTGGTAAGTTTACTATAAAAGCTTAGTAAAAACTTAAAAAATCTTCTTGTCAGAAACTACTGGCTTGATTTTAAAACAATTTCACAGAAATGTTTCTTGGGTGACCCTCTACCATGTTTGTTCAAACCGTAGTGATTCATCAAAAAACATGGCGGCCAAGGCGTGGGGTTAGTTTACTATATAAGCTATAGTAAAAACTTAAAAAATCTTCTTGTCTGAAACCACTGGGCCAATGTTTATATAACTTCACAGAAATGTTCCTTTGGTGACCTTCTACCTAGTTGTTCAAGCCATCTTGATTGGTCAAAAAACATGGCCGCCAGGGGGCGGGCCAAGTTTAATTAGTAAAAACTTACAAAAATCTTCTTGTAAGAAACTACAGGCTCGATTTTAAAATAATTTCACAGAAATGTTCCTTGGAGGATGCTTCACCAAGTTTGGTCAAACCGTAGTGATTCGTCTAAAAACATGGTGGCCAGGGAGTGGGGTTAGTTTACTATATAAGCTTTAGTAAAAACTTAAAAAATCTTCTTGTCAGAAACCACTGGATAGATTTTAAAACAATTTCACAGAAATGTTCCTTTTGTGACCCTTTTCCAAATTTGTTCAAACCGTTGTGATTTAATAAAAAATCATGACCGCCACAGTGAGGTGCTAGTTTAGTATATAGGCAGCTAGAGTAAAAACTTCAAAAGCCTTCTTGTCAGAATCTATTGCCATGATTTCGATGTAGTTTCACTGACATTTACCATAAGTGAACCTCAACCAAGTTTGAACTCTTCTATGCATCTATTACATCTTCAAAACAAATCAAAATTCTAATTACTCGCCCATCTCGTTTTTCTGGAATTTTTAGTGTACATGTATTATATAATCTACTTAAGTTGGGTGACTCAAGGTAAGTTAGGTGAGCAATATAGGGCCATCTTGGCCCTCTTGTTTTTATCTTAACTCAGGTGCGTGGTAACTTGGTCGTAGATATCCAATCAATCAGAGCGGTTATTAAAAGTAGATTAATTTATATTCAAAGCTATCCACCAATTACATTAGAGGAATAAAAATAGATAATTGAATATGCATGAGAGGGTTTCTTTAGTCGCAATATCGGGCATGTGGTGTGATAAACATGGCGGGGTCAATTGTTTCTACTGGTTAGTTACGGTCTATTAACAACAGTTTGACCCGTGTGGTATCAAATAGAGATACTTGCAGATCTGTGTATTGTGAAAACTAGCTTGTCCAATTTTTTAGGACAAGCTCGACGGGCAAGTAACTTTGAAAAAGGCAATGCCCGGTTCCAGATTTGACAAGCCCCGGACATCGGGCTATCATATTCTTGGAGCACTGAATTTAATGCCCAGAACTTTCGCCAGAGAAAAGGCAATTTTCCATGCTTTTCCAATATTGCAAGCAGCGCTCGTAAGAATTATACATTCGTGAAAATATTATTGGATTAACCAAAAGTAGTTGATTCGGCTGGTGACTGCCAGAAAATGCTATAAAATAATTTAGGGTCGGAGCCAAAAAAATAGGGTCGGTCGGGTTACCGGAACCACAGTATTATTTTGTTTTGGCCTGAATACGCGAACGTTCACAAAATCTCAATCAGTTTGCCTTTCTTCTCCATATAATTCCATGTCAATAACAGGACACTGCAGGCTACTAAAATGCAATACACATGGATGAAAATTCAGATGGCATCTTTAGCATAAACAATCTGGAAAATATTTTGTTTCTGTTGGTGTTTTGAGGTGTTTTCTGGTGTTTATCCGGGAACCTGAAAAATCCGGTCCCATTCCAAAACGGCCGTGGAGAATTCGGCCCCATTTAGCATGGTCCATCCGGCCCCACATTTTTTTTATTTTTTTATAGCAATATTAGGGTTATGTATACATCATAAACAATACATACATAATATGTATATATGCTTACATTGTAATGTTTATGAAATACACATAAACACAGTAAACTTGATAAGTGGTGTTGCACATTGTACAAACAAATCAACAGTTTGTTCATACATCATAATTATTAAAACTGTGGAAATGTAACATTGGAAATCTTTTTATTTTGTATGATATTATAAATATGCACCATTTCCAACATACCATAGATGATGGCAGATCAATACTTTTTAATTATGCCTGTGTAAATAAACCATAAATAAAGAATACCAGTAGTTGTATTAATCTACATTGATAATGAATACAGTAATCTATTTGCCTTTGAGAAAAACACACATCATTTTAACATAAAACAACATTTTCAACATGAGATATTGTATACATACAAAATTTAAATATGAAGTATAGATACACTCTCTAAATTGTACTGTGATATCACTTATTCAAATTCAAATAAGTGATATCACTTATTCGAATAAGTGATATCACCTATTTGAATGAGTGATATCACCTATTTCAATGAGTGATATCACCTTTTCAAGACGAATCAGTGATATCAGTTATTCAAATAGGTGATATCACTTATACGATTTATCAAACATTAAAAAACAGACTGATCCCTGCTTAAATAATTCAGCAGTGAATATATGACTCTCAGTCGCCAAAAAAAATGGTCTTACAAAATTATTAAAGAATAAGCCAATATATATTCTAAATTGGTAATAATATTTATTTTATAACATAATATTTTTTACACAATATATTTGATATTTCCATTTTATTCTAGTAACTGTTATAGATCTCCACATCTGTATATTTTATTAAATATATTAACATCCATGGGAGAAATCATTGTCTAAATTCTTTTTGAATAAGTGATATCATTCATTTGAATAAGTGCTATCACTCATTCGTTTTGAATATGTGATATCACTTATTAGAATAGGTGATATCACATATTCAAATAAGTGATATCACCTATTAGATATGAATGAGTGATATCACTCATTCGAATAGGTTATATTACTCAATCGAATAAGTTATATCACTCATTCATTTCAAATGAATGATATCACTTATTCGAATGAGAGATATCACTTTTTCGAATGAGTGATATCACCTATTCGAATAAGTAATATCAGTTATTGAGGTTAAATAGTAAAATGGCACCACATTATGAAATACCCGTATCAAATATAATCTATTCTGTTCATTGTGTCTATAATCATCTCATCTTATCAAATAGCTAGATATTTACATCACAATATCACAATTTTGAATGAGTTTTTCAATGTACAACACTTATTTAATAACGTATGATCAAACACACTGCAAACATATGCGCAGTAAGGTTTAGTTGTGTCCCATAGCAATTTGAATCGTAAACATTACATACCCAAATCACGCGACTGTCTGCTGAACTTTGAACTGACTGTCTACTGAACTTTGAACTGAGAGCTATTATTCGTCTATATGATATGGAAAAATACCGGATAATACATAAAAAGTTATATTGTTTACGCTATAACAGTTTTTTCTATCATATTTACAGAGACAAGATAAAAATGCGATTGACAATTTTTACCTCGGATTACCACTAATATACAACAGAATGCACTCAACCATTTACAAAATATCTTTCAAAAATAAAGACACATTTAAAGGTTTGCAAAATAAATGCCATTTAACAAACCAATCTAACTCAAGATGACACACTTGATAGATATCAACAGAATACAGAGGGGGGATTATTTACAATACAATTGTATTGAATGAATGCAAAGTCCTTTATATCAGGAATACTTGGTCCTGTTAAGAGGTTGACGTGACTATTCACTAAAATGAGAGAGAGAGAGAGAGAGAGAGAGAGAGAGAGAGATTAATTGATTATTTAATTCAATTATAAAGCATTTGTGTTTAATTCTCAAAAAATAGCTACATTTCATTAACAGTCCTTTATTATTGTTATACTATGTACTATATAATTTCTGTGATGAGTAATTTTTATGCCCCCAAACATTTATTTGGGTGGCATATAGTAATCGCAGCGTCTGTCCGTCCGTCTGTCGGTCCTTCCGTGCCGTATTTCCTTTCCAGTCTGTAACTTTGTCATGCATACATGGATTTTGTTGATACTTTCTACAAATGATCAACATAATATGATGAAGTGTTGTGAGTAAGACCCACACCCGTACATCAAAGGTCAGGTTCACAATTTTTGAGTTTGTTTGACAACACTTTGAGTTTGTGTGGGATTTCGTATCTGGCCTGTAACTTTTAACATGCATAGATGGATTTTGTTGATACTTGCTATAAAGAATCAACATAATATGACAACATGTCACGAGTAAGAGCCACACCCGTACTTCAAAGGTCAAGGTCATAATTTTAGTTTGTTTGACAACACTTTCAGTCTGTTTGAGATTTTGTGTCTGGTCTGTAATTTTGTCATGCATAGATGGATTTTGTTAATACTAGCTACAAATGATCAACATAACATGATGATGTGTCGCGCATTACACACAGAATCCCACTTCAAAAGTTGAGGTCAATTTAACTTTGGTTGATGACACTTTCAGTCTGTGTGAGATTTCTTGTCCGGTCTGTAACTTTGTCATCTATGAATAAATTTTAAAAACACTTGGCTCAGTTGATCAACATGACATAATTAAGTGTCGCATGTAAGACTCAGAACCTTTCATCAAATGTCAAGGTCACACTTTCAATTTGTTTGATATTGCGTGTCTGGTCTGTGACTTTGTCTTTAACTTGGCTCAATTTATCAAGATGACATGACGTAAAACCTAGACATGATCACACTTTGAGTATGTATGACAACACTTTGAATCTGTTTGAGATTTCAAGTCTGTTTTTTTAACTTTATCATCCATGGATGGATTTCAAAAAACACATAGCTCAATTTATCAATTAATCAACAATTGATCTGTTACTTACATTTAGGGATTTTAAAATAGCTTGACACAAGTGATAAGCATGTCATGATAATGTTTCACCTGCATTTAACTGTTGAAATACCCAGACCATTACATCAGACGTCAAGGTTACACAAAGGTCAAGGTCATGCATTAATGTAAAAAACAACAACATGAAATTGCATGTCTAGTCTGAAACATCAGTCCATTACTCTTGATATTCATGGATACATCGCTACCTATTATATCATATATTGTTATTTTTCACAGACTATTTAGGGGGCAATGTGACACTTAACAGTGACATTTCTTGTTTAATTACAATTCCACAGTAATTAATGTCTGTATTATTTAATAATATTTCAATATTTCATTAGAAATACTTAATAATAAATGATATTATTTTTAAATTAATGTGGGGCCGGATTTTCCATGTTAAATGGGGCCGGATATTCCAAGGACGTTTCATCCAGGGGCCGGATTAGTAGCGGGGCCACATTTACATGGAGCCATATATTCCATAACTCGTTTCTATGTACTAACCAGCCATACAGTTAACAAGACTCATTGCACCAACAAAATATGCCTTCAGCTATATGGTCACTTTTGGTCATAAAGTGTGTCTCCATAGATACCACCTGTCTGATAGCTGGTGGACACAAATGCACTTAACTGCGAATTACCCATGCGGTCGTCTATGACATCTAATTGCGTTTTCCTAATCTGTTGATTGTTTGTATATCGATGTGTAATGTTTTTATAACTAGTGGCATCGTCAAATACCCACGGTTGTCAATTCCGATGATCTCCATCCATCACCCATGGAAAATTACGCTAGCTTTGCGTCGTTTTATTTGAACAGATTAGAACAAAATACAGCTAACGTTAAAGTATAATCAAAATGGCGTTTGCATGAAACAAGCGTTGAGATTGGATAACGTTCCCTTCATGAAATCTATGCATAGATTAGGCAAAGATAAGTTTGTACTCTGTTTGTTACGGTCTCGAAAATTTTATACTGTACAAGACAAGACAAGATAAACATAGATTTTTTTATGAATTTGAAAACTTTGGTCAAGTGCGTTTTATCATGTGCATTTTCATTAATTTCAAGCAATTTAATTACGAAAAATTATATAGTCTACAAATGGAAAATAAAATGATCCAGATGTTTAGAAGAGCTAGCCACCAGTGAAATATGACAGAATATTTTCACTGGAAATATGACAGAATATTTTCACTGGTAGGAAGATGTAATTTTTTCAAGATTCAACCATTTACTTGGTATTGACATAAAATCTAAATTTTACAGCAAGCATTGGTTGCTTCATGATGATGTCACTCTGATCAAAAACTGAAAATTTGTTCAAGATATTAAGGACATTTTGCAAGTAAATAAAACAAAGATTTCAGAAAAAATTCTGTCTCGATATCTTACAAGAAAACATCATAGAATGAATGAAAACACAGTTAAAATGGTTTATTTGTGTATATACAAGCGTTTCCTCCTTTGTTTGTTTGATCAAATTGCAAGGATGTTAGGTTGCACTAAAATGAGCAAAATATACACATATTCAGGTTCAAAACTACCTCATCTATCATAGATATTTTGCTGATTTTTGGTGTAACAACTTTATTGTCTCCAATATACGTTATAATAAACACAAAAAAATTAGACGAGTACAATGTCATGTCTCTGTTCCTGGTAACAGGTTCTACAAAGGAAATCCCCAAATCCGCCACTGACCAAACAAATGTTGATTGGGTGATTCAAATTATTATGTTGTCTCAGCTATGCCTAGACAATTTTTCTGTACTATTCATTGAAACACTCAGAATGTTAAATATTTATTTAGGCCCAGCCCTAATTGAACCAGTGATCTGTCCACAAGACATGTTAATTTTAATTTAAGTTTATGAATTTAAGCTCAATTGTACATACTAATTTTTTGTAATCAAACACGAAGAAAGCTCAGGGCTTATATGAACCACTCTCGAGTCCACTTCCTGGGTAGAGCCAGTACTGAGTTGGTATTGGGTTGAGCTGGGGATCGAACCCGCTACTTTCTGTGCACTTCACTACCGCCCACTTTTTTACATTTGGAACACAACAAGCCTCACTTGAGTAAAACTCGCTCAATATAAAATAATGTTGGAACATGAATTCAGTTGTCATGGAAATCTGAAATAAAATTTTATAGTCAATTTAAAGTTTTGTCAATAGTGGACCCATGTCAAATTCATTCAACTGATTTTGTTGTTTGTGTCTAATTAACAGTATGCTTTTATCTTTTCAGAAATGTGAAATCAACCAACAGGGCAATGGGGTAATAAGAATTTCTTCCAATCTGGATGGCCTATTTTAGGCTGTCTGGGAAAAAATAAGGACATGTAAAGATGATAAATATGTGTAAGGAAGTATCTGTAAGAAACTGGACATTGTATTTGAAATGCTCTATAAACTTTTAAGTTGGCATGTTATTGACCTTGCTAATACAAACTAAGTAGATAACATGAGCATAAGTCACGAAGCACAGCTCAAAAAGGAATTATATCGCAACTGGATAAAAGCTGGATTGGGTCTCTTATATTTGAAAGAAGGCTTAGAAACGTTTGTGGATGATGAACTGAAACAGTTACATACTGCTTGGCTAGCTAGCCTCGGGGTGAGTAGTGGTCGATGTAACCAGTGTACCACAGCAAATATTTTACCTTGTCCGACAAGAGGAATCTGTTATATAGTGAAGGGACGTGGGTGTAAATATCACGATGCCAGTAACCCTGCCACGAGGGCCAGGAGTTGTCCCAACAATGTCTGTGATAAGATACGAGACAACATTATTGCCGAGCATCATTTTTCAAAACCATCATGGAAAAACACAGATGCGACAAAGTGGTGCACACATCCGTGGGAAATTGCGAAATGCTTCATGGCAGAGACCGGGTACCAGGCAGTCTCCTGTGCAGCAGAAACGGACTGTACTGGAATACTCAGCGTATTTATTATTGGCGGCTTCATGCAGAATGTCTTGGCTACCATCATTAATCACGCAACAGATATCTTCTCGACGGTTAGTTGTTGTTATGCCCTCTGCAGGCTTCACATATATGTGTATAATAATTATTATCTAGTATGAGAATGCTATGAAAGAGGCGTGCCGGACCTTTCTTCCACTTTTGGGAAATGGGGCCAGTGCCAGGGCCTTCCTTTCACTTCGGGGGAATGGGGCCAGTGCCCTCTGAGGTTGAAATATCTGCATCATTTTTGCGGTGCAATACTGTAAGAAAATGTGACCAGTCGGGGATTCAAACTCGCTACCCATGGATTGTTAGTTATTTTATGGGTGGTTCAAAAAAGAAATAAAATGGGAAATTATGTAAATAAGGAGAAATTTATTTACAGATTATGTTTAAGCTTATACATATTTTTTATTATTGCGAAGTAAGCTAAGAGCTTATATGAACTGCTCTTGAGTCTGCAATGTTTAACCAGTACTGAGTGTTGTTTTGGAGAGTCCAATAGATTAAGCTTGGGATCACACCCACATCCTCTAGAATGAGAAGCCAATGCTCCATCCACTGGACTGCCGCTCCGCTTTCATATTTTAGATATTAAAACTCATAACAATGATTTTACAAAATGTACAATTTTAGTTCTGTTATAAAAAGTGATAAAGTAATTTTTTGGACCAAACAGGAAAAAAATGGAGAAAAAAATATACTGTACCAGTACTGTGGATTATATTTTTACTAACAAAAAGTTTGGCCTTGCTATGTAAGGATGATCAATGTTCATTAATTTATGGAAATTCAAGGCCTTTACTCACTTTGGAAGAATGGGACCACGGCTCCCGGAATGGGTGTTGCGGGGGGGGGGGGGGGGGGGGGGGGGGGGGGGGGGGGGGGGGGGGGGGGGGGGGGGGGGGGGGGGGGGGATATTTTTAGCTCTACTGGTCTGTTGTACAGCCATTAATATTTTTCTTGTTGAGACAATATTACCAAGATTTATGATAAATCTTAACTAAACTTCCACAACAGTTGTATAACCACAAGATCTTGGACAAGTGATTTGACCACAAATGCCTCCACCAAGGCTTATTTTGTCTGAAAATTCCAGTTATAGACCTTAGATATTTTACATGTAGCATGGTTTGGCGGTCACCTAAAAGGGTTGTTGAAGTCAGATCCCTGAGGGTCAAATTTGGGGCTGCCACAGACGCAATAGCATCCCCAAAATCTGGGGGTTGTCAGTTGACTAGTCTAAAACTTAATGAATTTGAATTAATAGAGGTAAAAAAGACATATTTTACTAAAACGGTTTTACTTCTTATTTCACACAAATTTAAAAATCAAAACTGCAACTTAAGTTAACAACACAAGATCTCAAGACAAGTTCATTAGACCACAAATGCCCCCTCCACTGGGCTTATATATATAAATAAGAACACTATAAAGGAAACTATTTTCTCTGAAAGTTCATGTCATATTCCTTAATTATTTACAGGGATCACTGTTTTACATACATGTAGTATTATATAGGGAAAATGTTAAAATTTTCGTGTAAATCGTAAGCAACCTAATTTTTGGCTTTCTGGCTCTAGGCCAACAGCGCTTATGTTATGGTATTGTCCGTCGGTCATCTGTCTGTTAACCTTTTTCTGTAGACGCAATAGTACCTCCATTTTTCAACAAATCTGAACCAAATTTGCACAATAGTTACATACCGGTACACACAAGATATCGGGGGAACTTGGGCCATATTTAAAAAATTGTTTGTTTCCTGTTGCACGACCAACCCACAAAAATCCACTGACTCAAACCATTTTATTGCCATTTCTGAACAACCTTTTTTTTAATTTCTCGATAAATTTTATAATCCGATAACGACTTCTTGATGATATGAAACAAAGTGATCATTTATCATTATCAGCAGGGTTTGGAATAAGCAATATGCGAGATCATTTTAGACAATGTGAGTTGAAATTTGGGGCAAACAAAAGAACGATTGCGATTCTGGCTGAAAACTACCGGTAAACAACTTGGAAAAACTGTCCAAAAGAAAGTTAAACTACGAAGTCATGTACGATATTGTTCCGGTATTTTATTCTTATTTACTTTGGACGCCGTTAATGTCATTAAAGCATTAGTCAATTGACAATGATCATCAGAAAACTCTCGTTATATCCTGGAAACTTTTCATAACAAACTGTCCACCATTTGTTTCATAAGAAAGCGTATCGCTCATGTGCTGCTTTATAGTTTCCGTTTACACATCAGAGTGTTTTGGAATGTTTCCTGGTCTTTTTGTATCGACGAGTGTAATTTATTGCCGCTTGGATCACGTTATATTTACAAAAAATAATAATTTATATTTCGAAAAAAGTACCCTAGCAATGTAAAATAAAATAAAAATAAACAAAAACTGCAGGAATTATTAAATTTATAATTTTAGTTATGATTGCAATATTTGAATGGATTTGTCTACATAGATAGCTAGCTTATATGGATACAAAGGGTGTGATTGTAACTTGGGATAAAATTAATGTCACAGTCACTTAATGAATGAATGGGGTTTTACGGCATACAAACATATTATAGGTTATATGACGCCAACAGGAAGAAAGATTCCAGGTTCACTCTACATGATTGTACAAAAACAACAAATTTTAACATACAGATTTAAAAAAATACATCAACAATTTCAAATAAATATGCAGAATGAACCTAGAACCTTCATACCTGCAGAACAGCAGAGTTTCAGCAAATTCTATTGTATACTTAAATTGTTGCTTCCTACGACATGCATAAGCCACACTGATCCTATTTGTGCCATCACTCATATGGCTCCCTGGAACCACACAGAGTTTGATAATTTAACCACAATAGTGAACATGACAAAAAATGATAAAATGAACATGACACCCATTCGGAGGTTTCCTACCCCTCTGCAAAGATCGGCAGTGATTCTATTCTTAGCCGGAACCACACGGGCTCAGTCACTTAAAATAGAAAAAAATGATTTCCATTCAATAACTTTAGATAGTAATGAACTATTTAAATGAAACTTAATACATATATGTAATTTATATTGAGGTGAAGGGTGGAATTGAATATGGGGCTATTTGGATCAAGGTCAACATTACTAAAAATAGTTTTCTCTCAAATACTAAAGGAAACACCAGAAATAAGATTGAAACTTGGTGCATAGGATGCTTATATTGAGACATTTGAAAAGATGGGATTGCTTATGGGGTCACTGGTATCAAGTTCATTGTTACCTAAAATACCAAAGCAAAGCTTTGTATATCTTTGTGATGCCCTACTACAAATATATTGCTGGGAAACCTTGTTTTCATGAAATTTTTATATCTTTTGTTTAATAAAAAACTGTAACATAGAGATGAAAATGACCCAGTTTTGTTGGTATAGGCAAACCTCAGAATGAATTTGAGTAGTGAGTAGAACAACCATCCTTCTGCAATACATAAATGGTTCGGACCAAGCTGGGCTCAAACCTACAACCTCGGCAATGAGAGATAAATGGTAATTAAATGAAAACGCCTTAGAATATTTGGCCAAGGTGGACTCAATACATTCAGAAACTATAATAAAACATTTTTTATGCACTACATGAATAGACAGCCAGGCCAAAAAATATACCAATATACAGCATTGCCAGTATTTGAAAAGAACTTTAAGAGTTTAATGGATAAAGACAAAGAAATGAACATCATGTTTATTTCTAAATTACCTTAAATCAAAAAGTATTGCATGCAAGCATATATTGTTAATATTAGACATCAGTTTTAATTGACTTTGTCTTGTTTTGCTGTTATTGTAAACAACCATCTTGATCATTTCCCAAACTCTTCCAAAAAAACCCATAAAAAAACCCCAAGAAATGTCACTGTTAAGTGTCGCATGCCCCCCAAATGGTCTGTGTAAAATAACAATATATGATATAATAGGTAGTGATGTATCCATGAATATCAAGAGTAATGGACTGATGTTTCAGACTAGACATGCAATTTCATGTTATTGTTTTTTACATTAATGCATGACCGTGACCTTTGTGTAACCTTGACCTTGACATCTGATGTAATGTCTGGGTATTTCAACAGTTAAATGCAGGTGAAACATTATCATGACATGCTGATCACTTGTTTCAAGCTATTTTAAAATCCCTAAATGTAAGTTACAGGTCAATTGTTGATCAATTGATCAATTGAGCCTTGGAAGTGTTTTTAAAATCCATCTTTGTATGATAAAGTTAAAGGACAGACTTGAAATCTCAAACAGATTCAAAGTGTTGTCATTCATACTCGAAGTGTGACCTTGACCTTTGAGGTACAGGTCTAGGTCTTACTTATGACACGTCCTCATGCCATCTTGATAAATTGAGCCAAGTTAAGGACAAAGTAACAGACCAGACACGCAATATCAAATAAATTGAAAGTGTGACCTTGACCTTTGAGGAAAGGTTCTGAGTCTTACATGCAACACTTAATTATGTGACTGAGTCAAGTGTTTTTAAATTTATCCATAGATGACAAAGTTACAGACCAGAAAGAAATCTCACACAGACTGAAAATCAAAGTGTGAGTTTGACCTTTGAGGTACGCATGTGGATCTAACATGTGACACGTAATGTCATGCTGATGAATTGAGCTAAGTGTTTTTGAAATTTATCAATAGGTGACAAAGTTTCAGACCGGATATGAAATCTCAATCAGCCTGAAAGTGTCATCAAACAAAGTTAAATTGTGACCTTGACCTTTGAAGTGGGATTCTGAGTGGAAGGCATGACACATCGTCATGTTATGTTGATCATTTGTAGCTAGTATTAACAAACCTCATCTATGCATAACAAAGTTACAGGCCAGACATGAAATCTCAAACAGACTGAAAGTGTTGTCAAACAAACTCAAAGTGTGACCTTGACCTTTGAGGTATGGGTATGGGTCTTACTCGCGACACGTCATCATGTTATGTTGATCATTTATAGTAAGTATTTATAAAATACATCTATGCAGACAAGGTTACAAATCAGACAGGAAATCTCACACAGACTCAGTGTTGTCAAACAAACTCAAATTATGACCTTGACCTTTGTGGTACGGGTGTTTGTCTTACTCGCGACACGTTGTCATGTTATGTTGATCATTAAAATTTTGTAGCAAGTATCATTAAAATTCATCTATGCATGACAATGTTACAGGCCGAACACGAAATCTCACACAAAATCAAAGTGTTGTCAAACAAACTCAAATTGTGACCTTGACCTTTGAGGTACGGGTGTGGGTCTTACTGGCGACATGTCGTGATGTTATATTGATCATTTGTAGCAAGTATCATTAAAATTCATCTATGCATGACAAAGTAACAGGCCGGTAACGAAATACCGGACGGACACTGCGATTACTATATGCCACCCCCAAAAATTTTTGAGTGGCATAAAAATACCTACCTACCTACCCAACATTAGTAACCTGGCTGCATCGGGCAACAGGAAAAAACATTTTTTTTAAATATGGCCTTAACACAAAATATCGTAGCAATTTAACAGGAGTTTGCAATTACTTCTGTTACGCAGCCTCTTGTGTTCAGCAGCCAAACATGTTAGTTTTATATTTACAGCCAAACCTGATCTGTATTCAACAACCACATGCTCTAAGGGGCCATTATAGTCCCCACTGTATGCTGCAACTTAACACAGGTTTGGTTGTATATCATATGCGATTTACTCATTACTGTTCTGAAAAACTCAAGAATACTCATCTGCTATGATTTTGATGAGTAATTACATATTGGCTTAAAAAATTATCTGGAGCTCTGTGTATTGCCTTCAAACTTTACACAAGCCTTCCTAGTCATCAACCCTACTACAATAACTAAGTTAGATAACTCTTGCATGAATATAATGCAAATTATTGCCCTTGTTTGACTAAGAAATTCTGGTTAAAGTTTTGCATGCAAGTACCATCAAGTCTATATCTCACCAACCACTCAATGTATTTGATTGAAATTTTACACAAGCCTACCTAGTCATCAAACATACTACAATAACTAAGTTAGATAACTTTTGCATGAATATAATACAAATTATTGCCCTTGTTTGACTTAGAAATTCTTGTTAAAGTTTTGCATGCAAGTACTATCAAATCTGTATCTCATCAACCACTCAATGTATTTGATTGAAACTTTACACAAGTCTTCTCAGTCATTAGCCCTACTACAATAACTAAGTTATATAACTCTTGCATGAATTTAATGTAAGTTAATAATGCCCTTGTTTGACTTAGAAAATCCGCATTAACTTTGCGAACAAGTACCATCAAGTCTATATCTCAGTAACCATTGCATGTATTGACTTGAAACTTTACACAAGCCTTCCCAGTCACCAAACCTAGTACAATAACATAACTGTTGCCTGAATATAATACAAATTATTGCCCTTGTTTGACTTAGAATTTCTAGTTGAAGTTTTGCATGCAAGTACCATCAAGTCCATATCTCACCAACCACTCAATGTATTTTATTGAAACTTTACACAACCCTTCCCAGTCATCAATTCTTCCACAATAACTAGTTAGATAACTCTTGCACGAACGAATATAATGCAAATTATTGCCCTTCTTTGGTTTAGAATTTTGATTAAAATTTTACATGCAAGTACTGTCAAGTCCATATTACACCAACCGCTCAATGTATTTGATTGAAACTTTACATATGGCTATGTAGTCATTAAATCAACAAAATTAATCAAGTCTTACAACTTTTGCCAGATTTTTTTGCATATTAATAGGGCCTTTGTTTTACTTAGTAATTTTATAACTCAGCAATCACTGCAATGTATTTGATTGAAACTTCATACAAGATATTGCAGTTATAAGACCTACTCAGTTTTGTCAATTTTGTAAGTTAGAAACTCTTATTTGCTTGGATTTGTCCTCAGTTTTGATGAAATTTGTACTTCTGTGACAAATATTCGAATAGTCAGCGCGCTGTCTCCGACAGCTGTTGTTAGTATTTATGGTCATAGGAGTATCTTTTTTGTTGTACTACAATATAGGTACTATTAACCATATATACTAAAAAAAGGTGTTTGTGACCAGTGCCTGTGCCTCTGACAGTAATTTTTTTATGACATTGGAAAAATATTTTTTTTTTCATCTATTGAGGTCATAAACAAATGTGAAAGGGAACATTTAAGGCACTTGAGAGATTATTTCAGATACTCACCATAGGTTACAGACTTTCATTTAAATGTCATTTCTGGTCACTGTCAGAGATCTTTTCTTTTTTAAAACATACTCTTTCTAGTCCTTGTGAAAAACAGTCATTCAATATGGAATAAATATGTATTTATAGGGAATCTGGGAAAAAACGCTATAAAATGTCTTAAAAATTAATATAATTATTAAAATGGATAAAGCGCATATCATTATCATTAATAAATAAAATCTGAATGGTTTGTTATACATGTCAATTCCATCAAAACGTGACAAAATCGATATTTAAATTGGAGTGGTAAACTTGAAACGAAATTCTCATTCTCATGATTTTAAAAATCGAAAGTAATTAAATACTGCTTGTTGAGCTTCACAGCATCATTCTGACTCTTTCTACGATAAAACAATTTTTACTGCATGTAAACTTGTATTACGGATAAAATTGAAATCAAAATGATATCATGTGACTAATGTATGATAAAATGACTATTGACCCAAAGCAGTGAACTTTTAATCTCGACTGCGTCTTGGTCAATAGTTTCCTGCTTTGGGTCAATAGTCATTTTCCTTGGATAAATAATTTTAACCATTGACCGCTAAAAGGTAGATAGTTGTATACTATTGACCGCTTATTCCTTTTAAAATGACCTATTGACCACCTATTCTGTTGAAACCAGTTTCATTCGGTCGAAAACGATTATCGAGTCAATAGACAAATGTTCTATCTCTTTGTATTGGGGTTATTCAACTGTTGTTTTTCAATTTTGAAAACAGCAGTAACTGTTAAATATATGTTTCATTACATTTCATGTAGTAAAACTGACACTGACTTCGTCTCGGTCATTAGTTACCTGCTTCAGGTCAATAGTCATTTTTTCTTGGGTAAATAATTTTAACGATTGACCGCTTAAAAAGTAGATAGTTGAATATGTTCATGTCGAAGCAGAGGTATTTAAACAAAGATTTATCGTTTACTTTCTTATTTTATCAAATATTCAATCAAATCATTAACACAAGAACTGTTATGTGTGGTGTTACAATCTACATGAACAGAATGATAATGTTTCAATAAAAAAAAAGTATCTTCTGGTACTTACCAACCCTGATTTGTTTTGCCGTGCCACCAGAAACACATCTATTATGTACTTTGCCTCACATTTTGGCCTTTATTTTCTCTGATATATACATTTGTATGTTGTATAGTGTTCAGAATCGCTTTTAACTATTATACACGTAATGCATATCACGACACTGTGCCTACTTGAGACAGTATTCTATGCCCTGCCACACTGGATTATCGTGCCCCAGACACATGGTATGATAACCCCCTTCCTCCATAGAAATTATACTGCCACCAGTCCGACCAGACCTAGAATTATCCACTAAATGCTTCAGCATTTTTCAAGTCTTTAGAATGACCGGACATGGGATCGAATCCACTTTGTTCTGTATGCGAGCCGAACACTCTACCACTAGACCACCGTTGCGGTTTTGGTGATATACAATAATATAATAACTTGTCCAGAAATTATTTTCATCAGTATCACTATGGCAGGGAATCAAATGAGACTTGGAACATAGGTCAATGTATGGAGTGCAAGAATAAAAAATCTATTATCAGAATTATCTTCCCTTTTTGCCCCCCCCTATCTCTTAACAAACAATGTATTAATCAATCATGCATGTCTTGTTCAGAAAGCTTCCAACGGCTCCACGGATATCTTCAATTCAGTTGTAAATCAATCATGTATATGCGTGACAATTTCTTAGTCAATTCTCCTTCTCTTTAATTTAATAACTTATTCTGTCTAACCTTGTTTATCAGTACGAAGTCTAGTTTTGCATATCGAGGTAGGCCCATTAACTATCGGTGGAGTTAAGATCCTTTCATTATTTTTAATGATAAACCATGTCAGGACTTTTCATCTGATTTTGACCAAACTTGTTACAGCGTTTCAGTATTTAGTCCAGTTATGCAAGTTGTTGTTGCAATTTGGAGTAGTTGTAACAATTTCATTATTTTGATTGTAAACATTGTCAGCACTATTTTTCACAACTAAGTTACTTTTGAACTGATTTAGGCAAAACTTATTAGGGAGTATTAGTATGAAGTTCAGCTGCTCTTATTGTCATCACGTTTTGCTTTCTTGAGCTTTTTGCTTAGTTTCGGCACTTATTGTAATTCTTGTCATCTGTGTAGCCGTGCTGATGTCTCTAGTCAAAATTCATAATAGGTCTAATGGCATTCCTTCAATAAAAGGATAGACACCCATGTTGACAGGCACATTTCCTCTTTAATTTTTATATTCTTGTTAAATATATTTAACAGAATAAGGACGCTCGAAACGCCATCATGCATTCTTCTAAACTGGAAGTTACAGATGCCCAGCTGGGACAGTACCTTGATGACATGGTTGATCTCCTTAGTGATGGTAAAAAGCTTCTGCATCACCCAGATGCCATTGCTGCTAGACAGAAACTTGTGGAGGTACTTGTAGATTACATACTGAACATTTTAGCTCCATTTAGCTCATAGAAAATCCGTGTTGGGTTCTTGACACAATAACCACTTCCCATCAATGAAACTTCATGCATGTCTTCACTACCATAACAGTTTGTTTGAATATTTTGTGTAGTTTTTATGCCATCGATGGCTAACAGACGATCAGTTAACATAAATGCTCTTTCCTAGGATCCTGGAAGGTTAACCAGTACATGAGCACACCCATCTCTGCCAAGTAACTGATAACTTTCCCATTTGAATAGCAGTCAGATTTGTTTCCAACTGACCTAACTAGGCCCATAAAAGGGACTCAGTGGGATAGGTAAAACTAGTAACATAGTTATGGCTCTTTTTTATATTTAAGACACGATACAATTTTGAGTATTTTAAAATGAATTTAACTATTGTAACTGTATATTTGAACTGTACAATATCAAATCGATTTAACATTGAAATTATTGAGAGAGAAAATGGGACCATGTAGACGGGTGTGCTTAAGTAGCAAATGGACTTATCTCTTTCCTTTTCAGCTGCCATCAAACGCGCCATAATTACAATATGCTTATTTTGTTTTTAGCTCTTCTGGTCCAGAAAGGTTTATGCGATGACGCGTTGTTTGTCGTCTGTCGTCTGTCATCCGTTAGCAGCATTTTCTCTGAAAGCACTAGGCCAATTAAACTCAAACATAATAGTGTCGTAAGGGTTAGAAATAACCTCTTCCCGTAGGCTCAATATGGGGACACATGTCATAATAAACATTTTTTTTAAAATGGAACTGATTTTGCCAATATTTTCACAGAAGTATTGTTTGGTCAAGGAGATTCAGATCTGTATTAAGATGAAAGAACGGTAAAAATTGGGAATTACAAAAACGTTTTCTTAAGAACCGGTCAGTTAATTTGTTCATATTTGGCATAAATTCTCCCTATGTGCAGGGGTTCAATGAAAGATAATAACTTAGTGACAAATATTTATAGGGACCCTGTAAGGGGATTAGAATTTTGCATAGGTATACTATTTGGGAAAACAGAAAATTTCCATTTTTATTTATCTATGTTGGCAAAATTATTAATTAATTTGAGTTCTGAAGCATAATCTAGTCACAGAAAATTGGATTTGGTTCAAGAGGATTGACTTTCCTGAAGTGGCCTGGTTGGGTAACAAAATAGTTAAAATTGAAAATTCTCAAAAATCTTAATTATTCTCAACAACTGATCAGTCAAATTTGAATCATTTTATCTCTATGATTAAGAATTTTAAAATTGTACAAATCAAGGGGCACTGAGATGTATAGAGAGGCCCTGTAAGGGGACTTTGAGTTTTATATAGGAATAATATGGGAAAATGAAAAATTCTCAATATTTCGTCCATTTGTGTAAATATGTTGTTCAATTTGAGATCTAAAGCATTGTCTAGTAAAGTAAATGAGATTCGGTTAAATAAAGAGGATTGAATTTCCATAAGTGGTCCAGTCTGTCAAATATGGTTAAAATTGGGAATTTTATAACTGTTTTTGTTTTCTCAACCAGTAAGTCAAATATGTTCATAATTGATGATAGTAGTGCCTATGGTGTTTGAAGTTTTTGTGAGTCCAGTTGCGACATTATATATTGGCCTTGTACTGTACAGGAACTTTGATATATGAATGCTATGAGAAAATGAAAAATCCCATTTTGTTATCCATTTGTTCAATACTAATTATTAGTTTCAAATCTAAAGCATTGTCTCAGCAAATTAGATTTGTTTCAAAATGGAGGATGGAATTTCCATTAGTGTCCAAAGGGTTTAAATTGTGGAATTTCAAAAGGCTGTTAAACTTGTTTATGATGTTTTAGATAAGCCTAACATCAATTTTTACATTGGAATATTTATATGGGGAAAACTATTAACTTTTCATTTTTGCATTCCATGTGTACAAAAAAAAAATCTAAAGCAAATCCCTATGATTGAGTGATTGAAGATTTGACAAATCAATGGGTTGTGTTAAATAAGGGTCCTTTACAGGGACTTCATTTGTTTTTTACAGATGATTGGTATGGGAATTATTTCCTTTTTAGCTCGTCTTTTTTGAAAAAAATGAAGAGCTATTGTCATGACCCTGGCATTGTCGGCGGCGTCGTTGTCGGCGTCAACTTGTTAAAATTTATGTTTAGCTCAGCCTTTTTTTCTGTTTCTGAACAAACAACTCGTGTTACGGTGACTAAACTTCATAAACACATTCATGTCATGTTATACAAACAATGTATATAGCTTACTTACCTAAATTTACATACTTTGGGGTCTAAAACCTTCGGTTAAAGTTTTTTGTTTAGCTTGGGTTTTAATTTTTTATCCCCCCTACCCCACATATATTAATCGCAGCGTCGGTCCTTCTGTCCGGTATTTTGTTTCCGACCTGTAACTTTGTCATGCATAGATGGCTTTTGTTGATATTTGCTACAAATGATCAACATAACATGACAACGTGTCGCGAGTGAGACCCACACCTGTACCTCAAAGGTCAAGGTCACAATTTGAGTTTGTGTGAGATTTCGTGTCCGGCCTGTAACTTTGTCATGCATGAAAGAATTTCAATGATACTTGCTACAAATGATCAAAATAACATGACGATGTGTCGTGAGTAAGACCCACACCCATATCTCAAAGGTCAAGGTCACAATTTGAGTTTGTTTGACAACACTGAGTCTGTGTGAGATTTCCTGTCTAAGCTGTAACTTTGTCATGCAAAGATGGATTTTATAAATATTAGCTACAAATGATCAATGTAACATGATGACTTGTCGCGAATAAGACCCATACCCATACTTCAAAGGTCAAGGTCACACTTTGAGTTTGTTTGACAACACTTTCAGTCTGTTTGAGATTTCGTGTCTGGCCTGTTACTTTGTCATGCATAGATGGATTTTGTTAATACTAGTTATAAATGATCAACATAACATGATGATGTGTAGAGCATTACACCCAGAGTCCCACTTCAAAGGTCAAGGTCACAATTTAACTTTGATGAAACTTTCAGTCTGATTTAGATTTTGTGTTTGGTCTGAAACTTTGTCACCTACGGATAAATTTTAAAAACACTTGGCTCAATTTATCAGCATGACATTACAACGTGTCACGTGTAAGACCTACATATGTACCTCAAAGGTCAAGGTCACCTTTTGAGTTTGTTTGATAACACTTTCAGTCTGTGTGAGATTTCTTGTCTGGTCTGTAACATTGTCATCTATGGATAAATTTTAAAAACACTTGGCTCAATTGATCAGCATGACTGAATTAAGTGTCGTATATAAGACCCAGAACCTTTCCTCAAAGGTCAAGGTCACTTTTTCAATTTGTTTGATATTGCGTGTCTGGTCTGTGACTTTGTCTTTAACTTGGCTCAATTTATCAAGATGACATGACGACGTGTCATGTAAAACCTGGACGCATACCTCAAAGGTCAAGGTCACACATTGAGTATGTATGACAACACTTAGAATCTATTTGAGATTTCAAGTCTGTCCTTTAACTTTATCATACAAGGATGGATTTCAAAAACAATTGGCTCAATTTATCAATTGATCAACAATTGATCTATAACTTACATTTAGGGATTTTAAAATAGCTTGACACAAGTGATCAGCATGTCATTATAATGTTTCACCTGCATTTAACTGTTGAAATACCCAGACCATTACATCAGATGTCAAGGTCAAGGTTACACAAAGGTCAAGGTCATGTTTTAATGTAAAAAAAACAACACGAAATGTCTAGTCTGAAACATCAGTACATTACTCTTGATATTCATGGATACATCGCTACCTATTATATCATATATTGTTATTTTTCACAGACCATTTGGGGGGGGGCATGCGACACTTAACAGTAACATTTCTTGTTTTTTTGTTGTTTTTTTTAAATCAGTTTTATTTTTCAGTAATACTATTAATTCTGTAAGCTGATCACCATCAACTAAAAAAAAAGTTTACATCACTGACATTGACCTATTTAATGGACTTTCTTGCCCAAGCCCAACCAAGACCCCCACCCTGCTGCCCATTCCCCCCCCCCCCCCCCCCCCCCCCCCCGGCCTATTTTTTTTTTTTTTTTAAATTTTGTTTTGTATTAAATCAAATACTCTGCTTCATTTCAACTTTGTTACCCACCCAAAGACCTTTGTATATACATGCAAACGGTGTAAATATCATGAATAAAAATATGTTTAAACTAAAGACCCTCTCCCCTACTCCCCCCCACACACACCCTGCTACCCACCAATCCCCATCCCCACCCATTTTTTTTTTCATTTTTTTTTTCAATTTTTGTATTGTATTAAATCAAATACTCTGCCCCATTTCAACTTTGTTACCTACCCAAAGA
Source organism: Panopea generosa (assembly GCA_029582155.1). Lineage (NCBI taxonomy): Eukaryota > Metazoa > Mollusca > Bivalvia > Adapedonta > Hiatellidae > Panopea > Panopea generosa. The sequence goes on from CM055907.1 coordinate 19,997,758, forward strand.
CCCTCACCCCTATCCCCTCACCCATCCCCATCCCTTCCCCTCCCATTTTTTTTGTTGTTTTTTGTTTCGTATTAAATCAAATACTCTGCACCATTTCAACTTTGTTACTGACCCCAAGGACATCCCCATCCCCCATTTTTTTCTTTTAAATTTTGTTTTCTTTTAAATTTTATACTATTCTGCCCCTTTGTTACCAACCCAAAGACCCCCCCCCCCCCCCCCCCCACCAATTGTTTTCTTAAAATTTTGTACTGTATTGAAGTAGATGCACTATCCCTTTTCAACTTTTTTACCAACCCCAAGACGCACTCTTCCTCCCAGCTTTTTTTTTATTGTATTACACTGAACAGTCCTGTTTATTAAACTTTGGCACATACACCCCACATCCACACCCAGATTTTAAAATTAAATTAAATACATTTCAGCTTAAGTACTGGCTAGCCAGCCTAAGCCAGACATATACATAGTGTATATTCTGCCCTTATAGTCTATTTGCACACACATGTATCTACTATTTTACTAATATGAAAGATGGTTTCATTCATACAGATCTGTATATCTGTTTTTCTGATGGTACATTATAAAATACTGTTCTGTGATCAACAAGGCTAGAATAGTCGAGTTAACGCTGTTCTTCAACATCTCTAATTTTTTTTTGTGATTTTTTTTAGATCTGTATCATTTTCTCAGTAATAGTATTGATTTTTTAAACTAATCACCACCAAGTTTAAAAAGTTTACTTCACTGACGTTGACCTACGTAATAGATTTGGAAAAAAGACAAGTGTCTGCACCCGCTTGTGGTGCTCTTATGATTGTTTAATAATACTTAACTTTTTGTCCAGTAAGGGACCATTGTGGTGGAGGTATTATCCATATGTGGTTAAGACAGTCCCAGAGAGGGTTAATATTGTGAAATTTCAAAAAGTGCTATGGCTACTATAAACCAGTAAAGCATTCTCATGCTCTATTTGGCCTCGTGTTCAATTTCATATTTTCATAGGCCGACATGGAAACACAATACCTTGTTTGTAAATGACATGGGTTCATGCTGCACTTGCAAAACCAGCTGTGTATGCAGGTGTAAACTCAATAAATAATTGTCTGCTAATGCTGTATATAAATTTTAAAAATGCTACACAATATTTTGATGAAGATATTGGAAATACAAAAGTATATAATATATAATAATTGAAAGGCTTAAGTCTTCAGTAGAAGTACCAACATGTATTCCAAAATTAGTTTCTAATTTAATTAAGTTCCCGTGTTATATTTTAAGTGCTTTATAAATATTTCAGTTAAAATCTAAGGCATTGACAGTATCTGCTAAAGATGAACTGATAATTCGCCAAGAGGCATTGACAGCTGTTGAGAAAAGGAGAAAAGAATGTTTAGAAGAATTGGAAATAAAATACCTAGAAAGTTTGGAAGACATCCGTAAAACACAAGAAGACTTGTCTGCTGAGCACAAAAAGTCACTAGATGCAGCTAGAGACAATGCTGTGTTTGGTATACAAGAACGTACCGATGACGCAGTAGCAAAAGTAAAATCCCAGTGTGATACATTCAGAAATCTGCTGCAGACAAGTGTAGACCAAACACTGGCTGTTTTCAAGCAGGCAGAGGTGGATTGTCAACAGAAACAAAATAGTCTCCAGGAACTGTGGTCCAAGATACAAGAGGTGAACATGAATTAAAATTCTACAGCAAATCCTAGAAGTTCCATAATTGGAGAAATTAGTTAGGGCCCAGAAAGTAAAGTTGATAGACATGTTTCTGTCCTTACGCTTGTCCATCTGCGTCTGTCTAACTATCTGTTCATTCACAATGGCATGTCCTATCTGTAATTTAACAATGATCTTTAAAACCAGCATTGAACGAAGTGTTATCAAGTCGGGTGCAAGACAATTCGTACCCTGGTACCCAAATCCTGGTTGATTTGTACCCTATCCCAAGTCGATTCGTATACTAGCACCGGTTGATTCGTATACTAGCCCTGGTCGATGCGTACCCAATCCTGGTTGATTTGTACCCTAGCCCTAGTCACTTTGTACCTTAGCCTTGGTCAATTTGTTCCCTAGCCCTGGTCGATTCGTTCCCTAGCTCTAGACGATTCATACCCTAGCCCTGGTCGATTCGTTCCCTAGCCCTAGTTGCTTTGTACCCAATCCTGGTTGATTCGTACCCTAGCCCTAGTTGCTTTGTACCCAATCCTGGTTGATTCATACCCTAGCCCTAGTCCCTTTGTACCTTAGCCCTGGTCAATTCGTACCTTAGCCCTGGTCGATTCGTTTCCTAGCTCTAGACGATTCATACCCTAGCCCTGGTTGATTTGTACTCTATCCCTAGTCGCTTTGTACCCAATCCTTGTTGATTCGTACCCTAGCCCTAGTCGTTTTGTACCCTAGCCCTGGTTGATTCTTATCATAACCAATGTTGATACGTACCTGATATAATTTATGTTACACGTATGTCCATTGTTGTTTATCTATAATGGTATATCTCTAGAAACAGCAGAATCCCCACAATAATGTACTCTGAATTTTGAATTTATAACATTGGTTTTATTGTTTGCATGACAATGAATTGATTGAAGTTTTATTTTTTTATAAGTATATTATTCTTTATGAAATAAAGAAAAAATGCGGTTTATATTTTCTGCTTAATGTAACTTTGATATTGCCAGTATTTGTATTTGATATAAGTTCAAGCTTTATAGTTTAGTCGTTGGTGATTTTAGGATTATTATACTGTTGGATATTGATCTTTTTTTGCTTAAATTCGGATCCCACCGCTGTCACCAATTGGTACCTTAAACACTTTGTCTTCATGCCGAGTAGACTGATGGAGACTTAACACAATTGAAGTTTATATACTTTTGATAACACAATAAAGTATTAATTTCTATACATGTATCTGGATGTTAAGTTACAAATATACTGATAATCAATATTTATTTTCACGCAATGATGTTTTCAGTTACTAATTCACGTAAGTCCAATTTCGAAGTAATTTATTACATTATTTTAGGTAAGGGATATAAACTTCCAAAGGCTGAAACTCAAAAAGACCCAAAGCATCCCCTTTTATACAAACACAGACCCTGCTGTGTTACCAATACAACACACCCCCCTCCCCCCCCCCCTCCCCGCCAACACACACACAGTTCTACACACAAGAGGTTGACCTGTTCACAGTGTCTACCCTGACACGGTCATGTAGTAACCTTAAGGCTTGAACACATACACACGGGTGTTAACACGTACACACAGGTGTTAATGCATACACACTGTGTTAATGCATACACAATTGTGTTAACACAGAAGAAGTAACCACACAGTGAATATACATCTTAAACACAACTGTGTATAAAGTAAGCACAGAATTCCCTCAACGAATAAACAAGAATAACCTTTTTTTTTATTTTAGTCACCAAATATAAAATTATTGTGACCCATTTAATCACCCCATAATAGGTCTGTTGGGGTTGGATAACCCCAATATTATTAATGGTAGCTGAAATATCCTCTTTCATACCCACCAAAGGATTAACATATTTTGAATTAAAATAATAAAGCCGGGCCCTATTAGCTCAGTTGGTAACGCATCTAACTATATATCCAGGGATTGTGAGTCTGCATCCAGATCCTCGCCCGGCAAGTCTCCGTGATGATTGATATATTACATTGTGTCTCATTATCATTCATTTCTCACTGCTGATTCTAGTGGGGAAGTTATCAGTTATTTGCAGAGATGGGGTGTGTCAAGTACTGGTTAACCTTTCAGGATCCCAGGAAACAGTGGTTAGGTTAACTGATCGTCTGTTAGCCTTTGATAGCATAAAAATGATGCTAAATATTCAATCAATCAATCCTATTAGACAAAATCGCAACAATGTATATGTTATAGCAATTAAAAGCATCAATAGATGTTAGAAAATAGAGAATTATAGAAGGTACAAAGCGACCAGGGCTAGGGTACAAATCAACCAGGACTAAGGTAAAAATCGACCAGGGCTAGGGTACGAATCAACCAGGACTAGGGTACAAATTGACTAGGATTTGAATATGAAACACCCAGGGTCGGGTACGAATTGACCAGGTTACGAAACGTCCTGGGTACAAAACGACTGTAATTCTTTCCTTCTTAACTCATTGTTGATCGAATTGTTCCAAATGATAAACTTTAACAAAACAGGATGTTCACAATTATATCAGTATTTTTTAACGTGACTTTACATACTCATTCGAAACTTTCAGAACCTTATTACTTTCATTTGCCAACTTCAGGACATGTCAAGGTGCCATATCTGTTCTTCTTATATTGAAAGAACAATTTTGTAGGTTACAATAAAAAATACTCACAATTTCTAATCTGTCAATTAGTAAAACATATGAAATTTAATATGAGTATTCAACGAGGCCCAATCGGAGTCTCTGGCAGCTGTATCTTTAATCAGTCTGCCAGGTTGTTAGTATACATACGGATCCTGTGAAATAAAAAAGTATTCTAGATATTTTTTATGAAACTTTGCCTGATGGCAGGAGCATGGGGTGGTGGGGGAGGTAATGCATGACATTTTTAGCTTGACTATTCGAAGAATAATGAAGAGCTGTTCTACTAAACCGGGCGTCAGCGTGAAGGTGCCACACATTGGTTAAACTTTTGCCTGCAAGTTACTATCTCAGTAACCATTGCATGCAATTCATTGAACCTTCACACAGAACTTCCCAGTCATCAAACCTACTAAAATAATTTAAGTGAGATAACTCTTGCATGAATATATTGCCAACTATGGCCCTTGTTTGACTTAAAATTTTTGGTCAATGTATTTAACCCTTTACTCCATATATTCGACTTCTTACGACCTTTACAAACAGAGTAGATCCAGATCAGGAGCTGCCTGATCAGGGTCTACTCTGTTTGCTAATAAAATATTATAGATATGATCTTATACTGTTGGCTGAGGTAGTTATCTTCCTGCTCTTAAGTGCTAATGTGAAATTTTAATTAAATATTCCTAGCAGGCGGAGTCTCGTATGAATATTTATCAGGTAATGGGTTAAATGAAACTTCACACTAGACTTCCTAGTGCATATCAAAGTATGTTGTAGAACGATTTGATTTTTTTTTTTATTTGATCGTCCTCTACAAAGGGGCTAGTCTCACCCCTATTACGATGATTAAATGAGACTATAGACTTCCCCGTCATCACACCTTCTACAGTAACCAAGTTAGTTTCCTTGAATATAATGCAAATTATGGCCCTTGTTTGTCTTAGAAATTCTGGTTAAAGTTTATATCTCAGCAGCAACTACATGTTTTGGATTGAAACTTCATACAAGGTTTTGCAGTTATAAGACCGAATCAGTCTAGTAAGTGAGACAACTCTTGTTTACTTAGATTGGTCAACAGTCTCAATCAAAGTGTACTTTTTTGACAAATGATACGATTAGTCAAGCACGCTGTCTCATTGACTGCTCTTGTTTTGTTTTGGTGATTCTTGTAACAAACGTTTGGGTGGATGCTGTGGCAATGAAAAATAATTTTTAAAAATGCCAAAAGATACAAATGCATTGATATAAAGAAGGAGGATTGCAGATATTAAGTATTTTATTTTTTTGGCTCAACTCAATGTAACTATTGCAACTGTAATGGCTATATGCTGCCTTATTTTAGTAACGATCACAAGGACCTAGACCAAAGAATTAGGGATGAGGGCAGGCTCACAGTGGGACCGAATTTAGGTTGCGGTAAAAAGTTGCAACAATGTATTTTCTTTTAAAACAACAACCTGATCCTATTGAGGAAGTATATTGCTTAACAACAGTATCTTTCCCTTTCACATACTCAGTCATTTTATATATTTTCTAGCTTTAATTGTCCAGTTCAAAGTGATTTAAGATGAAATTTTCCCTGTATAATCTAATACCATAACAAATGTAAATGTAATGCATTTGTGAAAAAGAAGATGTTTTTTTTTAATCTTGATTAGTTACTGATAACTTTCCCATGTGAATCAGTGGTGAGAAACGAATGATAATGAGACACAATGTCGTATATCAATCATCATGGAGACTGTTGCCTGGTGGGGGATTCAAACTCAGGACCCCTGGATTGATAGTCAGACCCTCTGAGCTAATCTTAAAAACTCCCTTAAGAAACACATATTTATATTGTTGCAGGAGCTTCAAATATGCTTGCTGGACATTAATAACATACAAGCAGCCAGAGAAAGTGTCGGGGACAAACACGTTGAAAAGGTGACAGAGCTAAATAACTATTTGCAGAGAAAATCTGGTAAGTTTATTAGATCTAGATGAGTAAAAAAAAAATTCGAAAGAAATAGAACTGCTGTGGTGGTCTAAGGGTAGAGTGTTCACTTCGCATGAGGAGGGTCATGGGTTTGATCCCCGGCTGGATGCTTCTAGAAGTTTTCTTGCTTTGCGCTTAGCATTTGGAGGATAATTCTTGGTCTGTTCGTATCGGTGTCAGTGTAGGTGTAATCCCACCATTGATTTTTGTTCTTTATTCTATAGTAAATAATAAAAGTTTGAAGGCTTGTCATTCATTGAGAGACACAAATGAAAGAAGTGAAACCTACATTTTACTGTTTGTCAACCTCTGCACTATCAAAATATGATGAGAAAAGTATGGGTCATTTGTCATATAAGAGATTTTTTTTCTGCTCAGTGTGTACACTGTTGACAAAGTGAAAGTAGACTTCCGAAATCATGTATTCATACCCCAGTTTCCAAGCACCAATTTGTTTTTTTCTAAATTCACAATTCAAACATGACAATGCTATCAAAATGTTCAAAATACATCAATAATGCCATTTAAATAAATAAAAAGAGCATTAAAATAAGGAAAATGCATTTTTAAAGAAGACGAGGATTATTTATAACCGCCATTATGCGACTACCCTATGGAAGCACTTCCTTTTTCCAATGGTGGTACTATGCCTATAATGTTATTGGGTGGGGTACTTTGTGTCTGCGGGATAATACTACAGTGTGGCAGCACTTGGAATACTGTCACAAGTAGACATGTCTGTCACAATGACTGTAAAATTGTTGAAAGCGACGCTAAACACCATACAAACAAAAAGCAAAGAAATTGAATAAGATTATTATGCCGCAGTACTTGTTCTACCCAGGAAGCGAGCTCGAGAGTGGTTCACATAAACTCTGAGCTTCCATCGCAATCAAGCAAAAGTAAATCAGTATGTATAAACTGAAATTGACACTGCCTTCAGGGACTTATCAGATCAACCTAGGGAAATTTTTTAGGGAAATTTTAGGGAAAACAGAACAGCACAATGTGTTACTAGTTGGTATAAATGATCCTCATGAGTAGGGGTTTCAGGTTTGTGCAAATAAAGGGGCTAATATCCATTTGGGTCCAGTAAGTGCACTTTGATCTTTACATGAGAAAACAGATTATTCTCATTTTTCCATCTGTAAGTTCTTCATAGGCTTGAGTCCATTCAAATTAAAAAGAAGCTACTGATTTAGGCAAATTTGAACCTTTTGTTTTTCAGTGTAATTTTGCTTTTGATAGCCCCATTTAAGGCTAATAATGAGCCTTTGTCTTCTTAAAAGGAGTATATTAGGGGAAAAAACGCTATAAATGTCTTAAACAATAGAAATATTTTTTTAAAATAGATAAAAAGCATCTCATTATTATAAATAAATAAATTTGGAATGGTTAAGTATATCAAATCCACCAAAACATGACAAAATCGATGTTTCAGTTGTAGTGATAAACTTGAAACGAGATCCCAAATTTAAAAATAGACAGCATTTAATTACTGCTTCACATCGTCAAATTGTCATTCAGACTTTTTCTAAGATGAAACAAATTTAACAACGCGTGAACCTGTATGACCAATCAAATTGAAATCACAATGAAATCACGTGACTCAATTAATACGTCACAAAATATGTTGCAATTCTATTTTATTCTAACCTAGGCGCGTGGCCCAAGTTCGGAAACTTCTTTTCAATATGTTATTTTACCATGTTTAAATAGACATCCTTTTGGTTTTACGGGATCAATGAGTATATATAGACATGATCTATTGGAAAAGATTGTTAAAAGCCAATTTTAAAATGTTCAAAAATCCTGATAAATTCCCTTTAAGAAGTTTTTATAGTGTGTAAATTGTTATTTTGCGGACATAAAAGCTTTGTTTCAATTTCAGAGCTCCAGAAAAATCTGAGTGACAAGTACCGCAGACATCTATCTTCTGTTCTATTGTCACCCGTGCATCCTCAAATAAAAACGAACATAACACGTGCTTTTACTAAGCTGAACATTATAAATCGTACTAATATGTCAAACAAAGAGAGCACATTGTCATGCAATCAACAAAATCAAACTAAGGTCAATTCCTACAAGGATGTCTTCAATAGAGATGATGGGAAACAGTGCAGGAAGATATTTGTATTGGGCAATGCAGGAACGGGGAAAACAACATGGAGTCTAAACATGGTTGACACATGGCTTAATGGTTTAAGTCCTGAAAACATGCAAGATGATGAAGATCATGCCATTATGCATGAATATGAATTTGTATTTTATGTATCTCTTCGACATGCAAGTTCGGATAGATTGATTGCAGATATGATAGATAAACAACTGTTTGGTGGCGAACCTCACATGATGCAAATAGTCCGCGAGATTTTAACACGCGAGTCTGAGAGGTGTTTAATACTGCTGGATGGTTTAGACGAGTGGTCAATGTCAGAGCAAAATGTATCCATTGATCAGACTGGACTTCCCGGAATGAGTGGAATTGAAGACAGCACAGTAATTATTACAAGCCGACCATGGAAGATTGAACTACTTAGCCTGGATCAAGCAGAAATGGAGAGAACTGTTGAAATAACTGGATTAGGTACATCTGGTGTACACCAGCTAGCGGATACTGTTGTTAAAGAGCTAAATCGGTTATATGGAAATGATAAAAACTCAGACGAATTTAAGAAGATGATTACTGAAGACATTGAAGAATTCTTGACTATTCCACTGATACTTACTGCATTAGTTTGTCTTTGGTATGAAAATGACCATATTGATCATTTGTTAGCAAATATGTACAGTGGACTGATTGAAATTCTGATAAGGTATGCTGAAGGTGATTACGTTAGCCGTAATAAAGGTATTCCTAGTAAATTGTCAGATATACGAAACCTTAAAAAAAAAATAAAAAGACAATGGAAATATTGTAAAGTTGACCTCCCAGAATGTCTCTCCAGCAAAAGGAAAACATGCCTTATTTATGGCCCTTTGTTAGTAAATCTTGGAAAGTTGGCCTTTTGTGGACTGTTTTCTCCGACAGAAGGATCTAATCTGGTATTTACTCAAGACTCTATCGAGGAATATTTAAGCAATGATGAGCTGGAAATTGCATTACGTCTTGGAATTTTATCCCAGTCAGAAGTTGTTGGAAGTGTGATTAGCAGGCAGTTTAGTGTATCATTTCTGCACAAGACAGTGCAGGAATTTTTAGCAGCGGTGTATATGGTTTCAGGAGATGAACTGAAGAAAAAGGGTTATATAGACAAATACAAATTACGGTGTAAATCACCCTATGACATTCTGGAGACTCAGATGGTAGTATTGTTTGTGACAGGAATGAGCCCATGGTTAACAGGTGAAATAACCAACTTTGTGTCTGATCAATGTTTGGACTGGCAAGTACATAACTTGCATCAGTATTCTTCATTATATCCAAACGAAATGTTATTCAAATGTGTCGAGCAAGAACGTTTGATGTCCACTGATGCTGATCATGTTTTTATTAAATCACATATCATTCCTGACACTAGTAATATGGGTCAAATTCCAGCATTCTCAAGTAATTCTCGGAATAAGGAATGCAACACTGAAACGATTGATTATATCAATAAACACAAGACGAGATGTCTCTCATTAAAAGCTTCATACATGGACCCCACAGAAGACAATATAGCTATGCTATGTAAATGTTTGGATGGAATTCCTAACTTGCTTATTTTATGGTTTTTATTCAGACCCGCTTGTGGATTAGATTGTTTCATTAGATTGAAAGAGGCAATTGAAAATATACCACATATAGAATATATTCATTTAGATGGCCTTCAGTTGTCGACTGGAGCTGGAGCTGTGTTGAACCTTTTAAATAAAACTATGTTAAAACAAATTGTGTACAGGGAATCCAATATACCAGTTACTTTATCTCCAAAACATCTGCAGGTTGTAGAAATAACTTGTGTGCCAGATACTGTTATCCAGACCATTCTAAAAACGATAAAAGAAGCTACAGAACTGATATCTCTAACTATTAGACGTTATTCTGGCAATAGCGTAGTTTCAGGAATAACAACTGCAGGAATTCTAGACTTAAGTCAATGTTCTAGGTTGAAATTTCTAGAATTGAAAAATTGTAAGATAGGTCATGTGAAGCTGCCAGTTCAGTCTTGCCTCAAGCAATTGGAAATTAAAGACTGGGAATATTTAGAATCTGGGGAAAACGTATTTCAAAATTTACAAAACCAAGAAAACCTTGAAAGGTTAAACCTTTGGTATGTAAAAAACATGGGACATCTTCAGCCAAATTCTGACAATAGTACATGCTTTACAGCTTCAGGAATAACAACTGCAGGAATTCTAGACTTAAGTCAATGTTCTAGGTTGGAATTTCTAGAATTGAAACATTGTAAGATAGGTCATGTGAAGCTGCCAGTTCAGCCTTGTCTCGAGCAATTGGATATTTATGACATGGAACATTTAGAATATGGGGAAAACATATTTCAAAATTTACAAATCCAAGAAAACCTTGAAAAGTTAAGTCTTTGTTTTGTAACAAACATGGGACATCTTGAGCCAAATTCTGATAATAGTACATGCTGTACAGCTTCAGGAAAAACAATTGCAGGAATTCTAGACTTAAGTCAATGGTCTAGGTTGAAATTTCTAGAATTGAAACATTGTAAGATAGGTCATGTGAAGCTGCCAGTTCAGTCTTGCCTCAAGCAATTGGATATTTGTGAAAGGGAAAATTTAAAATCTGGGGAAAATGTATTTAAAAATTTACAAAACCAAGAAAACCTTGAAAGGTTAAGTCTTTGGTATGTAAAAAACATGGGACATCTTGAGCCAAATTCTGACAGTAGTACATGCTTTACAGCTTCAGGAATAACAACTGCAGGAATTCTAGACTTAAGTCGATGTTCTAAGTTGGAATTTGTAGAATTGAAATATTGTAAGATAGGTCATGTGAAGCTGCCAGTTCAGCCTTGTCTCAAGCAATTGGATATTCATGACATGGAACATTTAGAAAATTGGGAAAACATATTTCAAAATTTACAAAACCAAGAAAACCTTAAAAGGTTATCTCTGAGGCATAAAACAAACATGGGACATCTTGAGCCAAATTCTGACAAAAGTGCATGCTGTACAGCTTCAGGAATAACAACTGCAGGAATTCTAGACTTAAGTCAATGGTCTAGCTTGAAACGTCTAAAATTGGAACGTTGTAAGATAGGTCATGTGAAGCTGCCAGTTCAGTCTTGTCTCGAGGAATTGTTTATTCGTGACATAAAACATTTAGAATATGGGAAAAACGTATTTCAAAATTTACAAATCCAAGAAAACCTTGAAAGGTTATCTCTGAGGCATGTAACAAACATGGGACATCTTGAGCCAAATTCTGACAATAGTACATGCTTTACAGCTTCAGGAATAACAACTGCAGGAATTCTAGACTTAAGTCGATGTTCTAGGTTGAAATTTCTAAAATTGGAAAATTGTAAGATAGGTCATGTGAAGCTGCCAGTTCAGTCTTGTCTCGAGGAATTGGATATTTGTGACAGAGAACATTTAGAATATGGGAAAAACGTATTTCAAAATTTACAAATCCAAGAAAACCTTGAAAAGTTAAGTCTTTGTTTTGTAACAAACATGGGACATCTTGAGCCAAATTCTGACAATAGTACATGCTGTACAGCTTCAGGAATAACAACTGCAGGAATTCTAGACTTAAGTCGATGTTCTAAGTTGGAATTTCTAGGGTTGGAACATTGTAAGATAGGTCATGTGAAGCTGCCAGTTCAGCCTTGTCTCGATCTATTGCAAATTATAGACATTGAATATTTAGAATCTGGGGAAAACGTATTTCAAAATTTATCAATCCAAGAAAACCTTACACAGTTAACTCTTTGTAATGTAACAAACATGGGACATCTTGAGCCAAATTCTGACAATAGTACATGCTGTACAGCTTCAGGAATAACAACTGCAGGAATTCTAGACTTAAGTCGATGTTCTAAGTTAAAATTTCTAGATTTGAAACATTGTGAGATAGGTCATGTGAAGCTGCCAGTTCAGCTTTGTCTCATGCAATTGGAAATTATAGACATTGAATATTTAGAATTTGGGGAAAACATATTTAAAAATTTACAAAACCAAGAAAACCTTGAAAGTTTATCTCTGAGGCATGTAACAAACATGGGACATCTTGAGCCAAATTCTGACAATAGTACATGCTGTACAGCTTCAGGAATAACAACTGCAGGAATTCTAGACTTAAGTCGATGTTCTAGGTTGGAATTTCTAGAATTGGAACATTGTAAGATAGGTCATGTGAAGCTGCCAGTTCAGCCTTGTCTCAAGCTATTGAAAATTAAAGACATTGAACATTTAGAAAATTGGGAAAACATATTGCAAAATTTACAAAACCAAGTAGGCCTTGAAGGGTTTACTCTTGGTAATGTAACAAACATGGGACATCTTGAGCCAAATTCTGACAATAGTACATGCTGTACAGCTTCAGGAATAACAACTGCAGGAATTCTAGACTTAAGTCGATGTTCTAGGTTTGAATTTCTAGTATTGAAACATTGTAAGATAGGTCATGTGAAGCTGCCAGTTCAGTCTTGTCTCAAGCAATTGGATATTCGTGACATGGAACATTTAGAATCTGGGGAAAACGTATTTAAAAATTTACAAAACCAAGAAAACCTTGAAAGGTTAAGTCTTTGGTATGTAAAAAACATGGGACATCTTGAGCCAAATTCTGACAATAGTACATGCTTTACAGCTTCAGGAATAACAACTGCAGGAATTCTAGACTTAAGTCAATGTTCTAGGTTGAAATTTCTAGAATTGAAATATTGTAAGATAGGTCGTGTGAAGCTGCCAGTTCAGTCTTGCCTCAAGCAATTGGAAATTAAAAACATGGAATATTTAGAATCTGGGGAAAACGTATTTCAAAATTTACAAAACCAAGAAAACCTTGAAAGGTTAAGTCTTTGGTATGTAAAAAACATGGGACATCTTGAGCCAAATTCTGACAATAGTACATGCTGTACAGCTTCAGGAATAACAACTGCAGGAATTCTAGACTTAAGTCAATGTTCTAGGTTGGAATTTCTAGAATTGAAACATTGTAAGATAGGTCATGTGAAGCTGCCAGTTCAGCCTTGTCTCGAGCAATTGGATATTTATGACATGGAACATTTAGAATATGGGGAAAACGTATTTCAAAATTTACAAATCCAAGAAAACCTTGAAAAGTTAAGTCTTTGTTTTGTAACAAACATGGGACATCTTGAGCCAAATTCTGATAATAGTACATGCTTTACAGCTTCAGGAATAACAACTGCAGGAATTCTAGACTTAAGTCAATGTTCTAGGTTGAAATTTCTAGAATTGAAATATTGTAAGATAGGTCGTGTGAAGCTGCCAGTTCAGTCTTGCCTCAAGCAATTGGAAATTAAAAACATGGAATATTTAGAATCTGGGGAAAACGTATTTCAAAATTTACAAAACCAAGAAAACCTTGAAAGGTTAAGTCTTTGGTATGTAAAAAACATGGGACATCTTGAGCCAAATTCTGACAATAGTACATGCTGTACAGCTTCAGGAATAACAACTGCAGGAATTCTAGACTTAAGTCAATGTTCTAGGTTGGAATTTCTAGAATTGAAACATTGTAAGATAGGTCATGTGAAGCTGCCAGTTCAGCCTTGTCTCGAGCAATTGGATATTTATGACATGGAACATTTAGAATATGGGGAAAACGTATTTCAAAATTTACAAATCCAAGAAAACCTTGAAAAGTTAAGTCTTTGTTTTGTAACAAACATGGGACATCTTGAGCCAAATTCTGATAATAGTACATGCTGTACAGCTTCAGGAAAAACAATTGCAGGAATTCTAGACTTAAGTCAATGGTCTAGGTTGAAATTTCTAGAATTGAAACATTGTAAGATAGGTCATGTGAAGCTGCCAGTTCAGTCTTGCCTCAAGCAATTGGATATTCGTGAAAGGGAAAATTTAAAATCTGGGGAAAATGTATTTCAAAATTTACAAAACCAAGAAAACCTTGAAAGGTTAAGTCTTTGGTATGTAAAAAACATGGGACATCTTGAGCCAAATTATGACAATAGTACATGCTTTACAGCTTCAGGAATAACAACTGCAGGAATTCTAGACTTAAGTCGATGTTCTAAGTTGGAATTTGTAGAATTGAAATATTGTAAGATAGGTCATGTGAAGCTGCCAGTTCAGTCTTGTCTCAAGCAATTGGATATTCATGACATGGAACATTTAGAAAATTGGGAAAACATATTTCAAAATTTACAAAACCAAGAAAACCTTAAAAGGTTATCGCTGAGGCATAAAACAAACATGGGACATCTTGAGCCAAATTCTGATAATAGTACATGCTGTACAGCTTCAGGAATAACAACTGCAGGAATTCTAGACTTAAGTCAATGGTCTAGCTTGAAACGTCTAAAATTGGAACATTGTAAGATAGGTCATGTGAAGCTGCCAGTTCAGTCTTGTCTCGAGGAATTGTTTATTCGTGATATAGAACATTTAGAATATGAGAAAAACGTATTTCAAAATTTACAAATCCAAGAAAACCTTGAAAGGTTATCTCTGAGGCATGTAACAAACATGGGACATCTTGAGCCAAATTCTGACAATAGTACATGCTGTACAGCTTCAGGAATAACAACTGCAGGAATTCTAGACTTAAGTCGATGTTCTAGGTTGGAATTTCTAAAATTGGAAAATTGTAAGATAGGTCATGTGAAGCTGCCAGTTCAGTCCTGTCTCGAGGAATTGGATATTTGTGACATAGAACATTTAGAATATGGGAAAAACGTATTTCAAAATTTACAAATCCAAGAAAACCTTGAAAAGTTAAGTCTTTGTTTTGTAACAAACATGGGACATCTTGAGCCAAATTCTGACAATAGTACATGCTGTACAGCTTCAGGAATAACAACTGCAGGAATTCTAGACTTAAGTCGATGTTCTAGGTTGGAATTTCTAGCGTTGGAACATTGTAAGATAGGTCATGTGAAGCTGCCAGTTCAGCCTTGTCTCGATCTATTGCAAATTATAGACATTGAATATTTAGAATCTGGGGAAAACGTATTTCAAAATTTACCAATCCAAGAAAACCTTAGACAGTTAACTCTTTGTAATGTAACAAACATGGGACATCTTGAGCCAAATTCTGACAATAGTACATGCTGTACAGCTTCAGGAATAACAACTGCAGGAATTCTAGACTTAAGTCGATGTTCTAAGTTGAAATTTCTAGATTTGAAACATTGTAAGATAGGTCATGTGAAGCTGCCAGTTCAGCTTTGTCTCATGCAATTGGAAATTATAGACATCGAATATTTAGAATCTGGGGAAAACATATTTAAAAATTTACAAAACCAAGAAAACCTTGAAAGTTTATCTCTGAGGCATGTAACAAACA
Source organism: Panopea generosa (assembly GCA_029582155.1). Taxonomy (NCBI): domain Eukaryota; kingdom Metazoa; phylum Mollusca; class Bivalvia; order Adapedonta; family Hiatellidae; genus Panopea; species Panopea generosa. Next base: position 20,013,529 of record CM055907.1, read on the forward strand.
TGGGACATCTTGAGTCAAATTCTGACAATAGTACATGCTGTACAGCTTCAGGAATAACAACTGCAGGAATTCTAGACTTAAGTCGATGTTCTAGGTTGAGATTTCTAGAATTGGAACATTGTAAGATAGGTCATGTGAAGCTGCCAGTTCAGCCTTGTCTCGAGCTATTGAAAATTATAGACATTGAACATTTAGAAAACTGGGAAAACATATTGCAAAATTTACAAAACCAAGTAGGCCTTGAAGGGTTTACTCTTGGTAATGTAACAAACATGGGACATCTTGAGCCAAATTCTGACAATAGTACATGCTGTACAGCTTCAGGAATAACAACTGCAGGAATTCTAGACTTAAGTCGATGTTCTAGGTTTGAATTTCTAGTATTGGAACATTGTAAGATAGGTCATGTGAAGCTGCCAGTTCAGTCTTGTCTCAAGCAATTGGATATTCGTGACATGGTACATTTAGAATCTGGGGAAAACGTATTTAAAAATTTACAAAACCAAGAAAACCTTGAAAGGTTATCTCTGAGGCATGTAACAAACATGGGACATCTTGAGCCAAATTCTGACAATAGTACATGCTGTACAGCTTCAGGAATAACAACTGCAGGAATTCTAGACTTAAGTCGATGTTCTAAGTTGGAATTTGTAGAATTGGAACATTGTAAGATAGGTCATGTGAAGCTGCCAGTTCAGTCTTGTCTCAAGCAATTGGATATTCATGACATGGAACATTTAGAAAATTGGGAAAACATATTTAAAAATTTACAAAACCAAGAAAACCTTAAAAGGTTATCTCTGAGGCATGTAACAAACATGGGACATCTTGACTTGAAGCAAATATTGAGTCTAAATAACATCATATTGCGTCAAATAATGGTAGACAGTATAACATTGCCAAGTTCCTTGTGTTATGTGTTTCTTGGCAGTATCACACCACTGACCCTCGGTAAGACTCTCATTAGTGATCTCCAGTTACAGAAGCATCTTGAAATGCTGGTTGTGGAGTCTTTCATATTCGAAGAAGAGGACTTAAAGTTTCTAGAAAATATTTGTGGCTTGAAAGTTATTTATATGGCCAATTGTGAACTGTCTTCTGCTGGTTGGAAAGCCTTCATAGGCAGAATGAAAGAGAAGATGAAGCATGTTCATATGCACATTAAGTTTGATGAGGAGAAATTCGTACACTTGGACAAAGAAGTCACTGATTGTTTCAAGGAGTATTGTCTAAACAAAATTAATTTAAGGGGTACTGAATATTGTACAGAGGAAAGTGAAACTTGTAAAACAGAAATGGGACATTATTTGTACATGTACTAGGACAGTTTCATATTCATGTTTAACAGTTCAGGCAAGACCGTAACAAGCCTATAGGACCATTAACAAATTGCAGAACACTTAACTGTTCATATGTATCATTAAAGTGGACTGTTCATATTCCATTGTGGTCAGTTGTATGAGTTGTATAACAATACAAGTATGCCAATGGTTTTATTTCATACACACCAAACACAGGTTCATGAGCAACATATATTTGGTTTTAAAGGTATAAGCTCAACATGGGCTATTTCCAGCCTGTGTCAGTCCACCATCCGTGTGTTGTTGTGTGCACTCTAGCAACCTACATTTCTTCATTTGATCATCACCAAATGTACACAGTAGTTATATAACCGTAACTTGAACTGGCCAAATCAGATAATCGTCTGCGTTATTTAACCACATGGGCACTCTAGAATTTGCAGTTTTCTTCGGATCTTCAACAAATTTATGCAGTAGTTATAAAACCATGTTTTTTAACCAACTGGTTAAAAATAGGCTAAATAGTATCAGAGTCGTATCCTTTGAATCATCTAAATTTGCGTTATTTAACCTTTTTGCTTTACTCTAGCACTAGTAATTTGCACTTCACGAAACCATAATATCTGGGACAAATCTTGAACTGGCGAAATTGGATAATGAATATTGGAGTTATGGGCCCTTGATTTGTCAGGTTTTGCATTATTTTAGCTATCTGCACTCTTGCACTGTTATCCTCGCCAAACTTGCACGATATATTCTTGAACTAGCCAAATTAGAAAGTTATTGAGAAAATGCATAGACCTTGTGTACACGTTAGATCTCAGACACTGTTGAATTTTGTCCTTTGTTCTATACAAAATAAGGTCCAGGATTTCCATGGTAAAAAATATTCCACATAGAATTATTTTTCATAGTAGGAATGTATCCTCACATTAAAATGCGCAATAGCTGGTAGGTTGACCAGTTTGTTGTATCTCTAAAAAACAGTGCAGTAACTCTCAAAGATTTTTTTTTAATACAAGTTGTCAAATGCTCATCAATACATACATCTGTTAAAATCCTATGAAAGTCTCTTTTTTTAACCCCAGTGATGTCACTGCAGTAATGCAATGTCAGCTTTTGCTCTACTCATCTGCAGCAAGAAATCACAACCACTATAAACCATTTTGAAAATATTTCAAACAAATTACAACTTTTTTTAACAGCAAAACTTGTGATACCGTTGCCTAAAAGGGGTGCAACTGTGTAGTGAGACCTTTAATATCACTGGCAGTTCTCATTGGATTCTCATCAAACTAACTTCGTCATTATATTCATTATTTTTAAAACATTTAAAGTGTTATTTACTGATATAGTCTCTCGAAGTATTTTCATGAAATTTAGAGTAACACAGAGCTTGAATATATCTAGAATAGTTTAAGATTTGTCAAATTAGTTTCATTCCACTTTCATGAGCATTAACTTTCAATTTTTACTTAAAAACTCAAATGTGAAAACCTTAACACTGGAAAAAGCACTCTTATCTTTATTAGTTGAAATCCAAGTTTTGTGAGAATATACGGTAATGTGTGTCCTTTACGGTTATAGTGGCAAAATATAAAATATATTTAAAAGGCTATGAATAAAATGTTTGACAGAACGTTAACTTCCCGATTTTGTTGTCATCTATATCGACTCAATGTTTATTGTGCCCGCTCCAGTTCCGAGTATCGGGATATGTTTTACAGTGTATTAATAACATACTTACATGCCTTTTTAAAGATAGTTTAGTATTTGTCGTAGAGTGACCCTAGAATCTTCCTTCCTGTTGGCGTTGAATAATCTATAATGTGTTGGTACCCTATTCATTCATTCATTCATTAATCTTTATTCGTTATTTTATTCTATTAACAACAGACTGAAATATTTCCACAAATAGTTAAATCAGTAATGCATTGTATGCCACTCCAGTGTTAAAGATAGACTACAAAGGAAAGGAGTTCAATAAGCAGTATGCTTTTATTCTAATCTTAATATATGATGTCATTATGTATACATGCAAACATTGTAAATATCATGAATAAAATGTGTATAAACTTATGATATACAGTCACATAGACTTTAGAATGGATCCAGCGCAATGATGATATTTTATTGTCGCCACCGGTTTCCCATATGGGCAACACCTCCAGGGCCCAGTTGTTCAAAGCTTGGTTAGCTTAACACTGGGTTAAGTGAAATTTTGTAACTTCAATATTTTCTTTTTTTGTTTTTAATTTTTTTATTATTTCATAATACAAACATTTTACAAATATATTTGATATAATACATACAGTTTAACATGAATGTATTCTATGAAATAATGCTATACTAAGAAGAGACGAGGAAAATAAAAGGAAAAGGGGGAAAAAAGAAGTAGATAGAAGAAGGAAAAGAGACAGTTGCAGACATGAAAAGAGATTAAGGTGCTTTACACTGTCAATTTGAATTAAAGTTCAGTTGTGAGATTTTTATCAAAATAATTGGAGTTTATACTTTTTCTAAATTTTCATGATATTTTAAGTATTTTATAAAATTGTTGAACTTTGGAATTGTCTGTTCATACTTGTTTTTGAAAAGAAAATATTTTCCATAAACCAATATACAGTTTAATAAACATGAATAACTGCTCTGGTCAAGATTCCCAAGAGAAATCGTTGAATAATCCAAATCTATTTCAATAAGTTTTTCATTCAGATACATTTCAAGTTCTGTCCAAAAACCCCTCGAAATGTGACATTCCCAAAATAAATGTTTGCTTGTTTCGACATGCCTATTGCAAAAATCGCATAAACTTGTATTATAAATATTACATTTGTACAGAAATTCATTATTAGGTAAGATTCTCATTATGTATTTGTATTGGAATGCTCTTAATTTTGTATTTATTAAACATTGAAAGGGTAGATTATGTATACTTTTCCAATTTAGATTTGCTATTTCTTGTTCCCATTTAATATGCGATTTAATAGTTAGGTCGCTTTCAATATACTTTAACTGTTTATTATATAAATGTTTATTTGAACTTTTCGCATTTACAATTTGTTCCATTAAAGCAACACATCCACGTTTAAACTTTTTTAAAAAGTTTTTCAATTGAGTTGTGAGCACATTTCCCATACATAAATATATGGTCAGTGAGCTGTATATGTGCTAACAAACACTATCCAGAACGCTTTAGAATTATAAAAAAAGATGTACAAATTATAAAGCGTGACAAACGCTTTATAAATTATTTTTAAATTGCCGAGGATTCCAACTTGGCTTCAAATTGAATTATGCGAGTCGTATTAAAAAACTTCACGTTTTAGTGCGTAGTGTACTTTACCTGCCTTGAAAGTCATTTTGACAAAAAATTTTGACTCGGGGCGAGTTACACGCTTGTTTTATAAAGTGTTAGTCACTCATTATAATTTGGGCATCATTTTGTTCCGGATTGTGTTTATATGCTCATATACAGCTCATTGATCATATGTCTGTATGGGAAATGTGCTCATAACTCAATTAAATTTTTTTTTTTAAAAGTTCAAACGTGGATGTGTTGCTTTAAGTTATTTTGTGTATTTTTGTTTGGTACATTTTCATTCTTAAGTTTAGACTTCCATGAATTTGATATACTTTGAATAAGAGTATAATATTTTAGAAAATCCGAATTTTTTAAGTTGTGTACCGTTTTGATATGCTGAAAAGTATAAAATACTTTTTGTCTATTGTCAAAGATTTGTTCAACATATTTAATTCCTTTGTCGAACCAAGGTTTATAGAAGAATGTTTTATTATTATTTTTGATGTATGAATTATTCCATAGTATTTGTTTGTTTATAAATTCAACATTTTCTTTAAAACTAATACTTGACCATGATTGTACAATTTCGGATAAAAAGTTTCAGTCTATCTGAGTTGCATTATTTAAGTCATTTTTATTAATATTACATTCAAATATTAATGGTCCTCCTATTTTTGCTAGTTGGCCCATGTATATATGCTTCCAATCACCTGTATTACTCTGATTGATAATTCTTTTCACCCAACCTGCTTTAATTGACTTAATAAACATATTCAGATCTATCATTTTTAGGCCCCCATTTTCGTAATTTTGTATAATTGTCTTTCTATTTATTTTTCTGGTTTATTATCCCATAGAAAGTCAAACATGCTTTTATTTATAATATTAAAATGTTCTGTTGATGGATTTTCTAAAACAGTTAAATAATATATAAGTTTTGGTAATGCGAAGGTTTTAATCACTGCAATTTTACCAATCATAGATAATTTATGTTTTCTCCATTTATTAAGACAGTGGCAAAATTCCTTAATTTTTGGGAGAAGATTTAATTCATGATACATTTGTTTATCATTTGTAAAGACAACTCCAAGAGTAGCTGCACTCTCAGATGTCCATACAAATTTTTTATCTGTACTAGGAGTGTCATTTGAAGTTTTTAAGGAACCTGATCATAAAATAATAGATTTTTTCGAATTAAGCTTAAGTCAGGATATTTTACTAAAATTATCGATTTTCTTTATTAAGGTTGAAAAAGTTTTTTTTGATCCATCCATCATAAATGTTGCATCATCTGCAAATGCTGTGTTTTTTATTTCTCTATTGTAAATAGTAATACCTTTAATGTTTTTATCCCTTTGTACCGATTTGTATAACAATTCGATAGTTAATATAAACAAATAAGGCGATAATGGGCATCCTTGTCTTACACCTCTTTCTACTTTGAAAAAAATCTGACATGTATCCGTTATTAACTACACAACTTTTAGCATCGTTATAAAATAATTTGATCCAATTAATAAAAGAATTACCGAAATTGAAATATTTAAGAGTTTTTTTAAATAAAACCGTGATCAATGCTATCAAAGGCTTTTCGAAATCAGCAAAAAAGATTAAGCCAGGTTTATTTTCGTTATTTATATTTTCGATTACTTCAAAAATAGTGCGAATATTTTCACCCATGTACCGTCCTTTTAAAAAACCAGTTTGACTATCATTAATAAGTGTAGATAAACTTTCTTAATTCTATTTGCAATTGCTTTGGTTGTAATTTTATAATCAATATTCAATAAACTTATTGGTCTCCAGTTATTTAAAGACGTTAGTTCTTTATCTTTCTTGGGAAGAAGAGATATTATACCTTGTTTTTGCATTTCTGTTAAATATAGTCTCTCTAATGTTTGGGAAAAAATCTTCATTATCATTTGTCATTGTTTCTACTTTACTAAATAACGTTTCATAGTATCCTTTTGTTTTCAGATTGTGTTATTTCTCTGTCATTTTTAATAAGTCTATTAATAGTTTTACTCTACTTTTAATGATGACCAACTATAGTTTTGTTAGATTTGTTCCTAGGTTCCTAGATAGTGTCCCTAGGGTTAAAAATGACCCTGCCCCGATGTTTCTATTGCATAGGAGAATTTTAAAAAGTGCTATGGTCACTATGAGTCAGTAGAGCGTCATCAGGCCCTCTTGGGCCTCTTGTTAGTTCTACTGGCAAAGGCCAGAAGTGCTTATGCGATGGCACGTCCGTCGACTGTCGTCTCTAAAGTGTGTTAGCAGCACTTTTTCTGAAACCACTAGGCCAATTAAACTGAAACTTCTCATGGATGTTTCTATTGCATAGGAGACAATACAGAAGATTTCTTTTTTTCGATTTGAAATTCAAAATGGCCACCATTACTAAAAATAGTCTAAAAACTTAAAAAATCTTCTTCTCATGATAACCAACTAATAATAAGGTTATAGTTTTGTTAGATTTGTTCAAATAGTGTCCCTAGGGTTAAAAATGACCCCGCCCCGAGGGTTCAATAAGGGGACACATGTCATTATAATAAAAAAATTTTTTTTTTTTAAAATGGAAATGATTTTGCCTATTTCTTCACAGAAGCATTGTTTGGTGAAGGAGGTTCAGATTTGTAAAAATGACTGGGTTCCACTGTCTTAAGGGGTCAGGAGGGGCCCCAAAAGCGTTAAAATTTGGAATTAAAAAAATCGTTTTCTTAGGATCCGGTATGTCAGATTTGTTCATATTTGGCATAAATTATCTCTATGTGTAGGGGTTTGATTGCAGATAAGAATTTGGGGGCTAAATTTATAGGGGCCCTGTGAGGGGACTTAGAATTTTACATAGGGATACTATGGGGGGGGGGGGAAATTCTCTTTTTTTTTCATCTATTCTGAAACCACTAAGCCAATTAAACTGAAACTTCACATGGATGTTTATATTGCATAGGAGACAATACAGAAGATTTCTTTTTTTTCAATTTGAAATTCAAGATGGCCACCGTTACTAAAAAGTCTAAAAACTTAAAAAAATCTTCTTCTCATGAAGGCCCAACAGATTTTCAAAATGTATATGTAGTATTGATAACCAGCTAAGTTTTGTTAGATTTGTTCAAATGGTGTCCCTAGGGTTAAAAATGACCCCGCCCCGAGGGTTCAATTAGGGGACATGTGACATTAAAGCAATATTGTTTTTTTTTTAAATGCAAATGATTTTGCCTATATCTTTACAGAAGCATTGTTAGGTGAAGGAGGTTCAGTTTTGTAAAAATGACTCGTTCCACTGTCTTAAGGAGGGGCCCCAAAAGGCTAAATATTGGGAATTGCAAAAATCGTTTTCTTAAGAACCGGTATGTCGGGTTTGTTCATATTTGGCATAAATTATCCCTATGTGTCCAATTTGGTAAATATGTTGTTCAGTTTGAGATCTAAAAATTGTCTAGAATTTGCTCAATAAAGAGGATTGAATTTCCATAAGCGGCCAGGGGGCGGATTGGGCAATAAGGTTAAAATTGGGAATTTTCACAAATTTCCTCTAAATAACCTTTCAGTCAAACTAGTTCATATTTGATATAAATTATCCTTACATCAGCAAGGATTGAAGATTCTGCATATCAAGGGGTTGGGATATATTCGGGCCCTGTAATGTGACTTTTACATAGGAATATTATAGAGAAAACTGATTTTTTTTATTTTGCATCCATGTGTACAAAAAAAACTTTGAATCATTTCTGCTCATAACAAATCGCTAAGATTGGGTAATTGAAGTTCTGACAAATTAAGGGGCTGGGTTGTATAAGGGTTCTGTACAGGAGACTATATTTTTTTTACAGATGAATGGTATGAGAATTTAAAGTACCAAAGTGGGGGAAGCATAAACTCGCCGCTTCATCCGTGCGTGCATGCGTGTGTCCGTCCATGGAATTTTATGAAACGTGCTGGGATGCATCATTACCAAGTGCAGATGCGCATATTGTCTTTGTGTTCCATTTCAATGTTTTTCACTGAGTTATGGCCCTTTGATTCTGTCTGTGACCAAATTCTTGTCCGCGCTATTTCTCTACATTCCCATGTTGGAATTTTATGAAGATGCATCACTACCAAGTGGAGATGCGCATATTGTCTTTGTGTTCCGGTTCGATGATTTTTCATGGAGTAATTACCCTTTAATTGAGTCTGTGACCAAATTCTTGTTCTCGCTATTTCTCTACAACCTCAGGTTGGAATTTTATGAAACTTGCTAGGATGCATCATTACCAAGTGCAGATGCGCATATTGTCTTTGTATTCCGGTTCGATGAATTTTCATGGAGTTATGACCCTTCAATTGAATCTGTGACCAAATTCTTGTCTGCGCTATTTCTCTACAACCTCGGGTTGGAATTTAATAAAACTTGCTAGGATGCATCGTTACCAAGTGCAAATGCGCATATTGTTTTTGTGTTCCGGTTTGATGATTTTTCACGGAGTTATGGCCCTTTGATTCTGACCAAATTCTTGTCTGTGCTATTTCTCTATAACCCCATGTTGGAATTTTATGAAACTTGCTAGGATGTATCACTACCTAGTGTAGATGCGCATATTGCTTTTGTGTTCCGGTAAGATTTTTCACGGAGTTTTGGCCCTTACATTGAGTCTGTGACCATAATATTGTCCGGGCTATTTCTCTACAACCTCAGGTTGGAATTTTATGAAACTTGCTATGTTTATGTTCCGATTGTTGATTTTTCATAGAGTTATGGCCCTTTCATTCTGTATGTGACCAAATTCTTCTCCAGGCTATTTCTCTACAACCTCAGGTTGGAATTTTATGAAACTTGCTATGTTTATGTTCCGGTTGTTGATTTTTCATAGAGTTATGGCCCTTTCATTCTGTATGTGACCAAATTCTTCTCCGCTCTATTTCTCTACAACCTCAGGTTGAAATTTTATGAAACTTGCTAGGATAACGATTGAATCTTTATAATGAAATCAGTAATTATATCCATCATTGAATGTATATATATATATTTGTAATAACAATTTGCTGATATGTTTGATCACGGTCATAATGACCTATTTCAAAGTATGTTGTACAATGTATTATATCACGAAATAAAAAAATAATTTATTGACTTCTCTTTAGAACTCTCAGTAACTTCCCCCGTTCAATATCATTACCATATGGTACAGAGTCAAATACTCACTTTGGGGAGTATCCATCGGTTCCATCGATATTTTCTTGTTTCTTCTAAATTCACGATTCAAACATGAGAATGCTTTCAAAGTGTTCAAACTACACCAATAATGCCATTCAAATAAAATAATGAGCATTAAAATAAGAAAAAATGCATTTTTAAAGAAAAAGAAACGAGGTTTATTTATAACCGCCATTATGCGACTACCCCATGTACCCATACACCACGGAAGCATTTCCTGTTTTCAATGGTGGTACTATGCCTTAAAATATATTTAACAATTATTCACTGACAAAGTGAATACTAATGCCTACCCAACACAAGTGCTTCTGTTGTTGCTGCTGACGATGACCTGACTGATGTTGGCGTTGATTCACCATGTAGCAATAGTACAAGTGACGGTGTTTTCAATATTTTGCTTTATGAGGGTTGACTGTATTTGATCTATCCCTTTAACACGCATATAGGTTACTGGGGCGGATCCAGGATTTCTGTTCGAAGGGGGCGCAACACAAAATAGAAACAGGCACACATTTTTTTCAGTAGAAATATAGTGTATTTTAATAAAACATGGGATTTTATGGGGTTGGGGGGCTTAAGCCGAGTTTTTGAAAGACTAGAACCGCCATTGGGTTGCTACATCAGCTGACAAAGTACTTATATAATTTCTTAGATAATCATGATAGGGCAGTATTATCTACAACCATGTGTAGTTGTAGGCCCGGAGACAGGGGTCAGGAGTAAAATGTTAAAGCTGATGCCGATTTACTCTCCTGACTTGCACATCAATGGGACATCAATCAAAACATCGCTCGGCTATTTCCGTCTTCATATGAAATAATGTGGGTAGCCGGAAATTGCTCAGGGATGTTCCCATTGGCACAATTATCTAACTTTCTTGCATACCGGATAAAGATATGGATCTGTAATTTCACCGGTGTTTATTTTATCTCGTTCCCATGGCCGAGATTTTGAGTTTCGTGCTGTGACGTTGGAACCAGAATCAATGATTTAAGCTTACTTATTTTACCTCCATTGTTAAATTATTTCTTACAACTTAAAGACAAATCATGCTCCAGGACTTCATGGGTAGAACCAGTACTAAACATGTGTGGATAAAGTGTCTTGCTCAATTACAACTTACAAAGCCGTGGCGGAGGATCGAACCCACGACCCTCAGATCATGGGTCCATAAGCAATGATGAAAATATTTGACGTAAAAACTATATGATTTGGTGTCTGTTCTTCTGTGGCCAAGTGGTCTAAGGCGCTGTCTCATGATCAAGTACCTTTCATCGCTAAGGTCGTAGCTTCTAGTCCTGCTCGATCCAAACACTTTATGTGAGGAAGTTTGCCAGTTACTTGCAGAATGACGGTGTTTCTACTGAGATTCATTCTGGGATCTTCCTCCACCACTTAAACTGGATATGCCATATATAACATGAAATGTGTTGAAAATGTCATTAATTAAACACCATTCAACACAAATTGGCTATTGTGGTAAAGTATTGGGGTGAATTAAATTACAATAATAATAATGTGTTTGGTTTGCAAGAAAAAAATATCCATAGCTTTTTCTGTGCAGAGCCTCGTTTCCGCCAAAACAGCTGTCCCTCGAGACGGACTTTGATATAGTATACTGTAATTTTGAAACTTGCGACCATATATGAGGTTTTTAATGGTCACAATGTTTTTAACGGCGACACCGACTGGTTTCATTTGTTTGCAAACGTTGATAATACATGGTCAGCTGAAAGACATGTTTGCTTTAAGTTTGCTAACAAAGCAAACACTAACCGAGCATACTCCTGAGGACTGTTTACTTGTGTTTAATCGCGTGACTTAAAGCGAAATGGGAAACAGCGCCGATGTTGTCCGAGTTCCGTTTACTCTGCGTTCGTTGGTCACCGTTTGCGTTAGTTCACAGAGTAAATGTGTTTAACCGCCTTAACGCAGCCTTGTTTAATTTGTAACTATGAACATGTTATGCATCAATATTTAATTTCAACTCTCTTGGGATACTGTGTGATGCAGAACTAAACAATACACTAAGTCGATTTGAAATGATAGTTTGACTTACTTCAATGAAAGAAATAATAAGCAGGACAGTAGTGCAGTGGATAAAGTGTTGATACCACGACTGTGGATGAGGGTTCGATCCCCAGCTCGGCCCGATGACCTCTCAAAAACAACACTCAACACTGGCTCTAACCAGGAAACAGACTGGATAACATTTCATATAAACTCTGAATTGCGCTAATATATATAATTATATACAAAAGAATATTGGGGGAAAATAATGACAAAATCCTTTAATACAAATCTACAATTTATGTGTATCATATAATTTTTTAAACAATAACAGCGTAAAATATAAAGATGTACAGACATATGATAGGAGATATTTAAAATAATAAGATCATAAAAAAGGTTCAACAAAAATAATAGAAATAAGTTCATACAAAAGGTTCAACAAAAAAAAATAGAAATAAGCTCATATAAAGGGTTTAACAAAATTAATAGAAATAAGTTCATACGAAGGTTTAACAACAATAGTAGAAATAAGTTCATACAAAAGGTTCAACAGCGAATATAAACTGTATAAAAATATCAATATCCAGTTTATATATATTATATCATTATATTATATTTAAACAATAACAGCGTAATATAAAAAGAAATGTAAATATAATAATGATAGGAGACATTTAAAGAAATAATATCACACAAAAGCTATAACAACGAATATAAACGGTATAACATATACAATATAAACAATGAACATGTATAAATGAATGATATGCATAATGTAAAGATCATCAATCTCAGAAAATTGAAAATAATGTTAATTTGAGAATCCAGCCGATTAAATGCATTGATACCAAATCAGCATGTATACTTCCCAGGGTTCTCCACAGGAAGGAATGCAAGTGCTTGGTGGGGTAAGAGCGCGTAAACACCTTCAATACATTTTCAAGCACTGTGTAAGGCACTCATTGAAAAATATTTCACTAGTTAAACTTGTTTTAATCAGTTAAAGTCATAATATTTTGTATGTTTCATTTTAGGCATTCAAAAGAGAAAACATATGCAAAGAAAAATAATAATTTAAAGGAAAGTAAGCTTTTGCAATATTTTATTTAAATAATTCAAGTGCTAGGGGAATATCATTTCTGATAGTCAAGCATTGGGGTGCCCATTTAAATTGCCTGTAGAGAAGCCTGCTTCCACACTTCCTTAAGAAAACAAGCATGTTTTAAATCATTTTTAAAGTAAAAAAGAAATGTCACTGTTAAGTGTCACATGCCCCCCCCCCCCCCCCCCCCCCCCCCGCCCCCCAACATGTCATGATGTTATGTTGATCATTTGTAGCAAGTATCATTAAAATTCATCTATGCATGACAAAGTTACAGGCCAGAAACGAAATCTCACATAAACTCAAAGAGTTGTCAAACAAACTCAAATTGTGCCCTTGACCTTTGAGGTACGGGTGTGGGTGTTACTCGCGACACGTCGTCATGTTATGTTGATCATTTGTTGCAAGTATCAACAAAATCCATCTATGCATGACAAAGTTACAGGCCGGAAACAAAATACCGGACAGATGGACGGATGCTGCGATTACTATATGCCACCCAAAAAAATTTTGGGGGGCATAAAAAAAATTTTTTTTGGGGGGGGGGGGGGCATAAAAATGCAGAGCTCTGCAATTTGAATGGAATATGTTAAAATCGCCATGTTTTAATTTGTCCGATGTACGAGTGACCATGTGTAAGTTTAACATTAAGAACCTTGCAAACTTTGAGACATTGATGACAGGTAAATGGAAAGTAATGCAAGGAACAACGGGCAAGTTTTATTTGTTTTAATATTTAGTGTCATTTTTATGCCATCGAAGGCTAACAGATGATCAGTTAACATGGCCACTCTTTTCTGGAATCCTGGATGGTTAACCAGTACTCTAGCACATCCATCTCCACAATTAATTTATAACTTTGTCCCTTGAATCAGCGGTGAGAGTTGAATGTCATTGAGGCGCAATGTTGTATATCAATCATCACGGAGACTGTGACGGAGCTGGGATTGAACTCACAACCTCTGGATAGATAGCCAGACACGTTACCGACTGAGCTAACAGGGACTGGCACCCTGGGGGGAAATTAGGTATTTGGGTCAAACACTTTTTTTCAAAATATATTTAAAAGAGTAACACAATTGATACAGAATATACTTAGTTGAAAATAAAATCCAGTGTTGCAAAGTAAATACTACATGTATTTGTTCTGTGCTATGGAAAAAATAATACACACATGTAATATGAAATAATATGAAATAAAGTAATTACTTACAAAAATCAGGACTTCTGTGTTAATAATATTTTAGATATCTGTTGCTGTTGCGTATGATATCAAGTAAAAGTATATTACCAACTGTTGCACGATAATGCTTATTACAGAGCTACATTTAATGTAATATATTGCCAATATAAAATATAAACCATCATTTAAGCTTGAAATAGTATTCTCTAAATTTCACCAAACTTAAAGGCCTTATCTAGCAACAGTTACTGTAAGCGTATCCATGATTTTCAATTTAATGGATCCACACATAACATGGGGTGACAAAACATGCTGCCTTTTTAATGATATATTTGGAATTCCAATGTGTATGGATAGTCTTTGCTCCACCCTGGCCGCACCCTCATACTGTCTAATTCCGCTAGTGCTTTTTTCATTAAAAAAATCAAGTGAGCCATTAATGTTACAACACTTTCTAACACAAAACTACATTTCCAATAATAAACAAGAGGGCCAAGATGGCCCTATATCCCTCACCTGACTGACCTTGAGTCACCCAACATAAGTAGATTATATAATACATGTACACACAAAATTCCAGAAAGACGAGATGGGCAAGTAATTAGAATTTTGATTTGTTTTGAAGATGTAACAGATGCGTAGAAGAGTTCAAACTTGGTAGAGGTTCACCCATGGTAAATGTCAGTGAAATTACATCAAAATCAGGTCAGTAGATTCTGAAAAGAAGGCTTTTGAAGTTTTTACTATAGCTGCTAAGTCTTCGAACTAAGATAAAAATCCAGTTCCAGCACAAAACTAACCAGTTATGTTTGAGAACGGTTTCAAACTAAAGCATCAGACTAAACTATTGTGCATGAAACAATCCACAGCTCCAGCACAATAAATATTCCTATGAGTTTCAAACACAAGCCTTCCCAAGGTCTATCGCTTGAAAGAATCTTTGTCACAGTGCACTCTCCCCAAAAACAATTAAACTCCTCCTCCAAGATTTCAAGTACACTTTGACACTGAAAATCTCAAGCAGACTTCTTGCTGTGATGAAACTAGCTAAAAATTTGGTATTGCTTTATTATGAAGCAGTAAACCATCCCTGTCTGAACCATAAAAACTCTGACTTTTATAATCAGAAAAACATATATTTTAAAATGGTTCATGATATATGAATAATATTTCAATCATTGATTATAATTGTATCATTCATCTTTTTATGATGAATTATCTTTTAAAACTTATATCTGGTATAATATTGTATAATAATAGCAAAAAAAAGTTTATTTAAAGAGTGTATTACCTCTTCTTATAATAATTGCTTTATACAGACATTTATGCTATAAAACAAGAGAAGTAATTTGACATAAAACTAACCCCACTCCCTGGCTGCTATGTTTTTTGACGAATCAAGATGGCTTGACAAACTTGGAAGAGGGTCACCCAAGGAACATTTCTGTGAAATTATTTTAAAATCGAGCCAGTAGTTTCTGACAAGAAGATTTTCTAAGTTTTTACTATACAGAAAAAAGGTGTTATACAATATCTACTCCTACAGTTCCTCCCTGTTGGGGCAAAACATAAATGCGACGTTAATACAGACTGATATTCTAAATATTTAGCTTACCCAGTTTCTGAATATATAAAGAGTAAAGCATGCCAAAAGCAGTAGCCACAGCACAATGCAGATCCAGTCCATTGTTATCATGGTAAACGAGAACAATAGTAGCATGTCATTACAGTTGCCAACAGCACAGTCAGTCCTTGCACTCCACATATGAATTGGAATGGATACTACCGTAGGTGGGGTACACCCAAACAGAGCCTAGAGTGACAGTACATAGTTTTTAATGGTATTTAACATGTTATAACTTCATTTACATTGATCACTTTGGTATGTTATCATTTTCTAATGCGTTAAGGTATGTTCAACTTTAATTATGTGCCGCCATTTAATGTGTATAGCGAGTTCTAGAAATGATTTAGAGAAGTTAAAAATTTTGAGCTGAGGAAAATCTACCCTTCAGACATTTAGTGAAACTGGTGTGCTTACCATAGCTTAGTATAGTATATACACAAATTATACTTGAATATCAACTATATTATGTTCCCAGATTGGTTGAGCTCTGTTTATGCGAAATGAAGAGAAACAGTAACAGAATTGATATTTCATAGCATTCCACGTTTATATGACATCTATTTTATACTAATTTATCTCATCTCAATTGCAACGAAAGCTCAAAACTTATACTCGAGTCTCCTTCCTGGGTAGAACCAGTAATGAGTGTTGTTTTTAGAGGCATCGGTTTGAGCTGTGGATTGAACCATCCACCTCTGGAGTCAGCGGTCAACACTTTATCAACTACACTACCACCCTGTTTTTAATGTGACTAATATAAAGGAATCTTAAATAGACTTAAACACGTTTTCTCCTATAGCTCTTTCAATTCGTTACTGTGAGTTTCCAATTTTGAGCTTAAAGAAGACTTGCCCAACAACCATTGTGTTGGTTGCACTAGGTAGCACTTACACACTGACCTGTGTCCCAACGCATGAACCCTTGGGTTTGTTTTTCATTAGAACTATTTTATCTCGAAGTTTTCCCGTAACAAGTAAGGAGTATCACAATGAAGTATTTCTCCTTTGAAATGGCACCCAAACACTCAATTTGTTCTTACTTAAGTGGTTTAGTGAATCCGAGAGATGGTGCTGTCTCTTTCATAAAACTTGTCATGGTCAGTAATATTTCCAGTATGAAATGGTCGGGGAGAAGTTTGTATGTTTGTCAAAATTCATAAAATATATACCGGGTACTATTAAGAAATACCTATCTCTGGAATCTGAGATAATTTATGAGCATATTTCTATTAAAATAGTCCATGCCATCTATCCACCCAGCGCTTTATGATAACTTACCAAATCAGTAAGTGATACAAAATATTAAGGAAAACCCCATATATCAGCAGTTCGGCTTGCTGAGTCTATAAAGCAATCACCCGGACATCGAAATACTCAGGGTTCAAATCCCGTCTGACTGGATATATTTCTCTCATCCTGATATATACGGCTGTCACTCTTACTTACAAATAAATAGTATCAGAAAGACTTCCTGCATTAAGCATATTCAGTTCGTGACTTTGTTGTTATTGTTTTCAAGAAAGTTTCTATTACCATTTTGAAGTCTTTGGTAAAACCAAGCTAGGAATGGAATCAACACCCTTTTGCATGTGAGGCGGCCGCTCTACCACTAGACCACCTTAACGGTTTAACCAAACATATAGTAATAGTTAACTCACCACTGATGGTCCATATAAGGTTGAATACGAAGCCAATCAGCCCACAACAAAGTGACACTACTGACAAACTCGGGTTGTTATCGTCAGAGTGATTGCGAAAGAATCCCCCTAACAAGATCGGGGCTACTCCGCTTACTAGCAGATATACCGGTATCTTGTTTTGGAGACTACAGTATTTCAGATACATCGCTCCTGGAAATATATCGATATACATGTCTTTATTTTGATAATAAATTCAGATAATCACTTCTTATCAGTAAAACTACGATACATTATCGTTGACTTTAAGCTGATTTATTTGCCATTGATTGTGAAACAATTTGTGCATCTAAGATCGCTTTACGTCTTCCTTGTACTGAGCATGTGCAGTTCTCAAGGACACACAACATGACCCTAGTGAGGTAGCATACGCACGATCCCCCAGTCCTGGATTCGATGCTCTATCACTAGACCACACGTTCTCCGCCAATACCAATCAATCAAATGATGTATCAATATTGAAGAGAATCTTGTTTTGTTTTTGTGTTTTTGTGTTGTTGTGTTTTGTTTAGAGGATGGGTGGGTGAGGCAAGGAAGCTTCATTTAGCATATTTTTTATGCCATCGAGTGCCAACCTAACCACTCTTTCCTGGGATCTTGGAAGGTTAACCAGTACTCAATCACATCCATCTTCGCAAGTTAACAGTAACTTCCCCACTTAATTCAGCGGTGAGAGATGAACGACAGTGAGACACAGTATTGTATATCAATCAACACATAGACAGTGGACGGGATTCAAACTCAATACCCCTGGAATGGTAGTCAGACGCACTGCCGATTGAGATAACTGGGCCTGGCTCTAGATAATGCGTCCATACAGATGCCTCAGAAACAAAAACAAACAAAAATGAAAAATAAAAAAAAATCTACTACGAGAGAAAAGTAAACCCTATTTAATAACACCAAATAATACTTAGATATTTTGCTTGGTGCAAACCGTTTATATTTATATTAAAAATATTAATCAATTCAAGATCAATAACTCTGGAAATATTCTGTTGATACTGATTGCAACTCACCATACTTTGGGATAAACCAAGGACTAATACATAGGGATAGGAAAGGAAACTTGCATCTCTCTACTAAATGTTGATAAAATAGCATGTGAAAAATTAATTATTTGGCAAATTAATCATTTACAATTCACAGGGCAACTAATTTCTTTTCCATAAATTGTAAGGTGTATGTAACGGTAGGTGTCACTATAAAAGTGGTGGCAATTGTTATTTGGGTGTAAACCGACATTTTTAAGGGTTTGACATTCACAGAAAGATCCAAATCAAAGAAGGGAAACATACATTTTATTGTTTGTTGACATCCTGTTGATTTTGTTTCTGTTGGCAAAGTGAGTGGACTTCATAAATAACATATTCATACCCCAATTTCCAAGCATCAATATTTTTTTCTAAATTCAAATGACAATGCTTTAAAATGTTCCCAGTACATGGATAATGCCATTCAAATCACAAACTGAGCATTAAATTAAGAAAAGTATTTTTAAACAAAAAGAAGCAAGGACTATTTTTCAATGTCAGAAGCACTTTCTGTTTCCATTAAGTGTGTTACATCTTCAATCATCCCAACAGAGACAAACACCATATGCATTTTATATTATTCTATGTAACATCAACATTTAGTGAAAAAAAACGAGTTTATAATAAATTGCTATATGTGTTACAGGTATGTCTCTTAATTTACTTGATAAAAAATATTTGGTCAGTACAAATAAATTATATCAGTTCTGATTATAATGCAGAAATGAAAAACCAAGGAAACAGGTCGGCGTGCCTCACAGCAATATGGATGAAAACAATGTTATCAGCATTACAATGGAAGAGCTACCATGAGTCTTCATGTTACATTGATGAAGATAGACATGCTAAATTTAAATAACTTTAGTGCAACATTGGAAGAGCAAATATAATCTTCACTGTAACACTTATCCGCCTTTTCCCCTACAGTATGAATGAATTATCAGCGAGTTATTTGACCTTTACAATGGCTGTCTAAGTTTCCATGTTCCACAAATGTATTTTGCTTTTTTTTCAAATAAATATATTTTAATGTATCATTGTTCTCTAAGTATTCCAATTGATCTGTTTTCACCCAAAAGTGTTCAAAAATGTTACCAAAAATGTTGATAAATGAACAAACAATGTTGCTTAAAATATTTCGTTGCGTAATAAGCACATGACATTATGAGCCCAAAAGAACATTCTACGTACAACATTCTACATTTTTATCAATTCTACAGACAGTTGTCCTATTTTATTTTCCTGCTTATTAAACTGCGCCTATGTTCCCTAGCTCCCTAAAATAACAGATAATGTCCCCTTGAACTTCAATTTGCCGTGTTCCCCTTTTCTCCAAACGCCTGGGAGGGCCTCAAACATGTATTGAGGGATAACAAATATTTAACCCAGCATCCCACACACGTGTATCAGCTTACATTTGAATGCACGCACATTAACTTGGGCTCCTCCGTGGCCGAGTCATCTAAGATGCTGTCGTCTAGTGACCACTTACCTCCTACCGCCAAAGCTGTGGGTTCAAACCTATCGGGATCTGTATCTTTATGTAAGAAAGTTTGCCTGTCGTCTAGTGACCACTTAGCTCCTACCACCAAAGCTGTGGGTTCAAACCCAATGTGATCTGTATCTTTATGTCAGAAAGTTTGTCTGTCGTCTAGTGACCACTTACCTCCTACCACCAAAGCTGTGGGTTCAAACCCATCCCGATCTGTATCTTTATGTGAGAAAAGTTTACCTGTGTCTAGTGACCACTTACCTCCTACCGCCAAAGCTGTTGGTTCAAACCCATTGCGATCTGTATCTTTATGTGAGAAAGTTTGTCTGTCGTCTAGTGACCACTTACCTCCTACCGCCAAAGCTGTTGGTTCAAACCCATCGCAATCTGTATCTTTATGTGAAGAGTTTGTCTGTCGTCTAGTGACCACATACCTCCTACCGCCAAAGCTGTGGGTTCAAACCCATCGTGAACTGTATATTTATGTGAGAAAGTTTGCCTGTCGTCTAGTGACCACTTAGCTCCTACCACCAAAGCTGTGGGTTCAAACCCATCGCGATCTGTATCTTTATGTGAGAAAGTTTGCCTCTCGTCTAGTGACCACTTACCTCCTACCGCTAAAGCTCTGGGTTCAAACCAATCGCGATCTGTATCTTTATGTGAGAAAGTTTGTCTGTCGTCTAGTGACCACTTACCTCCTACCGCCAAAGCTGTGGGTTCAAACCCATTGCGATCTGTATCTTTATGTGAGAAAGTTTGCCGGTCGTCTAGTGACCACTTACCTCCTACCACCAAAGCTGTGGATTCAAACCCATCGCGATCTGTATCTTTATGTGAGAAAGTTTTCCTGTCTTCTAGTGACCACTTACCTCCTACCACCAAAGCTGTGGGTTCAAACCCATCGCGATCTGTATTTTTATGTGAGAAAGTTTGCCTGTCGTCTAGTGACCACTTACCTCCTACCGCCAAAGCTGTGGGTTCAAACCCAGTGTGATCTGTATCTTTATGTGGAAAGTTTGCCTGTCGTGTAGTGACCACTTACCTCCTACCACCAAAGCTGTGGGTTCAAACCCATCGCGATCTGTATTTTTATGTGAGAAAGTTTGCCTGTCGTCTAGTGACCACTTACCTCCTACTGCCAAAGCTGTGGGTTGAAACATCACGGTCTGTATCTTTATGTGAGAAAGTTTGCCTGTCCTCTAGTGACCACTTACCTCTTACCACCAAAGCTGTGGGTTCAAACCCATTGCGATCTGTATCTTTATGTGAGAAAGTTTGTCTGTTGTCTAGTGACCACTTACCTCCTACCACCAAAGCTGTGGGTTCAAACCCATCGCGATCTGTATCTTTATGTGAGAAAGTTTGTCTGTCGTCTAGTGACCACTTACCTCCTACCGCCAAAGCTGTGGGTTCAAACCCATCGCGATCTGTATCTTTATGTGAGAAAGTTTGTCTGTCGTCTAGTGACCACTTACCTCCTACCGCCAAAGCTGTGGGTTCAAACCCATCGCGATCTGTATCTTTATGTGAGAAAGTTTGCCTGTCGTCTAGTGACCACTTACCTCCTACCGCCAAAGCTGTGGGTTCAAACCCAGTGTGATCTGTATCTTTATGTGAGAAAGTTTGCCTGTCGTCTAGTGACCACTTACCTCCTACCGCCAAAGCTGTGGGTTCAAACCCAGTGTGATCTGTATCTTTATGTGAGAAAGTTTGCCTGTCGTCTAGTCACCACTTACCTCCTACCGCCAAAGCTGTGGGTTCAAACCCAGTGTGATCTGTATCTTTATGTGAGAAAGTTTGCCTGTCGTGTAGTGACCACTTACCTCCTACCACCAAAGCTGTGGGTTCAAACCCATCGCGATCTGTATTTTTATGTGAGAAAGTTTGCCTGTCGTCTAGTGACCACTTACCTCCTACTGCCAAAGCTGTGGGTTGAAACATCACGGTCTGTATCTTTATGTGAGAAAGTTTGCCTGTCCTCTAGTGACCACTTACCTCTTACCACCAAAGCTGTTGGTTCAAACCCATTGCGATCTGTATCTTTATGTGAGAAAGTTTGTCTGTTGTCTAGTGACCACTTACCTCCTACCACCAAAGCTGTGGGTTCAAACCCATCGCGATCTGTATCTTTATGTGAGAAAGTTTGTCTGTCGTCTAGTGACCACTTACCTCCTACCGCCAAAGCTGTGGGTTCAAACCCATCCCAATCTGTATTTTTATGTGAGAAAGTTTGCCTGTCGTCTAGTGACCACTTACCTCCTACTGCCAAAGCTGTGGGTTGAAACATCACGGTCTGTATCTTTATGTGAGAAAGTTTGCCTGTCCTCTAGTGACCACTTACCTCTTACCACCAAAGCTGTTGGTTCAAACTCATTGCGATCTGTATCTTTATGTGAGAAAGTTTGTCTGTTGTTTAGTGACCACTTACCTCCTACCACCAAAGCTGTGGGTTCAAACCCATCGCGATCTGTATCTTTATGTGAGAAAGTTTGTCTGTCGTCTAGTGACCACTTACCTCCTACCGCCAAAGCTGTGGGTTCAAACCCATCCCAATCTGTATTTTTATGTGAGAAAGTTTGCCTGTCGTCTAGTGACCACTTACCTCCTACCGCCAAAGCTGTTGGTTCAAACCCATCGCGATCTGTATCTTTATGAGTAGTGTTTGTCTGTCGTCTAGTGACCACTTACCTCCTACCGCCAAAGCTGTGGGTTCAAACCCATCGTGAACTGTATATTTATGTGAGAAAGTTTGCCTGTCGTCTAGTGACCACTTAGCTCCTACCACCAAAGCTGTGGGTTCAAACCCATCGCGATCTGTATCTTTATGTGAGAAAGTTTTCCTGTCTTCTAGTGACCACTTACCTCCTACCACCAAAGCTGTGGGTTCAAACCCATCGCGATCTGTATTTTTATGTGAGAAAGTTTGTCTGTCGTCTAGTGACCACTTACCTCCTACCGCCAAAGCTGTTGGTTCAAACCCATCGCAATCTGTATCTTTATGTGAGGAGTTTGTCTGTCGTCTAGTGACCACATACCTCCTACCGCCAAAGCTGTGGGTTCAAACCCATCGTGAACTGTATATTTATGTGAGAAAGTTTGCCTGTCGTCTAGTGACCATTTAGCTCCTACCACCAAAGCTGTGGGTTCAAACCCAATGTGATCTGTATCTTTATGTGAGAAAGTTTGCCTCTCGTCTAGTGACCACTTACCTCCTACCGCTAAAGCTCTGGGTTCAAACCAATCGCGATCTGTATCTTTATGTGAGAAAGTTTGTCTGTCATCTAGTGACCACTTACCTCCTACCGCCAAAGCTGTGGGTTCAAACCCATTGCGATCTGTATCTTTATGTGAGAAAGTTTGCCGGTCGTCTAGTGACCACTTACCTCCTACCACCAAAGCTGTGGGTTCAAACCCATCGCGATCTGTATCTTTATGTGAGAAAGTTTTCCTGTCTTCTAGTGACCACTTACGTCCTACCACCAAAGCTGTGGGTTCAAACCCATCGCGATCTGTATTTTTATGTGAGAAAGTTTGCCTGTCGTGTAGTGACCACTTACCTCCTACCACCAAAGCTGTGGGTTCAAACCCAGTGTGATCTGTATCTTTATGTGAGAAAGTTTGCCTGTCGTCTAGTGACCACTTACCTCCTACCACCAAAGCTGTGGGTTCAAACCCATCGCGATCTGTATTTTTATGTGAGAAAGTTTGCCTGTCGTCTAGTGACCACTTACCTCCTACTGCCAAAGCTGTGGGTTGAAACATCACGGTCTGTATCTTTATGTGAGAAAGTTTGCCTGTCCTCTAGTGACCACTTACCTCTTACCACCAAAGCTGTGGGTTCAAACCCATTGCGATCTGTATCTTTATGTGAGAAAGTTTGTCTGTTGTCTAGTGACCACTTACCTCCTACCACCAAAGCTGTGGGTTCAAACCCATCGCGATCTGTATCTTTATGTGAGAAAGTTTGTCTGTCGTCTAGTGACCACTTACCTCCTACCGCCAAAGCTGTGGGTTCAAACCCATCCCAATCTGTATTTTTATGTGAGAAAGTTTGCCTGTCGTCTAGTGACCACTTACCTCCTACCGCCAAAGCTGTGGGTTCAAACCCAGTGTGATCTGTATCTTTATGTGAGAAAGTTTGCCTGTCGTGTAGTGACCACTTACCTCCTACTGCCAAAGCTGTGGGTTCAAACCCAGTGTGATCTGTATCTTTATGTGAGAAAGTTTGCCTGTCGTCTAGTGACCACTTACCTCCTACCGCCAAAGCTGTGGGTTCAAACCCAGTGTGATCTGTATCTTTATGTGAGAAAGTTTGCCTGTCGTCTAGTCACCACTTACCTCCTACCGCCAAAGCTGTGGGTTCAAACCCAGTGTGATCTGTATCTTTATGTGAGAAAGTTTGCCTGTCGTGTAGTGACCACTTACCTCCTACCACCAAAGCTGTGGGTTCAAACCCATCGCGATCTGTATTTTTATGTGAGAAAGTTTGCCTGTCGTCTAGTGACCACTTACCTCCTACTGCCAAATCTGTGGGTTCAAACCCAGCGTGATCTGTATCTTTATGTGAGAAAGTTTGTCTGTTGTCTAGTGACCACTTACCTCCTACTGCCAAAGCTGTGGGTTCAAACCCAGCGTGATCTGTATCTTTATGTGAGAAAGTTTGTCTGTTGTCTAGTGACTACTTACCTCCTACCACCAAAGCTGTTGGTCCAAACCCAGTGTGATCTGTATCTTTATGTGAGAAAGTTTGCCTCTCATCTAGTGACCACTTACCTCCTACCGCCAAAGCTGTGGGTTCAATCCCATCCCGATCTGTATTTTTATGTGAGAAAGTTTACCTGTCATCTAGTGACCACTTACCTCCTACCGCCAAAGCTGTGGGTTCAAACCCAGTGTGATCTGTATCTTTATGTGAGAAAGTTTGCCTCTCGTCTAGTGACCACTTACCTCCTACCGCCAAAGCTGTGGGTTCAATCCCATCCCGATCTGTATTTTTATGTGAGAAAGTTTACCTGTCATCTAGTGACCACTTACCTCCTACCGCCAAAGCTGTGGGTTCAAACCCATCTCGATCTGTATCTTTATGTGAGAAAGTTTGCCTTCGCCTAGTGACCACTTACCTCCTACCGCCAAAGCTGTGGGTTCAAACCCATCGCGATCTGTATCTTTATGTGAGAAAGTTTGTCTGTCGCCTAGTGACCACTTACCTCCTACCGCCAAAGCTGTGGGTTCAAACCCATCGCGATCTATATCTTTATGTGAGAAAGTTTGCCTGTCGTCTAGTGACCACTTACCTCCTACCGCCAAAGCTGTGGGTTCAAACCCATCGCGATCTGTATCTTTATGTGAGAAAGTTTGTCTGTTGTCTAGTGACCACTTACCTCCTACCGCCAAAGCTGTTGGTTCAAACCCATCGCGATCTGTATCTTTATGTGAGAAAGTTTGCCTGTCGTCTAGTGACCACTTACCTCCTACCGCCAAAGCTGTTGCTTCAAACCCATCGCGATCTGTATCTTTATGTGAGAAAGTTTGCCTGTCGTCTAGTGACCACTTACCTCCTACCGCCAAAGCTGTGGGTTCAAACCCATCCCGATCTGTATTTTTATGTGAGAAAGTTTGCCTGTCGTCTAGTGACCATTTACCCCCCTACCGCCAAAGCTGTGGGTTCAAAGCCAGCGTGATCTATATCTTTATGTGAGAAAGTTTGTCAGTCACTTCAGTAAGGTTTAAATTTAATATTTAGAATCATTGAGGGCTAACAGACAGACAATAGCTCTACTCAGATTCATTCTGAGGACTTCCTAAACCAATAAAACTGGATATGTATATCTATATATATGTATATGTAAATGTATGGTTAGAATAAAAAATCATATCATTTGTTCCCCGATACCAAAAATAAAGACTAACATACACCTAGCAAATATTACAAGTGATCCAATTTACGTTTTTATCTGTTTTAACACGCTGCAGCTTGGTCTGCGTTTCACCAGACACATATAAACAATGTAAATAAGTCACTCGTTTCACAAAATATAAGTCAAATTCTTAATTTCTTCATTGTATGTTCAAATTTGAATGTACATATAAAATGATAGAGTTTCAGAAAATATACCATTACCTGCGTGATTTGAAATTATTTTTCATTTTCAGTTCAATAAATGAATATTAACATTTTAAGAATGATCCTTACTTTTAACATTCGGCGATTTTTGTCTTAAGTTATCTTTCTGAAATGCAGCCAAGATCCCAGTCTTAATTTTACCAACTGAGAAAACAACAATAATGGATTCAAGATCAATGAAAAAGGCGTTTAATCACTTAAAAAAATATGATAAAAATAACAATATCAAAAGTGAATACTTGCAGCTCCACATCTAATGACATTTTCCAAAAAGCTTTCTTTCTTTCTGTTATAGCTTCCTTCATCTTCCTCCATTTTGTCAAATGGTGTAATCAGGTTAATTATTTATCAGGACTCTAGAAAGTAGAAATGCATATAATAAAATAGTGTTCATCATGTAAAGTAGTATTACCGCATGGTTTCATAGTAACAATTATTTGTAAAACCATGCATCATAACGTGGCAGCTGGACAATGTATTCGGTTGCTATTGTCTGAGCTATCTGACCACCTCATGAAAGTATAATCTCCAAGTACAAGTATTACTATCTGAAACTTCATATCTAAGAAATTATTAACATTGAAGTGATGTCATGAAAGTATAATCTCCAAATACAAGTATTACTATATGAAACTTCATAATTAATAAATTATTAACATTTTAGTGATGTCATAAAAGTATAATCTCCAAGTACACGAATTACTATCTGAGACTTCATATCTAAGAAATTATTAACATTTTAGTGGTGTCATGAAAGTATAAATTATTAACATTTTAGTGGTGTCATTAAAGTATAATCTCTCAAGTTTTACATTTTGATGGTGTAATGAAAGTATAATCTCCAAGTACAAGTATTACTATCTGAAACTTCATATTTAAGAAATTATTAACATTTTAGTGTTGTCATTAAAGTATAATCTCTCAAGTTTTACATTTTGATGGTGTAATGAAAGTATAACCTCCAAGAACAAGTATTACTATCTGAAACTTCATATCTAAGAAATTATTAACATTTTAGTGTTGTCATTAAAGTATAATCTCTCAAGTTTTACATTTTGATGGTGTAATGAAAGTATAACCTCCAAGTACACGTATTACTATCTGAGACTTCATATCTAAGAAATTATTAACATTTTAGTGGTGTCATTAAAGTATAATCTCTCAAGTTTAACATTTTGATGGTGTAATGAAAGCATAATCTCTAAGTACAAGTATAATTATCCGAGACTTCATATTCAAGAAATTATTAACATTTTAGTGGTGTCATGAAAGTATAATCTCCAAGTACACGTATTACTATCTGAAACTAACTGAAACTTAACTTATAACTATAAGAAATTATTAACATTTTAGTGGTGTCATGCTACTTTTGAAAATATGAGTAAAAATTCTCAAAAAATAAAATTTTACATTTCTTGAATTTTTGTGTATTATACAAGTAAGAACTGTGTTACCCACTTTGTCTTTATAATATAATAAAAACTCTTAAACATACAAATTGGTTTTTTCTTGGATGTTTTAAATGATGAAAGGAAGACATATCTCAAGTGCACTTTATTTACTTAATTATAGAACTACTAATTTCCAAAATATGATAACCATCAATCATTTCCTTAAGTTATGTCCCTTTCCCAATATAAACAAGAGCCATGTTGGTCCCCCCAACGTGAAGCAAATTTTTGTACTGTCAACTTCCTGTCGGTGCTCTCTATAATTGTGTGCAGTTTCAAAGCATCTACTTCAAAACTTTTCAAGGTATGCTCCAAACACAAGTGAAAATAACAAAGGGGAATAATTCTGTGAAGACAGAAGCTTCCTGCACACTGCACTTCCTCTCAATGTCCTCTGTCGTTGTGTGAAGTATCAACTAAATCCCTTGAACACTTTTTGAGTTATGTTCCGGACTAGTATAATGAAATATAATAACAAAGGGAATAATTTATGTAAAGACAGAAGAAAGAGTTATGGTTCTTGCACACTGCACTTCCTCTCAATGTCCTCCATAATTGTGTGAAATACCAACTAAATCCCTTGAATGCTTTTTGAGTTATGTTCCGGACAAGCATAATAAAATAATAAAGGGAGATAATTAAAAAAATGGGCAAGTTATAGCTACAGGTCTTGGACAATGCACTTCGAATCAATGTTCTGTGTCAATGTGTGAAATAAGAACCAAATCCCTTGAATAGTTCTTGAGTAATCTTTATGACAAGTATACTTAACAAAAGTGATAAATGGGGATAATAATAAAATGAGGCAAGGTAGAGCTATGGTTTTTAGACACTGCACTTCCCCAAAATAGCCTCTGACCAGATTTTGAAATGACATACTCTCAATAACTTCATAAAATAGCTTATCGACCCACCCATTCCTCCTGATTATCAACCCATGGGTCGTGAATTTGATTGCTAGCCCAGCTGCAATCTCTGTGGTGAATGATATGCTACATTACATGTCAGTGCCATTCACCTCTCACCACTGTTTCAAGTGGAAAATTTATCAGTTATTTGTGGAGAAGTGTTTAATCAAACACTGGTTAACCTTCGAAGATCACAGGAAAGAGGGCATAGGTTAAATGATCGTCTTTTATCCCTAGATGGCATCAAATTGACCCTAAATAATCAATACACATGCAAGTATATATAAAAACACTATATTTATAACTTATCTTAGTGAGTCAAGTATGTCCAATGTATATAAAGAACACGAAATCACTGTATAATGCCTACAGATAATTGAAGAATGGTCAGATTTTGTAATTATTGTCATTTTGTGTTTTTTATAACTTGCTAAACTGTACAATTAGTTAAGTTTATACTAATTTGTTTAATCTCAATTGCGATGAAAGCTCAGAGCTTATATAAGTCCGCTTCCATGGTAGAACCAGTACTGAATGTTGTTTTATGAGAGGCATCGGGTTGAGGGAATCGAACCCCCAACCTCTTGCATAAGCGACCAACACCCTATCCATTACACTACCGCCCACCCTGTTTTTACAAAAGGACAATTGGTGCTAAAATAAAATACACGTGACTGTGGTTTTTATGTTCTGTATATACACCTTAGGAAAGTACTTGCATGTCGATCGGGTGTTATGTTTAACTGTGTCATTAATATAAACCCAATTATCACATATATCCCTTGTTTACCTATTACGCGAATACCTGTATTGTAACAATCTGGGAAGACATGTGCAAAGCTCCAACTTTCGTTAGCGTTGGCATTTGTTTGCATTTCGTATCGGCAACTGTTTTTTACTCAGCACACTTAAGTAACCTTATTACTGTTTAGTATTGATGCCATTCTTTACATGGTTGAATTTTTTTTAGACTCGCGGTATAAGGTATGACCAATATACGCTATTTTGACACTACATCGTCTATTTTAAGATGGAAACTACCGTAGAACATTTTATCTGTTACATTAATCATACAATATAATAGATCCAATATTAATGTGTTATCTGTATTGGAAGAGTCTACCTATTTCACAACAGCGTCTTGGTTTTCCATAAAGAAGCTAGACCACCATTAATTTCACATAGACCGTAATATTAGCACACTAGACTGTCACACTTACATTTGTACTCCAAACTCATTGAGAATTTCCAGAATTCATATTCAATTCAAGCAGAACACAAAAAAAACAGTTAAAAACAAGGGCATTAACTGCTTCCAATTTCACAATTTTGCTCAAAGCGAGAGTAGGTGTCCCTATTTCACATACAGAGGTCAAATCAGCCAAATTATGCAAAATTCTTACCGTCTAAGAAATAGTCCCATCTGTGCGTTATAGCTACCAGTCCACTCAATTTTGCACCATTCTCTGGGAAAATATATTCCCTTCACAAATTCACATTGCAATAGTACCTGTCAAGTGCATTTTCACACTCACACCATCTTGAATGACCAGTGTCAATTTTCTATGGTACTACCAATTTGACCCCCTGGTTCCTGGTCTAATTCCTATATGAAACTGTTCCATTCATTCTGACTTTTAAAAACATATCGCTGTGCTCTCCTACCTTAGGGTTAGTGGTAAGAGAAGATTCCATGGCTGTATCTCAAAAACTGTCCTTCACATTCATGTGCCAGTTGAACCTATGATATTGCGTCAAATTCAGGGGAAAATCCAAAGATCTGGCAATCCGCACAACCTGAAAACAGTAATACAACTATTTTAGGCTAGATAACATACCACTACCTGCATATATTTATCCGTATACATTTACTCTGTCTGAAAATTATAAAATTTAGGAATGCCAAATGAAGATATAAAAAAAAAAAATTTTTTTAGATGACTGTATAGAAATTGGCGCCATTTTTCAGAGATTTCTAAAGAAAACAAATTCCCAGAAGAAATTTTGGATTTGAAAATTGTCAAATTTATATGCACAAAAATTTCCCATATATTACTAATGTAACCATGGTAAAACATCTTGAAAAAATGATAAGATTTTTTTTTTACAGCCTTTCAACTTTTGCTGGTATTTTGACAAATTGACCAAAATGGCCAAATTCTGGAACAATTCAGAAATTCTAAAAATTTAATAACTTTTTTATTCATGATTCAAATTTGATGAAACTTGCTAGGTACTAAGTCAATAGTATTTGTAATCTGAAAGTGAAACTAGTTTCTCTGTCATACAAGTAAGAGAAAATTTATAAAAAAAATTAGATGTCGGCTACTGACCAAAACATTGAAATTCTGACTAAATCTCTACATTTATTTTACATAATTATTTTTTTACTCTAAATAAAATGTTTATTTTACTATTTATTTATTGTTCTAATGTTATTAAATCATTTTGAATAAAATAAGTTCAACAGAAAGAAGCAGGCTTCCATTCCAGGCAAGTTGCATATTAAACATCAAAGAAGGCATCCTGCTGTGCTAAACAACACAGGTCTGAAAACAGAAGCCAAAACAGGTAACCAGATTGCCAAAACAGGTAACCAGATGCTCATGTCCACTCCTCCCATGTTTATATTCTGCTATATAAGGCACTGTAGAAACTGGGATATTATTATTCCACCATGAAAGGTGAAAGAAAGAGGAAACATGCTATGTTCAAGAAAAACTGCCCTCGTCAGATTATCATCAGCATCATCATCCAACAGTAGCGACAACATGGCAGCTGAAAGGTCGATAAGGCGGTCTACTACTTCACTTTCACTCTGCAGTCAGACGTTACCATCTACCAGTCAAGAAGCTGATGTGCTAGTCTTGCGTCACAGGCCTGAAACAGTCAACAAAACACAGGACATCAATCAAGAGGCAAAACATGATGGCAATCGAATCATAGACAATGACAAAATGATGGAGGCATTCAACGACTGTACTCAGAGTCATCAGGAATCTGCAACCTGTACAAAACCTCATTTTGCTATCCACAGCAATGAAAAGCAGGGCCTGGCTTGGAAATACACATTCAGATGTGTAAATTGTACCTACAAATCAAAGAAATACAAGTTCTTCAAGGAAATAGTGACCCGCCTGCCTGGTCCAAATGCTGCTGCAATAAATGTATCATTCCAAGCTGGACTTCAAGACACACCAATTGGCGTCACACGGTCTCGTCTTTTTATTGTATCAATGGACATTCCGCCACCAACTAAGAATGCAATGCAAAAGACAGCTAATAAGGTGGCACGAGAAACAGTCAAAGTTAGATATGGAGGAGAAGTTACAACTGCTTCAAACAACTCTGTCTGAAAACGTATCCACGGTAGGTGTGATATTCACTATTGTACTATATAATTACCTTTTTACCGAGGTCACCAATCCATTTACTATATAAATCCTTTTTACCGAGATTGTCATTTACCGACTTCACCGTCACCCGGTCCAAATGCTGCTGCGATAAATGTATCATTCCAAGCTGGACTTCAAGACACACCAATTGGCGTCACACGGTCTCGTCTTCTTATTGCATCAATGGACATTCCGCCACCAACTAAGAATGCAATGCAAAAGACAGCTAATAAGGTGGCACGAGAAACAGTCATAGTGACAAAGTTAGATATGGAGGAGAAGTTTCAACTGCTTCAAACAACTCTGTTTGATCTCGGTCTAAGCGGAGAAATCCACAGTTCGTTTGACGGTCGATACAACTCGCTTACAATACTGGCAATGTTTTGTTTACGACCGATTTACTAAATTATTAGTACGCCAAACGGAAGCTCTGCAAAAACAAGGGTTGAACATTGGTATCAAGTCGATATAATGACCAAAATCAATTGTTTTCATGAAACAATAAGCATATTTATATATTGTCTGCATTATATAAGATGTGTTTGTTTTTAATTGATTTTACTTTTTGCGTAATATTCTCCGAAATCAGTTATTAGGCGCTTCCTGAGAGTTTGTAATGGGTCGGTGTAAAACGCTGACACTCACGCTGGTAAAGGAAAACGCTGGCACTATGCACAAACTGACGGCACGTTTTGAACTTGTTAATTATATATTGTAGCTCTATTATAATAGGTAATAAACATGTATAATATTAATACTACTACTACTACTAATAATGATAATAATGATGATGATGATGGTGATAGTATTGATGATGATGATAGTGCTGATGATTATGATGATAATAATAATAATAAACACGGATGATACTAGACCAGTGACTTTTTTATGTCTTTGACTGGACCTACTAATACTAATGACTCTACTACTAATATTACTGCTACTACCACCATAACTATCACTAATGTTACTACAACTATTACTGCTACTACTACTACTATTACAACTACTACTACTACTACTACTACTACTACTACTACTACTACTACCTATAACATCTACTACTACTGCTACTACTACTACTAAATTTCCCTATGTTAAACAGACATGTCCCCAGGGCGAGGTCAATATTAGCCACTTAATTTTTATCTTCATTCAAACCCCTACACACAGGGATAACTTAAGCCAAATATGAACAAATTTAAGTGACTGGTTTTGAAGAAAACACTTTTTGTAATTCCCAATTTTTACCCTTTTGGGGCCCCTCTTGATCCATTAAGACAGTGGAACCCAGTAATTTTGACAGATCTGAATCTCCTTGATCAAACAATGCTTCTGTGAAAATAAAGGTCAAGTCAGTTCATTTTTTTTAAAAAAAAATGTTTATTATAACATGTGTACCCTAATTGACCCCTTGCGGCGGGGTCATTTTTAACCCCATGGACACAATTTGAACAAATCTAATAGAACTATAGTTGGTTATCATTACTACATAAATATTTACAAAATCTGTTGGGTGGTTCATGAGAAGATTTTTTTTTTAAGTTTTGGACTATTTTTAGTAACAGCGGCCATCTTGAATTTCAGATCGAAAAATATTTTTATTTTGTATAGTCTCCTATGTAATAGAAAAATCCATGTGAAGTTTAAGTTTAATTGGCCTGGTGGTTTAATTTAACCCCAGGGTCATCATTTGAACAAACTTGAGAGAGCTTTGTGAAAGAAAGCTTCACACAAATTTGGTGAAAATCTGTCAAGTGGTTTCAGAGAAGATGTCGTTTGAAGCAAAAGTTCACGACGGACGACGGACGAAGGTAGATCACAATAGCTCATTCTGACCTTTCAGTTATAAGAATACTGGGAGAAAATGAATAACGACAAAATCCTTTAATACAAATCTATAGTTTATGTGTATCATGCAATTATTTAAGCAATGACAGTTTAAAATATAAAGAAGTGTAAACATATCACAGAAGACTTTTAAAGAAATTAGTCACGTCATACAAAATGTATAACAGCGAATATAGACTAGAAAAATATAAATATCCAGTATATATATATTATATCTTTATATTACATTTAAACAATAACAGCGTAAAATATAAAGAAGAGTAAACATATGATATGTGACATTTAAAGAAATATGATCTTACAAAACAGCGATATTTATCTGTATGAATGAAACCATCTTTCATATTAGCAAAATAGTAGATACATGTATGTGCAAGTAGAACTATTATGGCAGAATATACACTATGTCTTATATATGCAAGAAGAACTATTAGGGCAGAATATACAATATGTCTTATATATGCAAGTAGAATTATTAAGGCAGAATATACACTATGTCTTATATATACAAGAAGAACTATTAGGGCAGAATATACACTGTAAGTAGAACTATTAGGGCAGAATATACACTATGTCTTATATATGCAAGAAGAACTATTAGGGCAGAATATAGACTTTGTCTAAGTACTTAAGTCGAAATGTACTTAATTTCATTCATTTTTTTTTAAATCTGGGTGTGGATGGGGGGATTGGTGTATGTGCCAAAGCTTAAGAAACAGGGCTGTGCAGTTCTGATACATTAAAGAAAACAGTTGGAAGGTGGTCTGTTGGGAGTGGTAACAAAGTTGAAAAGGGGCAAAGTATTTAATTTAAAACAAAATAAATTTTTAAACAAAAATGGGGAAGGGGGTGGAGAGGGGGTCTTGGGGTCCGTTACTAAGTTAAAATGGGGCAGAGTATTTGATTTGATACAAAATTTTAAAAAAAAATGGGTGTGGTGATGTGGGTGGTAGGGGTGAGGGTATTGGGGTCGGTAACCAAAAATTGAAATGGGGCAGGGTATTTGATTTAATACAAAAACAACAAGAAAATATCTGTAGAATCGATGGATGCTCCCCCAAGTGAGTGTTTGACTCTGTACAATATGGTAATGATATTGAACAGGGTGGGAGTTCTAAAGAGAAGTTATTTCATTTTTTATGTTGTGATATAATACATTGTACATCATACTTTGAAATAGGTCATTATGACCCGTGATCAAACATTTCAGCAAAGTGTTATTACAAATATGCATTCAATGATGGATATAATTACTGATTTCATTATAAAGATTCAGTTGTTATCCGAGCAAGTTTCATTAAATTCCAACCTGAGGTTGTAGAGAAATACAGCAGAGAAGAATTTGGTCACAGACACAATAAAAGGGCAATAACTCCGTGAAAAATCATCGAACCGGAATACAAACATAGCAAGTTTCATAAAATTCCAACCTGAGGTTGTAGAGAAATAGAGCGGAGAAGAATCTGATCACAGACAGAATGAAAGGGTCATAACTCCGTGAAAAATCATCGAACCGAAAAACAAACATAGCAAGTTTCATAAAATTCCAACCTGAGGTTGTAGACAAAATAGCGCAGACAATAATTTGTTCTCAGACTCAATGAAAGGGCAATAACTACGTGAACAATCATCGAACCGGAACACAAAGACAATATGCGCCTTTGCACTTGGTAATGATGCACCCTAGCAAGTTTCATAAAATTCCAACCTGAGGTTGTAGAGAAATAGCGCAAACAAGAATTTGGACACAGACTCAATTTAAGGGCCGTAAGTCCATGAAAAAATCATTGAACCAGAACACAAAGAAAATATGCGCATCTCCACTTGGTAGTGATGCATCCCAGCAGCAAGTTTCATAAAATTCCAAAAAAGGGTTGTAGAGAAATAGCGCAGACAAGAATTTGGTCACAGATAGAATACAAGGGCCATAACTTTGTGAAAAATCATTGAACCAGAACACAAAGATAATATGTGCATCTTCACGTGGTAATGATGCATCCTAGCAAGTTTCATAAAATTCCAACATGAAGTTGTAGAGAAATAGCATGAACAAGAATTTTGTCACAGACAGAATCAAAGGGCCTTAACTCCGTGAACAATCACCGAACCGGAACACAAAGACAATATGCGCATCATGAACGTTGTAATGATGCACCCTAGCAAGTTTCCTTAAAATTCCAACCTGAGGCTGTAGAGAAACAGCGCGAACAAGAATTTGGACACAGAATCAATTAAAGGGCCGTAACTCCATGAAAAATCATTGAACCGGAACACAAAGACACTATACACATCTGCTTTGGGGGAGCATAATAAAAAATGGCAGCATGGTATGTGGGGGTCTTGGTTTGGCTCGGGGAGATAGCCGGTGGTTAAGGGACAATGGGCCTGTCATATTCAAACAATATTTTCATATTCAAAGTATTTCCCATCTATGATTTATTTATCAATCTGAATACATTTACATGTACAATTCATATAAATACCCAATAACAGTTTTGGTCTTGTAAAACATAACACTTTTAACCCGATAATGCAAGTGTTTACCATGTCCAGTAAATAGGTCAAACTGCTGCATGATAATGCTTATTTCAGAACTATATTTGAAGTAATATTTTGCAAATAGAACATATTAACCTTCATTTAAGCTCGAAATAGCATTCACTAAAATCACCAAACTTGAAAGTTATATCTAAGTGTTTATGAGCGAACCATCTAATGGAGTAAATATTTTTCCTTTTTTGGACAAAAGATGCTGCCATTGTAATGATATATTGGAATTCCAATGGGTCTGTCGAATCTTCACTCCGCCCACACGCAGAACTTCATATCCTCCTATTCCGCTAGTACTTTTTTCATTAAAAAATCAAGCGTGTCATTAATGATACTACACTTTCTAACACAAAACTACATTTCCAATAATAAATATGATAAATGTGCAAAATATAAACCACAGATTACTGCACGGTGTTATACTATCATATACGCTTACCTTATTAATTTCAATTTCAAGAAATTGTTCTATTTATCCAATTATACAGTTTGCTTTGTCGATTTATGATTAGTATAAACTTTTTTCTTTTTTTATATATTTAACTTTGATTGTGAAATGAGTTCTTACAACTTAGGCAAACGCGCTCAAAGTCTTCCTAGTTAGAACCAGTACTAAGCATATACGGAAAAGTGTCTTGCTCAAGGACACCTCACATAGCAGTGGCGAAGGATTGAACCCATGACCCTCCCCATCATCGGTTTTGGTGGACCACTGGTCCACACGCTCGATTTATATTGTTTACTGATGATTTTACAACTTTTTGATTGTAAATTTTTTGTATCTCTCTTGGACTTTTCATTTTGCTTTTTAGCGTAATTCTTGCAAACACTTCGCAGATTACACGTAGTGTAATAAGCATAGCTGACGCAGTTATTTTTTGTCTTCTGATACATTGTTTGTAAGGTTTACCTACAGTTGCATATACTTGTCAATATAGTGCATCTCTAAAACATAACAAATAACACTTGATTGCTGCTTCTTCCCTAGGAATAGTTCATGTCGGTCAAATACTGTTGATAATTCCGCTGATAGTCTTCCTTCTTATGCCTGAAAAAAGAACAAATATCTTAAAATGGATGCATTGTATTGTATTAAACATTGCTTCCAAAAACACCATGATTGTGTTATAAGAACTGTCTGCTTGAGAATGTGTTATAAGCACTGTCACACTGAAGTATCATGTCACCGTGTTATAAGCATTCTAACAATGGAGTATCATGCCATCATGTTATAAGCGCTCTCACACTGGAGTATCTTGTCGCTGTGTTATAAGCATTGTCACAATGGAGAACCATGCCTCTGCTGTGTTATAAGCACTCTAACACTGGAGTATCATGTCACCGTGTTATAAACGCTCTAACACTGGAGTATCATGTCACTCTGTTATAAACGCTCTTACACTGGATTATCTTGTCGCTGAGTTATAAGTGCTCTAACACTGGAGTATCTTGTCGCTGTGTTATAAGCGCTCTAACACTGGAGTATCATGTCATTCTGTTATAAACGTTCTAACATTGGAGTATCTTGTCACTGTGTTAAAAGCGCTCTAAAACTGGAGTATCTTGTCACTGTGTTATAAGCGCTCTAACACTGGAGTATCAGCAACCGTGTTATATGCACTCTCACACTGGAGTATCAGCCACCGTGTTATATGCACTCTCACACTGGAGTATCATGCCACAGTGTTATAAATGCTCTAACATATGAGTATCTTGTCACAGTGTTATAAGCGCTCTAATACTGGAGTATCAGCAACCGTGTTATAGTGCTCTAACATTGGAGTATCATGTCACTGTGTTATAAGCGCTCTCACACTGGAGTATCATGCCACTGTGTTATAAGCGCTCTCACACTGGAGTATCATGTCACTCTGTTATAAGCGCTCTCACACTGGAGTATCATGCCACTGTGTTATAAGCGCTCTCACACTGGAGTATCATGTCACTCTGTTATAAGCGCTCTCACACTGGAGAATCATGTCACTCTGTTATAAGCGCTCTCACACTGGAGTATCAGCCACTGTGTTATAAGCACTCTCACACTGGAGTATCATGCCACGGTGTTATAAATTCTCTAACACTGGAGCATCATGCTACAGTGTTATAAGCGCTCTCACACTGGAGTATCAACCACCGTGTTATAAGGCCTTAACAAACTTATTGCTTGATTATTATTCCCATCGGCCCTTAATTTCCATGCACACCAGACCCTTTTTTATTTTCATAAAATAAAAAATCTATTTCTAATTCAGAACTTACCTGTCTTTTGCGCACAAAAGTGCATCCCAAAACCAGTATCACCAGACCAAGCCAGATCCAGTCCAGTGTTACCATGGTAAACGAGAACGATAGTAGCGTGTCATTACAGCTGCGAAGGGTACAGTCGACCGTCTCATCCATTCTTGCACGCCACGTATGAATCGGAATGAATAGTACCGTTTTTGGGGTACACCCAAACAGAGTCTATAATGGCAATACATATTGTTTTAACGGTGTCTTTTACATTTTAGTGGCGCCATGAAAGTATAATCTCCAAGTTTTACATTTTATTGGTGCCATGGATGTATACTCTCCAAGTACAAGTATTACTATCTGAGACTTCATATTTAAGAAATTATTAACCTTTTAGTGATGTCATCAATGTATAATCTCCAAGTTTTACATTATAGTGGTGTCATGAAAGTATAATCTCCAAGTTCAAGTATTACTATCTGAGACTTCTTATTAAGAAGAAATTATTAACATTTTAGTGGTGTTATTAAAGTATAATCTCCAAGTTTTACATTTTAGTGGTGTCATGAAAGTATAATCTCAAAGTACAAGTATTACTCTCTGAGACTTCATATCTAAGAAATTAATAACATTTTAGTGGTGTCATGAAATTATAATCTCCAGCTACAAGTATAACTATCTGAAACTTCATATTTAAGAAATTTTTAACATTTAAGTGGTGTCATAAAAGAATAATCTCCAAGTTTTACATTTTAGTTGTGTCATGAAAGTATAATCTCTCAAGTTTTACATTTCAATGGTATCAGGAATGTATAATCTCCAAGTACAAGTATTACTATCTGAGACTTCATATTTAAGAAATTTTTAACATTTTAGTGGTGTCATGAAAGTATAATCTCCAAGTTTTACATTTTAGTGGTTTCATGAAAGTATAATCTCCAAGTTTTACATTTTAGTGGTGTCGTGAATGTATAATCTCCAAGTACAAGTATTACTACCTGAGACTTCATATCTAGGAAATTATTAACATTTTAATGGTGTCATGAATGTATAATCTCCAAGTTCAATTATTACAACCTTGGACTTCATATCTAGGAAATTATTAACATTTTAGTGTGACATGAAAGTATAATCTCCAAGTACAAGTATTACTATCTGGGACTTCATATCTATGAAATTATTAACATTTTAGTGGTGTTATGAAAGTATAATCTCCAAGTTTTACATTTTAGTAGTGTCATGAAAGTATAATCTCCAAGTTTTACATTTAAGTAGTGTCATGAATGTATAATCTCCAAGTACAAGTATTACTATCTGGGACTTCATATCTATGAAATTATTAACATTTTAGTGGTGTTATGAAAGTATAATCTCCAAGTTTTACATTTTAGTAGTGTCATGAAAGTATAATCTCCAAGTTTTACATTTTAGTAGTGTCATGAAAGTATAATCTCCAAGTTTTACATTTTAGTAGTGTCATGAATGTATAATCTCCAAGTTTTACATTTTAGTAGTGTCATGAAAGTATAATCTCCAAGTTTTACATTTTAGTGGTATCATGAATGTATAATCTTCAAGTACAAGTATTACTTTCTGGTACTTCATATCTAAGAAATTTTTACACTTTAGTGGTGTCGTGAAAGTTTTGAAAATACGATTAAAAATTTCAAAAAATTACATTTATGTTTCTTGAATTTATGTGTAATATACAAGTAAGAACTGATAAAAAATATGTGTAACCCGCTTTGTCTTTATAAGATATATAATAAAAACTCTTAAAACATACAAATTGTTTTTTTTTCTTTGATTTTAGCTGTCAATCATTTACAAGAGTTATGCCCCTTTACCAAATGAAGAAAAAAGGGTCTGCATACAGACTGTGATGTTACACTCCCTAGTCAGTCGAAGATTACCTCTTTATGGTTGAAATGGAAGAGATCAAACTATTCAACCGGTAATTCGGAACAGTAACTGTGATGTTTATGCTACAATCTTGTAGATTTATAAATTGTAATTGACCTTAGTAAGTCTCCCGCAGCAGTCATTAATTTTTTATTTGTCCTTTTATTCTTTTCTTTATGGTAAAATTATAATATACATGTAATTAATGTGTCACTATATTTTTACTTATGGGTATTTTGGATGGACTGAACATAAATTTGGGGGAAAAAAATGACAAAACAAAATTATTTGTGGGCGGGGAGACTGGCCAATGTCCATTATTACTGCCTGTGGTCAAAATTGCTGTGTGCACCTTAAAGCCAAATAACTGTAACATGCTTATTTCACCCACGCTTCACGTCACTACAAACCACAAGCATTATTTTGTTAATTTTAATTGAAATGACGTATTAGCTTATCAACCCACCCATTCCGCCTGACTATCAACACATGGGTCGTTAATTTGATTCACAGCCTGGCTGCAATCTCAGTGGTGATTGATATGCTACATTACGTCTCAGTGTCATTCATCTCTCACCACTGATTCAAGTAGGTAAGTTATTAGTTACTTGCAAAGATGTGTGTGCTCGAACACTGGTTAAACTTTCAGGATCACAGGAAAGAGGGGTTAGGTTAAATGATCCACTTTTATCCCTAGATGACAGCAAAGTGACCCTAAATAACCAATACAAATTCGAGTATTTATTAGAAATACACTATTTGGGTCAAGTACGTCCAAAGTTGATAAAGAACACCAAATCACATACCAACAAATAATGGAGAATGTTTTTTGTAATCATTGTCATTTTGTGCTTTTTATATCTAGCTCTCCTATCCAGCGGATAAAAAATGGTGTCACGGTACTGTTGACCTTTCCAGCAGATAACAGTCTTGTGACTGGCGCCACGGTATTGTTAACTTCTCCGGTGGAAAACAGTCTGTTGTTTTTTTTAAATGGCCTCACGGTATTGTTAACCTCACTAACGGATATCAGTCTGTTTTAAAAAAAAATGGTGTCATGGTATTGTTCGCCTCTCCAGCGGATAATTTTAGGAACAAGAGCTGTCAGAGAAACAACACGCTCGACTATTTTGATGCTATTCTTAAACAACAGTTTTTCAGGAAATAAGTACCAAATAGAAGACAATTAAAACTCATTGGTAATAAAATAAAGCTATACTTATTGCTTGTCTGTAAAAAATAAATTGGCAAAATAATTCACCAACAATATCTATTTTCATTATCAACATTATCAATTTTTATATATATCATTACAGCTCTTCGTATTATCACACGAACTTCACGCCGCAGCCATATAACTCCAGTGCTGAAAGAACTTCATTGGTAAACTGTGTCTTACAGGATTCATGGTCAGTCACCACTCTATATATACAAGAAATGTTGATGGTTTATAGACCAGTTAGGGACCTACGCTCTAGTAACTCGCTGACATTAGTGGTATTCAATGAAGAGAACTGTTCTATTTGGAAACAGGAGCTTCGAGCTTATGAAACACGTTGCCTGGCAATATCCAGGGAGCACAATCTTTGAATGTGTTTAAGAAACTGTTAAAAACCACCTTCTTTATGAAATACTATGTGCACTGAATAGTAACAGTGGTAAGTGACACTGTTCTAGAAACACTGACATTTGATATTTGATTCTAGCAAGCTCTTAACTTCATTTTTTTTATCAGTTCTTATGGTGCTTTTTATGTTTATGATTTCTTTGTGATGCCATATACTTGTTTTATTTGCAGATGTATTTGTAGATTGATTTTAATTTCCATGTTTACTGTATATTATCTTAGTCTATATGTAGACGTCATGTCTTTTTTATTCAGTTTTATGTGACTGGGATTTCCGTGCTGATGTATGTTTTATGATCTTACCTTTTAAGCTGAGTCTTTAAATTGTTATGCAATACTGTGTAAGCAAATTGTACTGTATGTACAGCACTTTTGAACGTATTTATAATATGATAAGATTGCTATATAAGTGTGGTATAATAAATAAATATACAGTTATGTGTTTTTTGAAAACAACAAAGTGAATGGATGTCTCGTATTGCTTAATATTATTAACTTCAGCATTTGTCATTTGTTACATTTGTCTTTCAAACATTAAAATTGCTTTATAAATACATTAACCATTGCTGACAAATAACCCAAATAGGTGTGCCAATACCTAACTTAAGGCACATCATGTTTATATATATAACAACCCTAAATACTTCAATTGCATGACTAGACTAATATAAGATGGTCATACAAATTAAACATTACCTGAAATAATTCCATCAAAAATTTAAAATATAGTGTAAGCTATAGTTGAGATTATATTCTGTTTCAAGAGTAGTTTGTCAATGTTT
This sequence comes from Panopea generosa, assembly GCA_029582155.1. Lineage (NCBI taxonomy): Eukaryota > Metazoa > Mollusca > Bivalvia > Adapedonta > Hiatellidae > Panopea > Panopea generosa. The sequence continues at coordinate 20,056,303 of CM055907.1, forward strand.
TGCATATGTGATACAATTATGAACTAACTTCAAATCATAGGGTAATATACCAGTTCTTGTTAATGGATCTATAGTCTTGTATCAACACATACAGTTTATTAATGCTGGATATCTTCTACATTCTAAGTTATTCAGGTTTATACATTATATAATATTATACAATATTGGCCACTTCACATCCGGACACTATTTCGGTACCAGCTCATGAAAGTGGATCTATAGTTATAATAATGTACTAGCATGCACAGTTTATCACAACTGGATATCCTTTCATAAAAAATGAAGAAAAAAAATTACAGAATATTAAACTGTCATGAAAATGAAAAAATGAAAAAATAAATAAATAGATAGATAAAACCTGAAAAACTGTAACCATAACTCTGTAAAAATGCAACCCAGAGTTATGGTTCTCATCTCTGTGTGTTCTGTTGATGATGCTGAACACACATGTGAAGTTTCATTCATATCCAATGAAAGTTTGATGAGATATGTACCTGCTAAAAAGTTTCAATCATATCGAATGAATGGTTGCATAGATATTTTACCTGATTAAAAACTTTGACCTGAAAAATAAAGTCCGAAAGGAGTATAAATGTGATAAAATGCAATCCACAGTTATGGTTCTTGTCACTGTGTGTCCCATTGATGAGGCTGAACCCACACGTGAAGTTTTATTCATATCCAAAGGGTGGTTGCATAGATTCCTTACCTGATAAAAAAAATTAACCTAAAACATTTAGTCCAAAAAGGGCCGTAACTGTGCCAAAATACAATCCAGAGTTATAGTTCTTGTCTCTGTGTGTTCCATTGATGATGCTGAACACACATGTGAAGTTTCATTCTTATCAAATGAGTGTTTGCATAGATATCTTACCTGATAAAAAATTTAACCTGAAAAACTAAAGCTGACAGCGGAGCGAGTACAATAGCCTCCCTAGTCTATGAATAGCTGAGCAAAAAAATGGTGTCACGATATTTTTCACCTCTTCAGCGGATAATTGTCTGTTTAAAAAAAAAGCAGATTTCAATGAGTTTTTACTTTTGTTCAACTAAATATAACTTTTTAGCTATAGTAAACATGCAATATTTTGTTTGATGTTTTGTCTTCAATTAATTAATGCAACTTACTACTCTACTCAAGAAATGCAACCGGAGTGCAAGCATGTCCCATAGAAAGAATGTTCGATAATAATAGATGATGTAATTTGTCTCAAATGGTCGCAAAACAATCTATTAATAAACCCGCAATACATAACACATTTCATTTTATATGTCCATTTATTGTTGTTGAAAAAAAAACCGGAACTCAAATATGATTTCACGCAGGTTGAATTTTAAAATTAGACGTCGACTCAACAACTCGATCAAATTTTCAATTTGTCCATCTCCTTTCAATTTCAACACAAATATCACTTGACCTTGTATGTGACTCGACTCTGTATTATGAATTTAACATGAAGTATACCCCATTTCCAAGCTTATTTTTATGTGTTATTACTACGATCTTATGGAACGACCGTTGTGTCGTCAAAATCAATTTTCGGATAAGTTGGGCTAGTTAAACATCACATGGAACACGTTGCGGCTACAGCTGGTCCCCGCCCATAGTGTATGATCGGACATGGAATACCGTAAATAAAGAAAACAATATCGATACGGCACTGGGTTCGTCTCGGCCGGTGGCTCGTCACAATCTGTTACAGTATATTTAGAGGTTTCGATTTGATACGTGCACGTGTACTCGTACGTGTAGCCACATAAATTGTGTTAACATCATTGATGATGTCAGAAGTTTTTACATTCTCGCGCTCTTATCTACCAATATACAACTTGTAGCGAGTGTTTTACACGTAAGTAGAAAACTTGTAACGTATGTTATTACTCAAATACATCCTTGCCTGGAGATTCTAATGTATGTATAATGAAGTTAAATCGTTTATGACTCTGAGACACCGATTCAATGGCGCTTTGACTAATTCATATATAAGATATAACAAATTTACTACACGTCGAAAATCAGTTGACTCAACTTGAATTTTCAGCCATGAAAACGGTAGAAATAACACCTGGCAAAAGTGCGTAGATCGAGTCGAAAGTGGCACGGTCGTTGATCATAGCCTTATACCATAATGGAAGACTTCTGGTACAAGAGTAGAATGCCGGAATGCGGATCCAAAGGTCCCAGGTTCAAACCCAGCACCATTCCAGCTATCCAGGAGCGGATTTGTGGTGCAATGGTAAGAACGCCGGACTACTGACCTGAAGGTCCCAGGTTCGAATCCTGTCACAGACGGATGTTTGATTCGGGTCATACATAAATCATGACGTTGACATTTACCCGTACAAGTACGCGTAGATATACTTTTGAACCCCAAAAAAATCTGAATACGTTTACCTGTACGTGTACTTGTAGCCACACGTACCAGTACACGTACAAGTATCAAACTGAAACCTCTCTAATATTTGGGCAGGAAATGCGTGTGTTTACAGTGATGTTTACATTGTGGTACATTAGCGTAGGCACGTTTTGAATATTGTAGAGTGTCTGGGACTTGGTATAGATTACCCGAAAAATTATTGGGCGAGAAAATATACATTGGTACAAAGAAATGTCACTGAACATTTGTCACTGAATATTTCTAAATACAGTCAAACCTGTGCAAGTGGTCACCTCTATTAAGCAGTCACGTGTCTAAGCAACCACATTTGCTATTTCCTATTACAATGCTTTCAGAGCAAATTCACATGTATTAAGCAACAACTTGCCTTAAAAAGCCATTTAGGCTCCAACTCTTGACTGGCTGCTTAACACAAGTTTGACTGTAATGTACGGATCTCGTCTCATGCGTCTATGAAGTACAGTGTATACGAGTGAACATAATGCCATATCCCAGCGCGTGAGGGTAGCCTACAGTTAACAAAAGCGAAAGTTGCGGATCTGTACGGCGACAATTTATTAGTTGCTTTAGGAAACGTACATATTGAACTACTAGATCATATACTTTCATCCTAGAAAAAATATACTTGTATCCTAGAAAAAATATACATTTATTTGCATCCTTAAAAAATATACTTGCAGCCTAGGAAAAATATACTTGCAGCCTAGAAAAATATACTTGCAGCCTAGAAAAAATATACTTGTATCTTAGAAAAAATATACTTGTATCCTAGAAAAATATACTTGTATCTTAGAAAAAATATACTTGTTTCTTAGAAAAAATATACTTGTATCTTAGAGAAAATATACAGTTACTTGCATCCTAGAAAAATATACTTGTATCTTAGAGAAAATATATAGTTACTTGCATCCTAGAAAAAATATACTTGTATCTTTAAAAAATATACAGTTACTTGCATCCTAGAAAAAATATACTTGTATCTTAGAAAAAATATACTTGTATCCTAGAAAAATATACTTGTATCTTAGAAAAAATATACTTGTATCTTATAGAAAATATACAGTTACTTGCATCCTAGAAAAATATACTTGTATCTTAGAAAAAATATACTTGTATCCTAGAAAAATATACTTGCATCCTAGAAAAAATATACTTGTATCTTAGAAAAAATATACAGTTATTTGCATCCTCGAAAAAATATACTTGTATCTTAGAAAAAATATACTTGTATCCTAGAAAAAATATACTTGTATCTTAGAGAAAATATACAGTTACTTGCATTCTAGAAAAATATACTTGTATATTAGAAAAATTATACAGTTACTTGCATCCTAGAAAAAATAAACTTGTATCCTAGAAAACTTAATTAGGTTTGCTTGTATTACAGTAGTGTTGAAAAATATTTGTTAGGCCTAGAACTAAGACAGTTTCAAATATCGTACGGCGATCCCGTTTGCTTACAACCGTTTCAAGGCCATGATTTTGTTACATTAAAGAGAATATCAGGATTTTTAAAAAAAAATAAATTAGCTTTCCAGTACATGCGTATCATTGACCCCGTATTGCCAAAAGGATATCTATTCAAATATGCCAAGATGATATATCTAAAAGGGCTATCCTAACTTTGACTAAGTATGTAAGACTAAAATAGAGTTCCCGCTTAAAATGGTAACATATTTTATGACGTATTAAATGAGTCACGTGATTTCATTTTTATTTCAATTTGAACCGTTATACTAGTCCAGTCAATCTACGGTTATATTAGCCTAGATCAACCCGGAAAATGACAGAAAGTTTCTGGGCTGTTTTTGTATAAACATATATTGCTGCAAAACATATCAAAAGTTTACCACAATCAGACGATAGGATAGCTTATATTTACTAGTTCAAACACACCACTTAACTGAAAAATGTTTACACGTTGAAAAGGTCACCACTAACACTAGTTGTGTATAAATGAAAATTTTCTTCGCTAATAATGTTATTTTGTGTGATACAGATTTACAACTATAAGTTTTTTAATAATTAAAATAACATATTTTAGATTATTTGGAACCGTAATGTATTAAAAATGTGTTTTTTGAAGTATGTGAAATTACCCACCCACCTATTTTAACAAGTCAGTCTATAACTATTTTAGGTTAAATTAGCTAAAATTACAACAGAATGTTTCTAAACTATTCTCTTTATTTACATATATTGCAGGAAAATATACCATACGTTAGCCGCAATCGAACAATAGGAAAGCTTACTTTTATTAGTTCAAACATACTCACTAATTGAAAAAAAAATGTTAAATTTTGAAAAGATCATCACTGACATTAAGTGTGTATAGTTCACTGTTTTACATCAACTATTGTTATGTTCCAGGATGCATGTGTTGTAACAATAAATTTCTTATCACAAAAATAACACATTTAAGAGTATTTGGAGCCTTAATGTGGTGAAAATATGCCGTTCGAGAATGTGGAATGCTCATACTGGACTATTTCAGACATTTCACAAAAGAGTTATCCGATGATTGCCGCTGCGCGATTTGTAGACCGTGATAAAACATACAGGTATCGTTCCCCTCTGTACACTAAGATTACGTAAGTGTGTACGTATGGAACGCCAAACACGACTTTGATGGTTTATTTACATTCTGATGTGGTCAGATGACAGTCTGCTGTGGTTACTTTCCATTCGGAATGTGGTCACTTTACATTATGATGTAGTTCGATGTAATTCTGTTGTGGTTCGATGTCATTCTGATGTGGTCATATTACATTATGATGTAGTTCGATGCCATTCTGTTGTAGTTCGATGCCATTCTGTTGTAGTTCGATGTCATTCTGTTATGGTTCAATGTCATTCTGATATGGTTATATTACATTATGATGTAGTTCGATGTTATTCTGATGTGGTCACTTTACATTATGTTGTAGTTCGATGTCATTTTATTGCGGTTCAATGTAATTCTGATGTGGTCATTTTACATTTTGATGCAGTTCGATGTCATTCTGTTGGGGTTTGATGTCATTCTAATTTGGTTCGATGTCATTCTGACGTGGTTACTTTACATTCTGATGTGGTTCGATGTCATTCTGATGTGGCCATTTTTCATTTGGATGTAGTTCGATGACATTTTGTTGTGGTTCGATGTCATTCTGATGTGGTCATTTTACATTTTGATGTAGTTCGATGTCATTCTGTTGTGGTTCTATGTCAATCTGATGTGGTCAATTTACATTTTGATGTAACACGACGTCATTCTGATTTGGTTCGATGTCATTATGGTGTGGTTCGAAGTCATTCTGATGTGGTCATTTTTCATTTGGATGTAGTTCGATGTCATTCTGATGTGGTTTGATGTCATTCTGATGTGGTCATTTTACATTTTAATGTAGTTCGCCGTCATTCATATGTTGTTCAATGTCATTCTGATTTGGTTCGATGTCATTCTGACGTGGTCACTTTACACTATGACGTAGTTCAATGCCATTCTTATGTGGTTTGATGTCATTTTGATGTGGTCATTTTACATTTTAATGTAGTTCGCCTTCATTCTGATGTTGTTCGATGTCTTTCTGACGTGGTCATTTTACATTATGATGTTGTTCGATGTCATTCTGTTATAGTAATTTTACATTATGATGTTGTTCGATGTCATTCTGACGTGGTCATTTTACATTATGATGTAGTTCGATAGCATTCTGTTATAGTCATTTTACATTATGATGTAGTTCGATGTCATTCTGATGTGGTTCGATGTCATTCTGATGTAGTCATTTTACATGTTGATGTGGTAACATTCCATTCTGATGTGGACATTTTACATTATGGCGTGGTTACCTGTCATTTGGCGGTAGTAACTTGTCATTCGACTGTGTTATCTTGTCATTCGGCAATTGTTACTTGTCATTCGCCATTAGTTGTTTGCCTTTTGGTAGTGGTTACTTGTTATTCGGCAGTGGTAACCTGTCATTCGGCAGTGGTTGTTTATCATTCGTCAGTGGTAACTTGTCATTCGGCAGTTGTTGTTTATCATTCGGCAGTGGTAACTTGTCTTTCGGCAGTGATAATTTGTCATGCGGCAGTCGTAACTTGTCATTCGGCAGTTGTTACTTCTCATTTGGCAGTGGTTAATTGTCATTCTGCAGTTATAACTTGTCATTTGGTAGTGATAACTTCTCATTCGTCAGTAGTAACATAGTCATTAGGCAGTGGTAGCTTGTCATTCGCCATTGTTACTTGTCATTCGGCAGTGGTAACTTGTTTTTCGGCAGTGGTGTATTATATACGCCATCTAGCGTCTATTCTCCAACTAATCACAGATAATTGTATATAAGTGAATAAGTGTATAAAAGTATATAGTGTATAAGTGTATAATAGTATATAGTGTATAATAGTCCTCAAAATAATTTAACCCGACAACGGGTTTTCAACTCAAAAATGATGATCGAATTTTAAAAAAATCAAAAATATACAGTTACATCAATTTAATCAAAAAGCTCATTCATTTTAGTCGACTCGGTAGTACAGTTTCTTGCATTGGAGAAAAATCCACACAGTCGATCAGTATGTACTGAACAGTAAGCGGTGCAAAACAGGGCACACACTTTGGAACAAGTTCACGTTTTAATAGTTATGAATGGGTATTGCGTGTATGCCAAATTCTGCACAGAGCTAAAACAACTTCTTCTCGACGAATAGTTCTATTGCTAGGGTGTCATTCGCGAAGGTTTGGCTTAATATAATGTATCTTATTATTAACCAATAAAGTCTACCCTTTCAATTCAGTTAAAAACTGGTATAATTTTATTATTTATTATAAATTGTTGTTATCTGGATCATATCTGGTGCAAAATAGCTTTGTTTTTCTGCAAAAACATGCATTTAAACTTGCTATTTTTGCCGATATTTGAATTAGACCTGACCCGTGGAAATTTCAGTTATGGATTCGTAAACGTTAGGAAATTTCAGGGCATCATCGATTAAGTTAAGTATACATTTAGAAAGAATGTTAAATAACCATATCAGAATGATATCGAACCAAATCAGAATGACATCGAACTACATCAAAATGTAAAATGACAACATCAGAATGACATCGAACCACAACAGAATGACATCGAACTACAACATAATGTAAAGTGACCACATCAAAACAACATCAAACTACATCATAATGTAAAATGACTACATCAAAATGTAAATTGACCACATCAGAATGATATCGAACTACATCAAAATGTAAAATGACCACATCAGAATGACATCGAACCACAACAGAATGACATCAAACTGCAACATAATTTAAAGTGACCACATCAGAATAACATCGAACTACATGATAATGTAAAATGACTACATCAGAATGACATCGAACCACAACAGAATGATATCGAACTACATCATAATGTAATATGACCACATCAGAATGACATCAAACCCCAACAGAATGACATCGAACCACAACAGAATGACATTTACTACATCATAATGTAAAGTGACCACATCCGAAAGAAAAGTAACCTCAGCAGATTGTCATCTGACCACATCAGAATGTAAATAAACCATCAAAGTCGTGTTTGGCGTTCCATAGTGACGTGTTATTTATGCCCTCGGGTATAATATATTTATTAGATTCGATAAGCCTGTTTTAGTGTAGGACATGGTGATGTATAGTATACAAAAGAAACTTATGTATTTTACTTTAAAAGCTAAAATCATTTTATTAAATTTTATGTGTAAAAATAAGAAAAATATAATAAAAACTTCGATATAGTTTAATTATCATTAATAAATGATCGCATATGTTGTTATTGCTCTTATTTATCTGTGAAATAAAACATGTGTATTTGATTCAAGCAAATAAAGATTGATTATATTGTATTATAAAAACAAAATATAAAACAAAGGATATTATTTTGTATTCTTTTATTTTTATATATATATATTGATTCAATAATAATAATAATGATGTTTGGTTATCTCATTGATATCAAGCAACATATATGCACATAGTGTTAAATTAATGAAGAAGAAAAATGTTTTATTGTTTCTCATCAAATTACAATGTTGTAATAACATGTAAATAAATAAACACATAACAAGTTGAGTAAATAGCATGCACACATTTTCACACACACACACACACACACACACACACACACACACACACACACACGCTCGCGCTCCAACACACGGCCCAACACACGTATTCACTCTTACTATCGACATTTCAATACTCATATCCATTAGATATATAATATACTCAATTTTTTTAGGCTGGACACATTTATCAGTTATTTCATGAATCAGTACTTTTCGCTTCATGATCGATATGATATTTACTGGTGCATGAAGTATATAATACGTGTACCCTTTTAGACATTTAGGTGACCATGTGTTGATTTCACGCTTCTCTTGTGTACAACATATCTATGAACAGGTTTATATAGTTTATTTTTCTACTTCATCTTTCATTTTTATTATTCATAATAGTTAGAAGTTCAAAGATTGCAGGCAGTACTACTGGTAATTTATACATAGATTTTCATACATGTAATTTGTAAAATACAAAATGAAAGAATAACTTCAAATAAACATCGACTTAAGTCAAATATTACTAAAATATCCATATAGAGCATTATGATAATGATAATGACATAATTACATAATATAAAATATGTGATGATTTTAAAACAAAACTGAGCTGATTTAGACATAAGTGTTACTTTAATAGTGTACATAATAAACATAGTTAATAAACACACTATTACACGCTTATTATTTGAACACAGAAATCATAAATATTAATTATGTAAACTTATATTTAAAACAGACAGAATGACAACGAAACAGACATCTTTCTATTAGTACATGTGTTGTTTAATAAAGTCTAAAACGGCATTTGACCATAATTGATTTTTAACAAATTCTTTAAGTACGTCTTGTTGTACTGTCATAAGATTATGTTATTACAACAGATTAAAATTTGGCAAACTTGTGTTGATTTTGTACTGATACCATAAAGTTACGTTGTTACAACAGATATGTGTCTCATACCACATATATAATGAATTTATTATCAATTTATCTTAGATACATAGATACATGTTTCTTTGTCTCTGTTTATCTTAATATCGAAGTTCCATCAAACAGTTAATTTTTTAAAAAAAATGAACAACAAAATTTTGTTGAAATTTAATTACTCAATCACATTTTAGCAGACTATACTATCAGAGGCATTTAAGTCACTGATATTATTACCCAAATAAAATTACAAATTTTTCCTCCGTGGCAGGGGTAGGCGGCAATTAAGGTCATAAATGTTTTAATTTTTAAACACTGTTTATTCCATTTTGAACACATGTTTAAGATAACAGAGTTGTAGTTTAGTTTATGATATATTTTTTGTAAGTACACAATCTTACATACTTGTTATTTGTACACATAAATGATCAATATTAATTAAACGAAATATTGATGATTATATATTACAAATACTTTTTATAACATTGTAACCAATATAATCTTTTAAATTACAGCTCTGTTCTTTAAAATCGATTTATTTCATAAAATATATAATCGAAAAGACGCGCATGTGCATGGTATCAATGAGATGACTATAAAATTGCACAAAATGAAACATGTTAAAATATTTATTTCAAAATGGATAATTAAACTGTATGAAATAATCTCAGAACAATTATGTCATTAAATGATTATGATGTTTATAACTCATCAGTCGTTTTCTTTTTGATAATCCTTTCCATGGAATATGAATCTGGTAACATAGTCACTGCACTAAATTTAACTTTATTTAACACATCTTTTGACAAATAATCACCATCTTTTAACAATTTGTAATCAATGACCTTACGAACACGAAGAGACTTTGAGAATGCCATGATTAGTTTAGTACTTAACTATTTCAGATATATATTTTTTTATTTTCATGCCGTAAAATACAAATCATTTCATTCGTGTTTCATATACGGGGAGATTAGTTTTAAATTGAGTAATTAAAAACAATTAAAAACAATGATATGCTGATTATGCTGTATTTACATAATAATCAACCAATAAACTATTTAATCCCGTTACTCAATTAATATACCGTATATAATGTTTTCGATTACATAAGAAATATATTTGAACAGAACAGAACAGAACAGAACAGAACGTGAACGAGTTTTGAAGTTTTTAGTTAAAAATATGAAATTTACATAAAGCTTGCTTACATTATTTATAAGTAAAGTACATAAAACAAAACAAAACACTCTAAACTATACATAACTTGCAATATCACCATGTGTTTACACACATTCGGCGCTGACTGGCAACAGCTGCATGGGGTTCAATAATATGCTGTATTGGGAACAATAGTACGCTGTATTGGTTACACGGAAAATAAATCAGAATTACATTTTATCTTATGTTCAAATCAGAATGGAAGCAAGATGCAATTAATATCTTTTTTTATTTTTAAATAACATTGTAAAGATAATTTTATTTGTAATAAACGTATACGTTGTAATAGGTTGGCAACAATCACAACTAAGGTTTACTTGACCTTAAAAGTGGCCGAAAACGTGTTTTGAGTAATTTTTTATATAGAACATACAAGGAGCATATACATGTATGCTGTAATAAAATTTAAAAAAAGGAAGCAAGAAGACGTAAACTTATTTTAATTTTGATTTTATCATAATAAAGGTTATATTTTAACTTAATAACTAGACGTTGTAATAGGTTGGCAATTTAATAATGAAACAGTTATAACGATAAAATTTAATTTTTCCTATATGTTTCTATGTAAACCAAATATCACAGTTTAGCCAGGTAAGTCCTAAAAACGCCGATATCAAGGGGGTAACTTTTCTCGATAAGCCAGTGGGATGTCTGAAATAGTTCCACATGCCCACCCACCTGTTTTAACGGGTCAGTCTATAACTATTTTAAGTCAAATCAGATAAATTGCAACAAAATGTTTCTAACCTGTTCTTTTTATCAACATATATTGCAGGAAAACATATCAAAAGTTTACCTTATAGAAAAATAGAAAATTGTATTTGAATTGGTTCAAACATGCCACCTAACTGAAAAAGGTTAAGCTTTGAAAAGGTCATCACTGACATTTAATGAGTAATACTTAAGATAGTTCACTGTTTTACACCTAATACTGTTATTTTCTATGATGCATATACTGTAACAATACGTTTCTAATCACAATAATCACATTTTAGATTATTTGGAGCCTTAATATATTGAAAATGTGTCTTCCGAGCATGTGGAATTACCCTACCCACCTATTAGCAGTAGGTTAAATAAGAATAAATTGCAGCACAGTGATTCTAAACTGTTCTTTTTATTTACAGAATAGTGTAGGAAACATATTAAAAGTTTACTGTAATCGAACAATAGAAAAGCTTAATTTTATTAGTTCAAACATACCACCTAACTTAAAAATGTTAAGCTTTGAAAAGGTCTTTAATGTATTGAAAAGGTGCCGTAGAGCATGTAAAATAATCCCACTAACCCATTTTATTGAGTACATCGTTCTGTAATTATTTTAGGTTAAAGCGGACACAATTGCAACATAATGCTTCTATGCTGATTTTTTATATTTACGCAAAACATATAATAAATACAGCAATAAAACAAAGTGTAAGCTTTGTTTGGTTCCAACCCATTATCTATTTGAAAAATGTTTATTTTCGTAATAGGCCATTTCGGAATGACACACGTGTGCAATGTACAATTTATTATTTTACACTTTTACGTATTACCTATAATAGTTTATGCTCAATATTAATACTTTATTTATCAATACAATAACTAATTGATGATATTAGGAACCAAGATAGTATACTAAAATTGTGTAATTGAGGCATGTAAAACCCTCCCAGTTCTAACAAGCAGCCGAAAATGCAACACTGTTTCTAAGTTGTTTTCATAACAATTTGTTTTATAATATATCGAAAGTTTACTATGATTAAACAATAAGAAATATTCCTCTTGCTGGAGAAAATAATCTCTGAACGAGTGGCTTATCAACCTTGCAATGTGTCTTTCGTATCAAATACTACTGTTTTGTCTTTATTCTTGATTGAAAAATGTGTTTGGTTTAACTGGTATACAAAATTTCTTCCACAACTACATCTATGAACCTATGGACAATGTTACAAAGAGATGGGTTATCACGAATTAAGTTTTTAGCTGTAAGAAATGCAGCAACTACTTCATATATCATTTAGATCTCAGATTCCGTGTGATTTACTGGATTTACACTTGGTATATTGGAGATGCCAGTAAACTCTTGCATATCATGGTTAATATTTGTGGGAGTAGACAGGAGCCATGGCGTTTAATATACGTCACTCTTCTACCCATGTTAACAAGTCCATCTGAATATCTGCAGCTTCTTTCAATTAATCAGAGGTTTTATAGTCATATTTTGCTCTTTCAACGCAAGTTATCTGCACCTCATCAAAATTAGATGTTATAAATAGGTCAGTGATACTTCCAGATAGACTAATAAATTTACTGTTTCTTCAGTTGGAGTGATATGTTTTATGTTAACTCTGAAAGTCTGATTCTTTGCAAATATCATCTTCACAACATATGCCATTGCTAATTCATTTTCACAATCATCAATACTTGAATGTTCAGAACCTGTGAAAGTATGACTAACTAGAGAATAACATTGTCACATTACATTTTCTGTATATTTTTGATGATTTGTGAAAACATTAGTTTGTTGGGGATTTGAAGCATACCTTTTTTTATTTCATTGATAACTGTAATTTTCAATTTAAAGGAGTTAGGATTTAGTAAACTTGATTATGCGTAAGTGCCTAATCATATTAAAAATGTCCAGTTTGTCCGGAAGATATCGTGTACTGTATGTAATCTGTCATGGTATTGTGCTTTCATCGCACTACGAATACAAAAATTACACTTTTGCCATCTTGCCACCTTCTGCAAGTGTCCGTTTGCTTGCTCCCTTTTGTCCGCCGCCATTACACCATGCATTGCTGTATTCAGATTGAATGGCTGTTATATTAACATGTTGGCTCTAAAGCGACAGGATAACAAAAGTTCAATTTTCACTGGATTGTATTAATGTCCTTTGGGGATTTCAAAACGATTAAATGTATTATATGTTGTTTTGTCATGTGTTTTTTTTTTTCGCCCTACCCAAAAATAAAATTAGCCACCATATATTTTTACCATATATATATATATTTATACCACGCACCATTCTGTCTCAATTTGGCATGTTACAAGGCAAATATATCTGGTATGTTTGTCTTTTTGAAAATAAAGTGTTTCATCTAGTCCATACTCTATTGTGATTTCAATTTATAAATTGGCCTAAAAAACACCAACTTCATAAAGTATTTAGATCGTTGGCATAAATGTAACTGCTGATCCTCTTTTCGCTCTCAACGATAAGAAACACGGTACCTTATACAATTCATCGTTTGCTCACGCATTTAGAAATATTGAATATTTCCAGCCAGTTTCGGATACAGTATATGAAATGCACTATTTCTGCTATATATATTGAACACTCTGTAGCAAAATGACCAAGGGCCGACAACTCATAAGGGTAGAATACAATCATACACAAAGTAAAATTTACAATTTTAATTTTACATTAATAAAATTACGAATATACAATTGTACAATATATACAAATTAAAGATAATTACTCAACACAAAAAAACACACAGCCGGTTTAAAAAAGGTCCTATGGTGTTATTAACACTTTTTGTTTTCACACAGTTCTATCTCCTTCACGTACGTAATCTACATCGCGATCCAAACAGCTTATATCATTTGAATGTAAAACTTATTTTAAAAATGCACTAGATACTACTACACGCGTCAGTATTATAGTAGATTAAGCATCACTCGTCCCTTTCGGCGGTAGCTATATAAACTGGGTTATCTCCCCTAGAACTCTATACTGAGTATATGGCTTTACCATCTATCAATTTCATGTTTTTTATCAATATATGATAACAGCGCATTCGTTTCTAACCATCTAATAGTTTAATGGTAGATTTAACAACAGTTCATTCAATTTTTACTATGTGCAGTTTCATGGCAGTTTAAACAACATCTCATATACGACCCTCCGTCAATCTCAACATAGCAATTATATATCTACATAATTTCTCATTTATAAAATAAACAATTACATACTAATTCTGTATCTATTCACTTTGTGAATATCAGAATAAGCATCAACAAAATTTAATTACAAATATCAATCAATTCTAACATGGTGAATCTCAAATACTTCATCTTAAACGCAATATCAACAGCTCAAAATACGTTCTCAGATTCCTCGGCTTAATCAAAACACTTCTCACTACCGTAGATGTGTATTAATTTACAGACATTATCGTCGGAATGGATATGAATAATTTATACAACTTTACTTAGATCTGATTATGTCAAATATATATATATATATATATATATATATATCAGACATTTAAATACAGCATAATATAAAGTTCACATACCCATATGCCGTTATGTACTGGAACAGTAACATGCTCAATCTTTCTCGTCACAACTACACCCAAAGATGATTCTGCTAACTGGACATTGCTTCCATAACACAGTCAGCATATATAGCAAAACAGTCCACATACCTTAGTGAATTTCGCGTAAATCATGAAACAACAAACTCTCAAACATCGTATGATGCGGAATTTTACGCTACTAGGCCAATGTAAACCTAAATTGGTTTTATGATAAATAAACTCGTTTAACTTATTCTAACTTTCTTAATACTTAATGGAATTTGATGAACTAAACTTCAAATTGTTTTATTCTTTAATCAAAACATGAAAATGTAAAAATATTTTAAATACGTTGCTCCTATCGAGCTATCAATACCTTTTTAACAATTCCGCGCTACCTGACCTAAATATAGCCTATATCACTACAATGGACACGTACTAGCTGACACTACTAAATAAGGCCACAACAACCTAACTATTTTGTTACAAACTCTGACACATGTTTAGGTACATTTTAACGTATATGTTGTCGGATATGTTGTTGGATATGTTGTCGGATGACCACTGGTACATAGTCGACATATTACAAAGATCATTTGTTTTGCAAATAAATAATTGAGTCGAGAAATAATATTTCATAAATTGCTATTTGTTTCTTATTTTTATGCTGACATAACTTTAGAGCTTTAATTGTTGCCATTGTTGTTGTTGCTACTACTGTTACTGCTGCTTCTGATAATGATGGTGATATATTTGTTTAAGATTTACTTTTTGTTAATTTATCTTT
Organism: Panopea generosa; assembly: GCA_029582155.1. Lineage (NCBI taxonomy): Eukaryota > Metazoa > Mollusca > Bivalvia > Adapedonta > Hiatellidae > Panopea > Panopea generosa. The sequence continues at coordinate 20,072,022 of CM055907.1, forward strand.
ATATATTTTTAATACTGAGTCAATAAAAAAAGAAATTTCTTAGTCAGTATTCAAATTGGAAAATTCACTGTATAATATTGGTGGGTGGGGTAATTTATTTTGCTAAATGTCAATAAAATAACTTTATGTCAAAATTTTGTAGATCTAGTTGATTTTTTTCTTAAACAGAATCAACTTTAAAGGAAATAACAAGTATTGCAGATTGATAAACTTATATATTTGATCAAATTATCGTCAAATACCAATATTTTCACTATGTTTTTCTTCAAATTTATACATCTACGACTTTTGTAAACTTTCTGTATGTTTTTCAACAGATAATAACCTAATTAAATCCATTAAGAGAAATTCCGTTGCAATTTTGTCCTGATGATGTGATTACGGAAATGTAAACAAGATAGAAGTAAGTACGGAAAAGAAAACAAGAATGACAAGAATGAAGTAAATACAGAAAAGAAAACAAGAATGAAGTAGGTACAGAAAGGAAAACAAGAACAAAGTTAATACAGAAAGGAAAACAAGAAGGACAAGCATGACGTTAATACAGAAAGGAAAACAAGAATGAAGTAAGAACGGAAAGGAAAACAGGAATGACAAAGGAAAACAAGAATGACAAGGATGAAGTAAATACAGAAAGGAAAACAAGAATGAAGTAAGTACGGAAAGGAAAACAAGATTGACCAAAATGAAGTAAATACAGAAAGAAAAATAAGAATGAAGTAAGAACAGAAAGGAAAACAAAATTGAAGTTAGTATGGAAAGGAAAATAAGAATGACAAGAATGAAGTAAATACAGATAGGAAAACAAAAATGAAGTAAGAACGGAAAGGAAAACAAGAATGACAAGAATGAAGTAAATACAGAAAGGCAAGTCATGAACGAAGTAAGAACGGAAAGGAAAACAAGAATGACAAAAATGATGTAAATACAGAAAGGAAAACAAGAATGAATGTAAGAACGGAAAGGAAAACAAGATTGATGTCAGTACGGAAAGGAAAACAAGATTGAATGTAAGTAAGGAAAGAATATAGATTACAAGAATGAAGTACTAACTAAGTATGCAAAGAAGAAAATATTGAAGCAAGTGTTTTAAACGATAACAAGAAAGAAAGGTAAGTGTGAAAAGAAATGCTCATATTCATTCTGAGGTCTTCTTCCACCAATAAAACTAGATATGCCATAGATGATTTTAAAAATACATATATATCAACTACAATTGTTATATATGTGCGAATATTGTAAATGTATATGTATGTATAAGGCATATGAATGGTATGTATTACATCTGAAACAATCTTAAATTATTTAACTATGTAATCGCTAGAAATGTCTTAAGATATAATAATTATCAAAATGGATAAAAAAATACATCTTATTATCATTAATAAATATATTCTGAATAGTTAGTATGTCACATTCACCAACACGTGACAAAATATATATGTAATGAAGTGGTAAACATGAAACGAAATCCTCATTATAAAAATAGACAGCACTTAAATACTGTTTTACCACCTTCGTATCCTCATTCGGACTCTTTCCAAGATGAAACATTTTTTACTACGTGTGAACCTGAATATTGGATTAAACTGAAATCAAAATGAAATCATGCGACACATTGAATACGTCACAATATATGTTTCCATTATAATCGGGAAATCTATTATAGTCTTACTTAGGTGCGTAGCCCAAAAAAGGAAAACCCTATAGGCATGATATATTGAGAAAAAAAATGTTTTTAGCCAATTTCTAAATTTAAAAAAAGCTATTATATATTCCTTTAAAACCCCATTAAAAAGAACTATATTTGTATTATTAAATCAGATCACCACCATCCTGCTGTGAAAGTTTGATATAATTTTCAATAAGAGGCTAACAACCCCGATTCAAGCGTTTCGCAAACACATGGCAAATATGAAATAAAAATCACAATATTTTCGAAAATATGATGCTAATATGATGTTAAATACTTAAAATACCCCAGTTTATATATACAAACCCTTTATATTTCGATTTCATTTCAGAAAGGCGCAAAACTCTGGAAGGGCATTATTATTTGCTCGATTGTGGTGCTTTTTATTTGTATTTAAATGATTTTTACTCTTGATTCAAAACAATCGTGACAGTTCATTTTATTTATAAAAGACAATGTTAATAAGTTCTTAAATATGAAATTTCATTTTGTTATATTTGGACGTTGATGTTTCCTGATGATCATGGGTGCATCGACAGATTGGTTTTGTTATACTTGGACGTTGATATTTCCTGATGATCATGGGTGCATCGACAGATTGGTTTTGTAATATTTGGACGTCGATGTTTCCTGATGATCATGGGTGCATCGACAGATTGGTTTTGTCTGCCTGCCTGCCTGCGTGCCGTGCCGTGCCTGCCTGCCCCTGCCTGCCTGCCTGTCTGCCCTGCCCTGCAATACGGACCCTGGATATATCATCCTGTTTCTTTGTCTGTTTGTTTGTCTGTCCGCTTTCTGCCCTGTCCTGCCTTGCCCTGTTCATCATCAGTATACACTTAGCGCGCGCGCGCGCACACACACACACACACACACACACACACACACACACACACACCGATTCGCTCCGTGTGAAGATTCTGTTACCCAAATACCAAAAACACTGTCTAATACTTGCAACAACAGCGCGTGTGAGATTAACCGCTGCCTACACAGGTGAAATTGGGTTGTTATCCCCCAACTACTGGTATATACAAGACCACGACGACCAGTATCATATAGTGGTCGCCCATATATGCCGGAGACATGACAAGCAGACAGGTAAGTGTATAATTGTTATGTTTTTTTACAGTTGTTTACCTACGACAAGACTCATAGTCATAAAGCTTATAACATGTACTTACATTTTAATTATAAAATGTATATAAGTTTTCACTTCAATTTTTGTGGAATCGTTGCATTTTCTATTAAACAAATGATCAACATATTAAAAATATCTCATCTGACTATTCAATGAGCGATAGTGCAGTGAATAGAATTGTGTTATTGTCAGTCACTTCAATTATTAATTATTGTATTCTATTTTGTTTGATAACGTAAAACTTAAACCCGAAATAATACCGGTGTGTGCAGCATGCTGTAAGTACAAGCTTTTAGTTATTTAAGATTTGGAGATACTAATTAGTTTGAAATTTTGATATATGACTCTGTCAAAGGTTCGCGTACAGCAGGCAAAAAATAGAATTGTTAACATATAGCGACATCTATGCAGGAAGTTATACCGATAAATCATGACCATTAGCGGCAGTGATTCCAAGCTACAAGCTTTAAAAGGAGACGAAATTTACTTAAATGGGGGGCAGATTTCTTTTGGAAAGGCCAGGTGTTAGGGTCATGCAGTAATTTGGGAAGAGTTTTCTGGGGAGAGGCCAGGTGTAAAGTCATTGTTGTAATTTAAGGCATAGTACCCCCATTGCAAAAAGGAAGTGCTTCCAGTGGGGTCGCATAATGGCGGTTATAAATTACTAATTTCATCAACACGGGTAAAGTCAATACATACATCTGTTTTGTTATGAGTTTTAAAATAAACAGTAATACACTGAGGTTTATTGTCAAACTAAGCTTTTTTAAAAAAAAAACACACAAAAAACAACAAAGCAACCTATACAGTAGTCTTACTACTTACTAAAGATGTACATCGACTATTGCGACCCAAACATACATATAAGTATCCGCTGTGTCATGAATATTATGCGACGGGGATACTTATTTGAAGGAGCCAGCCGTAGCATCAAAAATAATAGTAATAAGATACATAAAGGATTCGTACACACATCGTCAGTCATGTGAATGGATTAAGTATAGACCACGGTTGTAAGTTGTAACTGTATATATTGAAGTATATGTGAGCAAATGTTTCATTAAGGTTTTAGCTTACTATATTTATTTTCCAGTTGTTCATGAACTGAAAATTATTTAATATTAAAACGAACAAGCCGGGTCGGATTAGCTCAGTCGGTAACGCGTCTGACTATCAATACATGGGTCGTGAGTTCGAATCCCCGCCCGGCAACAGTCTCCGCGATGATTGATATACGACATTGTGTCTTATTATCATTCATCTCTCACCACTGATTCAAGTGGGAAAGTTATCAGTTACTTGCGGAGATGGGGTGTGCTCGAGTACTGGTTAATCCCGGGAAACAGTGGTTAGGTTAACTGATAGTCTGTTAGCCCTCGATGGCATTAAACTGACGCTAAATATTCAACCAACCAACTATTCAACCTAAAACGAACAACAACAACACTAGTTATAATAATACATATCAACAACAAAACAACGTTTACAATAATAATAATAATAATAATAAATAATAATAATACATATCAACAACAACAACAACAACAACAACAACAACAACACTAATAATAATAATGATAATATATCAATAACAACAAAAACAACAAATGTTTCTACCCCCAGGGACCAGCAAGACTGCTTAATATAAGTTGTAAGAACTTATTTCACAATTGATGTGAAATAAATTAGTTTAGAACAACAACAATAATCCAAAATAAGATCATAATCACACCCCATCTACATGGAAAACAAGCACGCACGCACGCACGCACGCACGCTCACACGCACAAACGCACACACACACGCTACACACACACTTGAAATACATTTACGTACTTGGCCATCCACTATTTTTAGAGTAGATAACAAAACAAATTTACAGAAAGTACCTCAAGCGTACTGTGGCGAATATGTAAACATACAAACAGATTATACACATTTATTAATATTTCGCGTTTTATAAACGATATACATTAATTCTAGTAGCCAACTTTTCCCCGTTATAGAATACACTTCTCCCCGATATGTTAATTAATATATAGAAATTAGTAAATGTGTCTGAACCTGTTAATTATGCGCGCGCACCTCTCTACCTGTCCAAACATGCTCTATTACATTGAGCAGACGATATGCAGTGACGTTAAAGAGTATGGGTTATGTACTGACGTATTGTGAGCAAATATTTCACTTTGTTTTAGCTTACTACATTTACGTACCACTAATGCGTGAGTTGCAAATTTATTTAAGATTAAAACACACAACACGCTAGTATCATTAATAATAATAATAATAATAATAATAATAATAATAATAACATAACATCAACTATATTAAAAATAATACATAGTAATAATTGTATTGTATTGTATGATGTTTAGCGTCGCTTTCAACAATTTTTCAGTCATATCGCGACGGTGTCTACTTGAAACAGTATTCTAAGCGCTGTCACATTGGAGTATCATGCCGCAGACACATGGTATGATACCCCACCCAGTCACATTATACTGATACCGGGCAGACCAGACCTAGAACTGTCCTCTAAATGCTGAGCGTCAAGCGAGGACGCTTCTAGTACCATTTTTAAAGTCTTTGGTATGACCCGGCCGGGGATTGAACCCACAACCTTCCGCATGCGAGGCGGACGCTCTACCACTAGACCACGGCGCGGTCTTTACATATTGATAACAACAACAATAACAACAATAATAATAATAGTAATAATGACAATAGCAACAACAAAAACGAAAGTAATATATTCATAACAGTGATAATAAACGTAATAACAAAACAATATTTTCAATAATAATAATAACAATAACCAAAACATTTTGATATTTTTTTCAAAACGATGGGCTTCATTTTATTTCTTCAATGATTCTATTAAACCGTTTATTTTCAATTCCGGGTGTTTCCTACTGCTGTATAAGGTTCGTATAAAGTGCGTGTTTACATGGACTAAATGTTGTCTGATTCTATGTTAATCAATTTATTTTTATTTTTGATTTTACTTTGTTAATGTTGGCACCTAATTTCTCAAATGTTCATATTGTCACTTCATGTTTACTATCAAACACACTTTGCATTGATTTGTTTTTTTACAGAAAGCTTTTTCTTTTCCTTCTTTCACTCTTAATCCTTCCGACTCTGTTCGTTACGCCAGGTACATTAGTTGTGTGCATTTGTGGTTCAGGTGAGATGGAGAACTCTACTATTATTGATATGTTACTTCCCAATGGGTAATGATGTAAATTCATGGAGAGTTGCCATCGGCCTGTTCCACAGCTGCTCATACCGGTATTTAAGTAGAGTTCGAGTCAAGGTACCTCTAGCTGCTGTTTATATCCTTTATAAGATTATATTACCTATACTTTTATGTTACAAATACTTAGTTACACTGAAAGAATTCTTTAACAACGTTCATTTTATGATAGTGTTACTCTTGCTGTTGCTGGAGGCTGGTGATATTGAATCTACCCCTGGGCCACAGGCTTATATACCCAACGATCTGTCGATACTCCATTGTAATATACGAAGTTTTCGAAACAAAACCAACTTCATCAAAAACAATATGTTAGATTTTGATATTGTATGCCTTACTGAAACTCATTTAGATGACCTTATAAACGAAAATGTGCTTAACCTGTCAAAGAAATATGACTCCCCATATAGAAAAGATCGAACAAATCACGGTGGAGGCTTATTGGTTTATTTGCCGAAGAGCATTATACACACAAGACTGCCTGTTCTTGAAATTTACTGTAAAGAGTCGATATGGATTGAGATCAAGTTGAATATAGAAAAGTACTTTCTGGTTGTTTGCACAGCCCTAAAACTTCTGACTCTCTATTTTTTGTAAATTTTAACAAGAATATAGAAAAGGCCTTGGATGATTCTAAAAATGTGCTATTTGGAGATATAAATGAAGATCTTTTTAATCCTTCTTTTTCATAATTTAAAAATTATTCTGATTACAAACTCATTGGTTAATACAATAACTACTTCCTACTAGACAAAACGCTCTTTTAGATACAATTATAATACCAGATGACATGTCTTATATAGATTCTGGGATTTTACCAGTACCATCAGAAATTAGTGATCATTGTGCTACATATTTAAGAATACCGTTCCCATACCAGTTTACATTCTACATACAAGCGTAACGTTTGGTTATATAACAAAGCAAATTTCGACTTGCTCAATAATGAAATATCAAAAACTGATTGGAGAATGCTGCTAAACGGTTCAGTTGATGAGGCTTGTGAAATGTTCTCTTATATATTTATAAGTTTAGTCAAAATGTGTATTCCGTCTAAAACAATAACTGTCCGTACTGATGACAAAACATGGTATTATTCGGAAATTAGAAAACTGCTCTAGAGTAAGAGAAAGAATTAAGTCGCACGCTTTAAAATCAGGAAAGGATAGTGATTGGGCCAAGTATAAACATACACGCAACAAAGTAAATAATTTAAAAAAAAATACAAAAGAGAACTTTTCTAATAATTTAGATTTAACACTTTCAGACCTTCACTGTAACGATAAAAGAGGCTTTTAGAAATTTGTTCGACATTTTGTTAAATCTATCGACCCAAGTGGTTTTATTCGGCCTTTGAGCAAAACCTGACACAGGTGAAAATCATTTTCTTTTCTCTGAAGAAGAAGAAGAAAAGGCCAATTGTCTGAATTCATACTTTACTTCTATATCCAACATTACAGAAGATTTGCCAAATCTCCCAGTTCTTTCATTTAACACTGTCAACAAACTTTTCTTAATATAGAGGTCGAAGACATTATCTTATCACTTCAAGTAAATAAAACAAGCGGTCCTGACATTATTTGTCACACAATGCTTAAAGGTGCTGTTAGAACAATGTCCTGAACCTCTTACACTTTTATATAGCCGTTCTATTACCGAAAGTCATTTCCCTAACTCATGAAAACTAGCTCATGTAACGCCTATATTTAAGAAAAGGGGACAAGTCAGTGTCATCTAATCATAGACCAGTGTCGTTGCTAAGCTGCATCGGAAAGATTTTAGAAAGAATAATTTTTAACATATGTATAACTTCTTGAGTAACAATTTATTATATAAATACCAGTCTGGCTTTAGCCAAATCATTCAACTACTTTTCAACTCATAGACATTTATAATGACATTTGCCAATCCTTTGACAACAATCAGGTACTCTTGTATGGTCTTTTGCGACATATCAAAAGCTTTCGATAGGGTTTGGCATACGGGGCGACTTTTCAAACTAGAAGAAAACGGTATAAATGGGCAACTTCTAAACTAGGTCAAAGATTACCTTAAACATAGAAAACGTTATAACTCAAACATTATTGAGCTTAACCAGACTTGTACGCTGGTGATAGCTCTTTGTATTATTCATCAACCACTATTCAAGATATTGAAGGAATTATTAACCACGATTTAAATATTATATCTGCATGGGCTAAACAATGCTAGTTAAGTTCAATCCAGACAAAACTGAAGCAATTTTTTTCTCATTGAATCAGTTCGATGCACTTCCAAACTTGATGTTCGACAATACTCCGATTAACTTTGTTGACAACCATAGACATCTTGGCGTCAAACTCAGCAAAAACGGTAACTGGAATGACCATATTGATAATAATTTAAAATCTACCTCTAAGGTTATTGGTATCATGTGGAAAATGAAGTTCATTTTTAGTAGAAATGCATTAAACCAAATTTATCTTTCTTATATACGTCCAGTTTTGGAATACTGTTCAATAGTATGGGATGGATGTACTGAATATAATTCTGAAAGGATTGCATTTCTTCAAAATGAAGCCGCAAGAATAGTAACTGGTACCATCCGATCGATTCTCCTAAGTTAATTCATACAGAGAGTGTAGTATGGGTCTCTCTTGCAGAGAGGAGAAAGCAGCATAAATTGATATTTATGAACAAAGCTACCCATAACATGATTCCGTCTTATATATCAGACTTTATCCCTTCTTCTGTATGGAAAAACGTACCATATTCCTTAAGAAATAATAATGATATAAATATTCCAATTACTCGGACTGAACTAAGCCGCAAATCATGTATACCCTCATCTATTTCAGCTTGTAACTCTTGTTACCAAACGAGCTCAGAGATATTGCTACAGTATCGACTTTTAAATCTAGATTAAAGGCCTATCTTCTAGGAGTAGTTAATCCACCCTCTTACTATAGTGATGGTCACAGATATATATCTGCTATTGCATACAAGATTGAGAACCAAATGTAGCAACTTGAACAATGACCTTTAGCTTAATCATCTACGAAATGACCCTTTTGTACCTGTTCAAATTCTATAGAAGAGGCTGATCATGACCTTTTTAGCTGCAATCTTTTTAGGAACCAGAGAATCGTCTTATTTGACTTGACTAGAATTTTTCACCCGTTAAATGCAGAGCATCTTTTATTTGGAAAGACTGCACATTCCGTTGATGAAAACATTGTTGTTTTCACAGCGGTTCACGAATATATTAAAACAACAAGTCGTTTTTCAAAGAGTCGTAATATGACAGGTCATTGTCACACAAGAAAAATATCATTTTGCCGGTTATATTTAATCCTTAACTCCATAGATACACGTTTTCCCGTACCAATCACAGAAGGCCTTTGAAAACAGTGCAGGAAGAGTTCAGATTCCTCGTAACAAAGCAATCTGAACACTTCCTGTACTGTTTTCCACTCTGTCAGTTAATATAAACATAATTCACCCAAGTAATTCAAAAGCCTTCTATATTAGGTGTCCAAAGGCGTCTATATTAGGAGTCCAAAGGCGTCTATATTAGAGGTGTCTAAAGGCGTCTATATGAAGATGTATTTAAATAGTTTTTAATCGAAGTACCTGACTAAACAGACAATAAATATATCTTATATCTTATCTTTCTGCTAATCAATATTACTATCGCTTCATTCTTTCTACTTACACATGTTGTTTCTTTTTATTCTTTTCTTTCCATTTCTAATTTCCTTCTATTTATATACACAGCTAAATGCATTGTGACAACCTTAATTGTCGTTAGTTACATAGCCATTGTTGTACAGTTGAATTGTGTTTGTAAAATTATAAGGGAAGGGCCGAATCTGAGTTGAGAGAACTTGTGGCCCAACCCATTTGCTATATGCATGTATATATTGGCAATAAAATATGTTCAACTGAAACTTGAAACTTGAATAAACAAGGATAGATTTTCTATTTTTATGCTCCATGGCGGATAATGTAGGCTATTTTGAACTTTTTGTACCTAGATATTGCGCATTAATGTTATCAAAAGAAAGGCTATCAATGCAGAACAAAATAAACATCCCTGTTTATTCATCGACATGATGTAGAACACGTATAGGCACTTCTTCTATTCTTTCTGATGATAATAGACCTAAATTTCAAAAGAGCCCGCGGCAAAATGTTACACTTTTTATCAAATTGTATCTAGCTAGCTAAGATATGATTTGGCAAATGTGAAATTGAATGCCCGCAGTAAAAATCTTTACGCCCTATTGGACATTACTGTAGTTAAAACTTATTAAATTTACAGATAGGTGATCATCTGTAACCAAAACCTACACGTAAAACAGCTTTACCAATACAAATGAACCAAAAATAAGGGAAACACAGATTTGTACTTTTAAAATATATTTTCTCATATTTTCCAAACTTGCTTTATGAAAATAAAAATAAACACATACACTGTATCGTTATTTGATACAAAGCTGTAAGTTGACTGATGAATGAAACGCGTTGCATTGGTATGAATTAATGCACTATTACTATAAAACATACTCTACGGTGCAGGAGTGAAATAAACCAATGTCCTTTTTAGCTCGCCGGGACCAATGTCCAAGGAGAGCTATTGCCATGACCCCGGCGTCGTCGTCGGCGTCGTCGTCTGTAGACACCCAGGTTAATTTTTTGTGTTTAAGTTAAAGATATCTATAGAACCCCTCATTGGATATGAATGAAACTTTGCATGTGTGTTCAGCATCATCAATGGAACACAAAGAAACAAGAACCATAACTCTGGATTGCATTTTGGCAGAGTTATGACCCTTTTTGGACTAAGACACCCAGGTTAAATTTTTACGTTTAGTTGCGTTTAAATTTAAGATATCTATGCAACCACTCATTGGATATGAGTGAAACTTTGCATGTGTGTTCACCACTATCAATGGAACACACAGAGACAAGAACCAGAACTTGGGTTTGCAGTTTGGCAGAGTTATTGCCCTTTTTGGACTTAGACACCCAGTTTAAACTTTTACGTTTAGTTGCGTTTAACTTTAAGATATATATGCAACCACTCATTGGATATGAATGAAACTTCGCATGTGTGTTCACCATCCATCATCGATGAAACACACAGAGACAAGAACCATAACTCGGGGTAGCATTTTGGCAGATTTATGGCCCTTTTTGGACTATATTTTTCTGGTTAAAGTGTTATATCAGGTAAAATATCTACGCAACCACTCATTGGTTATGAATGAAACTTTACATGTGTGTTCACCATCATCGATAGAACACACAGAGACAAGAACCTTAACACGGGATTGCATTTTGACAGAGTTATGGCCCTTTTTTAACTTAATTTTTCAGGTTAAAGTGTTTTATCAGGTAAGATATCTATGCAACCACTCATTGGATATGAATGAAACTTCACATGTGTGTTCACCATCATCGTTGGAACACACAGAGACAAGAACCATAACTTGGGATTGTATTTTGGCAGAGTTATGGCCCTTTTTTTACTTAACTTTTCAGGTTAAAGTTTTTTATCAGGTCAGATTTCTATGCAACCACTCATTGGATATGAATGAAACTTCACATGTGTGTTCACCATCATCGATGAAACACACAGAGACAAGAACCATAACTCGGGGTTGGATGTTGGCAAGTTATGGCCCTTTTGGACTTAATTTTTCGTCTGTAGACACCCAGGTTAAACTTTTGCGTTTAGTTGCGTTTGCCTCCAATCTCAATCTCAATCTTTGTATGGGTGGTGAGTTTTATCCCATCGGCGAGCTTTGTTGTCATCTGACAACTCTTGTTCATATATCACTTTCGACTCATAGCTCGTTTTTTTCCGTATAAGTCGGTTCCCGTTCGTAAAAGGCCGAACTGCTTTCGACTTACTTGAATTTATCTGTCATTGTAAAATGATGACATTTTGAGACATAACGTCAAACGATGACTGACGGAATCTGATATACCTGGTTTATTCTTGTTTTATAGAGGTGATCGGTTGAATTGTAAATGTATCATTTCCCTAAGTTATGTGATAAAAAAATCTTACATTTATTATTGACTTTATTAACGATCTGGGTTGCAAAAGATATATAATGCTCGACAGAGTCTCGCATAACATATATTTTCCAACTCGTTTAATGAATTAAAAATATAAACAATGACACATGTAAGATCCTCCATATAAGTAAATAGACTATATTTGATGGATATTCATGAGCTATGAGCATAGTAAGTTTACGCGAATTGCTACTTTTCACATGGTGCATTTATGGTACATTCGCGGTAACGAACACACGTAACTTTATGCTATGGAGTGGTGCAAAAAATTTTTTTGATGAAACGTGTCCGCTTCAGGTACCATTTTTGCTGAAACCTTCTTAATATTTCATGAATAATCACGAAACAAAAACGAACGCCGTCTCAATATAAATACAAACCCCCGATTAAATACAGTGATCATGAAAAACTTGTATTAATTGCAAAAAGTTCAATGACGTTGCATGCTCAGTCGAGACAATTATGGTATGGAGCGGTGCAATTTATAAAAAAAAAAACGCCAGTGTACTTTTTGCAAATGATACGTGTTTTTCATGATACTTTATATAAAACAACGTTAAAACTTAGTGGTCTTGTAGTGCCTTTTGCTAAGAAGGATCTTTCATTTTCGATTTCAGAGCTCAGAACATTTAAGTAAAATGCCCTAATGCCCTATGGCAAGGGAAACTAACGACTACTTCTTCTTGTTTAAAACTTAAAATACCCTCAGTTAGCATATAGAGAAATCAACTGAATAAATATTGTAAAGTATATTTCATCTCTTCTGGTGTGTGCGTTCAGCCGGTTAGGTTAACGTTTAATGTGTAAACAACTTGCTGATGTTTTATAATTAAAGTCAAGTGAACGACCGGGTTCGTATGCCAACAGCACAAGCAAATACACTTGTATTTAATCACGCAACTTAAAGGGACTATATCAGGAGGATTCAAAAATTTAAAATTAGCTAAAAACATTTTTTCCCAATATACCATGCCTAGATATACTCACTGACCCCCAAATTGCCAAAATGATTTCTGTTTAAACATGCCAAAATATTATATAAAAAAGGAATTGGGTCACGCGCCAAGGATAGACTAAAATAGTTTTGTTTTTTTTAATAAGTCATGTGATTTAATTTTTATTTTTATTTGATCCGTTATGCAGGTACGTAGTGAAAAAATGTTTCAACACAGAAAAGAGTCGGAATGACATGCGAAGGTCGTCTAACAGTATTTAAGTGCTGTCTATTTTAAAATGGGGATTTCGTTTTAAGTCTACCAATTTGCATATCAATTTTGATACGTTTTGGTGGACCTACTCGGTTTATATTTATTAATGATAATGAGATAATTTGGTCCATTTTTTTTTTCATTTTAAAGACATTTATAGCGTTTTGTCATGAAACACGTCCTATAAAAAGAAAATGGATGGACAGTGCTGATTTAGTCCAGTTTCCGTTTATTGTCCGATCTGTTGAAAGCATCTGTTTTCTTAAATACTGTTTGTAGTTCGCTCTTATCTGGACGCAATCTTGCTGCCTTTTGACAGTTGGCTGCTTGTGTTCAATCACGTGAATTATTAAAGAGAAATGGAGGGATAAACACCTATGCAGACCGATTTCCGTTTACTGTTTGTTCAGTATGGCAACATTAACGTTTATATAAAAAAAAACATGCTTAAGCATTTATTATAAAAAGAAATTAATGGTATGGGCAAGTACCGGAGAATTTCAATTTTATGTTCGCATCGTTTTCAGAAACTAAAAATTAACTTAAGTTACAGTGTGTTCCTTTCATACTAAGACATCCAAATAAATTACACATCTTCATCGATATTATACGGTGTTCCATTGGCGCCATCACAGTCTATATAAGTATTTCAAATAAAGTCGAAACAACGAAACGTCAAAGCAACGAAACAATGATGATGAAAAGTCGAAACAACGATGGCGAAAGTCGGAAATACGATATGACGTTGGTGAAAAGTCGAAACTAAACAACGATGGTGAAAAATCGAACTACGAAACAACGATGGTGAAAAGTCGAAACTACGATTGCGAAAAGTCGAAACTACGAAATAATGTTGGTATAAAGCGGAAACTACGATGGTGAAAAGTCGAAACTGAACAACGATGGTGAAAAGTCGAACTACGAAACAACGATGGTGAAAAGTCGAAACTACGATACTACGATTGCGAAAAGTCGAAACTACGAAACAACGATGGCGAAAAGTCGAACAACAAAACAACGAAGGTGAAAAGTCGAAACAACAAAACTATGATGGCGAAAAGTCGAACTACGAAACAACGATGGTGAAAAGTCGAAATAACAAAATTATGATGGCGAAAAGTCAAACTACAAAACAACGATTGTGAAAAGTAGAAACAACAAAATTTTGATGGCGAAAAGTCGAACTACAAAACAACGATTGTGAAAAGTCGAAACAACAAAACTACAATCGCGAAAAGTCGAACTATGAAACAACGATGTTGAAAAATCGAAACTACGCTGGTGAAAAGTCGAACTACAATGGTGAAAAGTCGAACTATAAAACAATGATGGTGAAAAGTCGAACTACGAAACGATGATGATGAAAAGTCGAAATTACGATGGTGAAAAATAAAACTACGAAACAACGATAGTGAAAAATCGAATGACGATGGTAAACTGTTTCATTATCGTAGTTTCGACTGTTAACGTTTTGTGTTGCTATTGTTGTTCTTTCAATGATGGGTGAAAATGATGGATTGAACCTCGTAATTACTGGTCAACTGTCAAAGTCAATTCATTCGGGCGGAAGTGCAGTGGATAGTGTTGCGGCTGCGTACACCAGAGTTCGCGGGTTCGATCACAGACTCAACGTGATGTCCTCCAAAACAGCAATCAGTACTTATTTCACCTGGAACAGAGCAAAACATTTTAGCTTCTCCGAGTTGACATCCAATCTAGCTAATTATCTAATTATATATAGCTTCGCCCTACCTATAACTAATGACATAAGCTACCTTACGCTAGTAGATGGGTGATGGGGGGGGGGGGGGCACAATTGACCTGACGCGAGAGTGACTTTGGCTCCGCCCACAGGCCACGTGGCGTTGTATGTCCAAATAAATACAAAATACCGTTCGCTTGTCTAAGGAAAATGGGGGCCCTGTAAACAATATCGATCGCTGATTGGATTAACAATTTGTTTGATTGTCTTGCTCTAAAGGTACATTCGGCAACGTTGATATGTTTTTATGTAACGTTATATCTGACAAGTACGTATATATATATATCTAAACGACGTAAATACCCCGTGATATATGTGTGCAGTCCCAAATTTTCGTTTTTTATTTGTAAAGATGCATAACTTTGATAAATGGTTTCGCATACTCATGGTCATACATCCACAGGCAGGATTAATGAACCTTGGTTGGTCCCTCCCTACCACCCCCACCCCAATACAACAATTTTTTTTTCAATTTTTTTTTTTTGTAAAATCTATGTTTAATCCATCCAAAATACCCATTTAACGAAAAAAAATAGTGAGAAACATATATTTGAGTACTCAAATATATGTTTCTCACTATTTTGTACTCAAATATATGTTTCTCACTATTTTTTAATGCCCTCAGAAAATGTTTTTGGGTGGCTAATAGTAATCGCAGCGTCCGTCCGTCCGTCCGTCCGTCCGTCCGTCCGTCCTCAAAGGTCAAGTTAACAATTTCAGTTTGTTTGACAACACTTTGAGTTTGTGTGAGATTTCGTTTGCGGCCTGTAACATTGTCATGCATAGATGGATTTTGTTGATACTTGCTACAAATGATCAACATAACATGACGACGTGTCGCGAGTAAGACCCACACCCGTACCTCAAAGGTCAAGGTCACAATTTCAGTTTGTTTGACAATACTTTGAGTTTGTGTGAGATTTCGTGTCCGGCCTGTAATTTTGTCATGCATAGATGGATTTTGTTGATATTTGCTACAAATGATCATCATAACATGATGACTTGTCGCGAGTAAGACCCACACCTGTACCTCAAAGATCAAGGTCACAATTTGACATGAGTTTGTTTGACAACACTTTCAGTCTGTTTGAGATTTCGTGTCTGGCCTGTTACTTTGTCATGCATAGATGAATTTTGTTAATACTAGCTACAAATGATCAACATACAATGAAAATGTGTCGCACGTTACACCCAGAATCCCACTTCAAAGGTGAAGGTCACAATTTAACTTTGGTTAATGACACTTTCAGTCTGATTGAGATTTCGTGTCCGGTCTGAAACTTTGTCACCTATGGTTAATTTCAAAAACACTTGGCTCAATTCATCAGCATGACATTACAATGTGTCACATGTAAGACCCTCATGCGTACATCAAAGGTCAAAGTCACACTTTGAATTTGTTTGACAACACTTTCAGTCTGTGTGAGATTTCTTGTTCAATCTGTAAATTTGTCATCTATGGATAAATTTTAAAAACACTTCGCTAAGTTGATCAACATGACATAATTAAATGTCCTAATGTTTTATTCATATTTCAGTATCTTTAGAAAAAACATTGACCAAGGATATGTTCCTAATGTTTTATTCATATTTCAGTATCTTTAGATAAATATTGACCAATGATATGTTCAAAATTATTTTATCCATATTTCAGTTTCTTTAGATAAATATTGACCAAGGATATGTTCCTAATGTTTTATCCATATTTCAGTATCTTTAGATAAATATTGACCAATGATATGTTCTAAATGTTTTATCCATATTTCAGTATCTTTAGATAAATATTGACCAATGATATGTTCTAAATGTTTTATCCATATTTCAGTATCTTTAGATAAATATTGACCAAGGATATTTTCCTAATGTTTTATTTATATTTCAGTATCTTTAGAAAAATATTGACCAAGGATATGTTTTAAATGTTTTATCCATATTTCAGTATCTTTAGATAAATATTGACCAAGGATATATTCCTAATGTTTTATCCATATTTCAGTATCTTTAGATAAATATTGACCAGGGATATGTTCTAAATGTTTTATCCATATTTCTGTATTTAGATAAATATTGACCAAGGATATGTTCCTAATGTTTTATCCATATTTCACTATCTTTAGATAAATATTAACCAAGGATATGTTCTTAATGTTTTATCCATATTTCACTATATTTAGATAATTATTGACCAAGGATGTGTTCTTAGTGTTTTATCCATATTTCAGTGTATTTAGATAAATATTGACCAAGGATATATTCCTAATGTTTTATCCATATTTCAGTATCTTTAGATAAATATTGACCAAGGATATGTTCTAAATTTTTTATCCATATTTCTGTATTTAGATAAATATTGACCAAGGATATGTTCCTAATGTTTTATCCATATTTCACTATCTTTAGATATATATTTACCAAGGATATGTTCTTAATGTTTTATCCATATTTCACTATATTTAGATAAATATTGACCAAGGACGTGTTCTTAGTGTTTTATCCATATTTCAGTGTATTTAGATAAATATTGACCAAGGATATGTTCTCAATGTTTTATCCATATTTCAATATCTTTAGATAAATATTGACCAAGGATATGTTCTTAATGTTTTATCCATATTTCAGTATCTTTAGATAAATATTGACCAAATGATATGTTTTAAATGTTTTATCTATATTTCAGTATATTTAGATAAATATTGACCAAGGACATGTTCTCAATGTTTTATTCATATTTCAGTATCTTCAGATAACTATTGACCAAGGATTGGTTCCTAATGTTTTATTCCTATTTCAGTATCTTTAGATAAATATTGACCAAGGACATGTTCCTAAGGTTTTATCCATATTTCAGTATTTTTATATAAATATTGACCAAGGACATGTTCTCAATGCTTTATCCATAGTTCAGTTTTTTTAAATAAATATTGACCAAGGATATGTTCTTAATGTTTTATCCGTGTTTCAATATCTTAAGATCAATAATGACCAAGTATATGTCTGAATGTTTTATCCATATTTCAGTATATTTAGATAAATATTGACCAAGGATATGTTCTTAATGTGTTATCCATATTTCAGTATCTTTAGATAAATATTGACCTTAGATATGTATTTGATGTTATCTTTTTTTGTTTTATTTTCCTTAAAGGGCCCGATTAGCTCAGTCGGTTACGCGTCTGACTATCAATCCAGGGGTCGTGAGTTCGAATCTCCCGCCCGGCAACAGTCTCCGTGATGATTGATATACGACATTGTGTCTCATTATCATTCGTCTCTCACCACTGATTCAAGTGGGAAAGTTATCAGTTACTTGCGGAGACGGTGTGTGCTCGAGTGCTGGTTAATCCCAGGAAACAGTGGTTAGGTTAACTGATCGTCTGTTAGCCCTCGATGGCATAAGAATGACGCTAAATATTCAATCAATCAATCATTTTCCTTAAGAGATATTGAAAGGATGTGTATTAAATAATATTCGTTGATACATATGATGTGAGTTTACCATTGTTTATCAAGTCATGTAATACAGTTACAATATAATATCACAATGGACCGGTTTTTTTCAAACGACATATTTGACTTGACTAATTAACTATCCGTTTGTTCTCCAGTCACGTGGACATTCCGGTGTTGAAGCCACCGTGGCGTCAGGCCAACCGGTCTTGTTGAGTCTTTCATCTCTCACGCAGCCAGGGACGTCATCCTCTGCGGATACAGGCCAGCAGCAATCTGTCGTCATCAACCAAGTCCGAACACATCGTGGTATGCCGGGGTTTGAAGGTGAGTATTGCTTAAAATGCATTACACACCCATTTGAAATCGGAAGTGATTCCGTGGTCGCACAAGGTGTTAGCCCACTATTGGTTTTTGTTCTTTATTCTCTAGGAAATAAAAAAAGTTTGCGACTTGTTATCAGAGCAAAATATGCTGAGTAAAGTAGGGGCCATATGTCATATAAAACATTTGTTTCTGTTCAGTGTGTAATACTTTACTGATGACAGAGTGAAATAAGTCTTCCGAAATCATGTTTTCATACCCCAATTTCCGGGCATAATTTTTTTCCATATTCACAATACGAACATGACAATGCTTTCAAAGTGTTCAAAATATATCAATAAAGCCATTTAAATAAAAAAAAATGAGCATTAAAATCAGGAAAATGCATTTTTAAAGAAGAGGAAATAATGATTATTTAATATAACCGCCGACTAGCCCATGGAAGCATTTCCTGTTTCCACTGGCGGTACTATGCCACAATGGCGGTGATAAATAATCCCTTTTTATTTGAAATGCGATTTCTTTATTCTGATACTCATTTTTGTGTGATTTAAATGGCATTATTGGTGTGTTTGGAACATTTTTAAAGTACAGCCATGTTTGAGGTGTGAATTCAGAAACAAATTATGCTTGGAAATTGGGGTAAGAATACATTATTTCTGAAATTTACTTAGTTAAGATCATATGCCACGCTGGCTTTTCTAAAAGACAAACGTCTTGACAAGTTGTGCAGAAGCGTCGAATATGATCAAGACTAAAATTTACTTTCACTTTGTCACGTCAACAGTGTGTACACAATCGTGAAACATCGGGTATTTCCGTATCCTCCGTATAATACACCTCGTGTGTAGCTTTAGAACACACCAACGCTATTCGCCTGTGTTACAAGTCTGTGTTCATTGGCGTGAAAGTAACAAATTATGTATCCGTCATTAAGTTGAATATATATTATGGCGTTATTATATCGATTTTTTTATCTATAAACTCGACATGGGTCATGTTTATAGGGAAATTTAAAATATCAGTCTTGATTAACCAACGTTTATATTTTCAACGTACATGTATATCTGGTGGCATAAGGCCGCCG
This sequence comes from Panopea generosa, assembly GCA_029582155.1. Taxonomy (NCBI): domain Eukaryota; kingdom Metazoa; phylum Mollusca; class Bivalvia; order Adapedonta; family Hiatellidae; genus Panopea; species Panopea generosa. The sequence continues at coordinate 20,092,009 of CM055907.1, forward strand.
CCATTTTATTTGATCATCTGACTGAAAATGGTACAAAAATGGCGCCTGATTGAGTGTGTACACTGAACGTGGCTCCTTCTCTTCTAATGATATATTGGCACTTCAAAAGCCAATAAATAGGAAATATCTGTTTCTCTCCTTTAATTTGAATCTTTCTATTAATGACAAACCTTCAACAATGTTTTATTCACTATACGAATGAAATACAAATAAAAATAAATGCTATCGGATATTCTCGGTTAATTCCGCCATTTTATAAAAAAGCAGATTTTATGCATGATGTTTCAATTAAGCGAGATTGAAGTTTTAAGCTTCAATTAAGCGGAGTTGAAGTATTAAACAGGTTATATTCAGGGCAATCATCATTTATTGCGCAGACTCGGCACAAAATTATATCGGAACTGATCTGACCAAGGATGCGTTTCACAAAATAACTTACGGTAAAAATCGCCGCAAGTCTATTTGACAATTACATGTTGTTTGTTTAAATTTTGATCGACATTTAAATTGATTGTATTTGCAGAAAATATATTACTTTCTGCGTGGTTTTAGCAATTTTGGATTCATTTCGATGACTATTAAAAATGATATGGCCGACTATTTGGTCAGTTTCCAACTGTTGATGATCAGGTTTTAACGAGCGTCAATTTTTCACGTGTGGATGGGTCTTTATATAACGGTCGGGGTCATTTTTTAATGTTAAAAATGGATCACCCATCCGTTGAAAAGTGACACACGAGATCATTTTTCAACGGGGTCAAAATTTAATGTTACCCCGGACAGCCTTCTTGCGAGACCGAAGTATAAATGACAGTATTTGCATAAGGTAGCACTATTTTACTATGTTAAAACTATCGACACTGAATCCTTGACATTGAAATAAGGATCAAACACGCCTTCGTTATTCTGTCGTCACAAAGCTGTGACATTTTGAAAATTAGAATTTTATTAGTGCGCATCAAAGCACGTAGTCAAACGATTTGATATTGAGACTAAAATTTTATATAAACGAATAAATGCGTGTTCAGGCATGACCAAAACTTGAATACGTTTATGATTTATCATAATGTGATTTGATTTGGTAGGTACATAAATCATTAACATATATCATAAAAAGCTCCAATGACAGAGAAATGCAATTAAATTGCTTTTAAACTTGAAGAAATATTCATAATCAAATGCTCAATTCAAATGCATAACATTCCCCCGTATGAAAAAAATATACTACGTTTGGATATATTTAACATATTCAAAAACATCCGTGGTGATGTCCCCGCCATCGACTAGTAACTGTGACAAAATTTACAACGTGAATCTGTGACAAAATGTAGACATGAATCACTCTACATTGTTAAAGAGTTCCCTTACCGGGTATATGCTTATGTTCTCTTCAACGAGATCGTCCGATGGTTTGATCTTGGACAATGCCACATTACTTATTTGCAAGTTTGTTGACATCCTTTGTATTGTCAGTGACTTAATTACATGTTTTTATGTCTCTGGTATTGTGTAATCCATGTTTATATGTCTCTGGTATTGTGTTATCCATGTTAATATGTCTCTGGTATTGTGATTTCCAAGTGTATATGTCTCTGGTATTGTGTAATCAATGTTTATATGTCTCTGGTATTGTGATTTTCAAGTTTATGTCTCTGGTATTGTGCTATCCATGTTTAATGTCTCTGGATATGTTTAATCCATGTTTATATATCTCGGGTATTGTGCTATCCATGCTTATATGTTTCTGGTGTACTATCCATTTTGCTTTATGTCTCTGATATTGTGTAATCCGTGTTTATATATCTCTGGTTTTGTGCTATCCATGTTTATATGTTTCTGGTATTTAGCTGTCAATGTTAATATATCTCATACTCTGGATTTGTGCTTTCTATGTTTATATATCTCAGATTCTGGTATTATGCTATCCATGTTTATAGGACTCTGGTATTGTGCCATCCATGTTTATATATCTCATACTCTGGTATTGTGTTATCCATGTTTATAAATCTTATCCTCTGATATTGTGCCATCCATGTTTATATATCTCATACTCTGGTATGTGTTATCCATGTTTATAAATCTTATACTCTGGTATTGTGCTATCCATGTTTATAAATCTTATACTCTGGTATTGTGCTATCCATGTTTATATATATCTCATACTCGGGTATTGTGCTATCCATGTTTATAAATCTTATACTCTGGTATTGTGCTATCCATGTTTATAAATCTCATACTCTGGTATTGTGGAATCAATGTTTATATGTCTCTGGTATTGTGCTATCCATGTTATAATCTCACTCTGGTATTGTGCTATCCATTTTATAATCTCATACTCTGGTATTGCGCTATCCATGTTATAATCTCATACTCTGGCATTGTGCTATCTATGTTTTTATGTTTCTGGTATGTGCTATCCATGTTATAATCTCATACTCTGGTATTGTGCTATCAAAATTTATATATCTCTGGTATTGTGCAAACTATGTTTATATGTTTCTGGTTTTGTGCTATCTCATACTCTGGTATTATGCTAGCCAAGTTTATACATCTCTGGTATTGTGCTATCCATGTTTTTTTCCAGATCCTGACAAACCTCTGTCCACTTTTGATAAGATCAATCTAGCAGTGATGGTCGTCTTCCTGTATGGCATGTTTACAGTGGCCGTGGTTCTCTCAGCTGTGTACAGTAAACAGTGATATATTCCTATATGCGACCAGCATAGTGCATCTAATGAAATAGTTAAAATGTCATGGACTTTCTAATACTGGAATTGAAGCTTCTAGCTACACAAATTAGTACTATTTTTAGCTCATAAACTATTTTTAGCCTCTAAAATGGATTGAGTGACAATTTTTCATACTATAATATATGTTGCTGTGCAATATTTGGTCTTTTGATATATGTAGGATTTAAGAGAACCTTCATTATTCACATGAGACAACATAAATATTTTTTTTATATTATGAATTGATTTCATTGTGTATTTTTGGACAAGAAATGCATGTAAAGAGATGGGGCTGTTACAGCTTTTTATGGTAACACTTGTATCATATCCATTATTTGTTGTTGTTTTGTTGTATTGCTTCCATATATCACCGGAGGATCCAGTGTAAAAAGGGATATTCATGGTGTCCAGACCATCCAGGGATTACACATTTATATCGTATTTTAAAATATTTATTTTTCCATTGCCAAGTGGTCTAATGCGCTGTCGTCTAGTGGCCATTTAACTTTCACGGCTTAGGTTGTGGACTGGAGTCCTGTACAGTCCAAAAACATTACGTGAGAAAGTTTGCCAGTTATTTGCGGAAGGACGTTGGTTGTACTCAGATTTGTTCTGAGGTCTTCCTCCACTATCTGACACGTTATATTCAACATGTCATTAAACAAACAAAACAGCAAAAAAAATCTTCATTTTCAGTCAAAATTGTAAAATATTTCCATTTGGATCTTTGGTATATATTAATGCCACATCTCACTGACTAGTAGTATCCATATATATACATATATATATATATCGTAATTTTTATCAACAATTAATACAAATAATCCTCTATTGTAATTGTAAATGCTCTTCTTAAATAATAATAAATTTGAAACTGTGTTTTTTCTAGTCCATCTTTTACTTTCACAGTGTTGAATGTTTAATCATGTAGTGTCTCACAGTGCCTATGTATAACTACTGTGTAAGATTGACTAAAAGCTGCAAGTGCTAGAGGGCACACAACACCAAATACACGAAATTTTGACAATCTAAGGGCCGTAACATAAATTCGGCAAGTTCAAATACGAGTCCAAGATATTCTAGTTATATAACTACTATGCAAGTTTGGTCAAAGATGAAATGAAAAATGCACATACTAGAGTGCAAATTGTGCAATTTCTGACCATACCCAACTTTCAGTTTCATCCACTATAGAAAAGCCGATATATTTTTTATATAGAACAAAGAAGGACCAATTTACTTTATAATTAATATCTCAAATAAGAATGGCAACATCCTTTAACAACAAACGAAGTATTGAAGCTTAATGATCTTTTTTTCATAATTTACAAATAAAAACATTTTGGTCCTTTTTGCAGTTAACGTAAGTCACCTGTATTCCATATATGTTCTATATAAAAAAGGTTAAAAATCAATGAAACATTTTTTTATTACCTAAATAAACACATTTTTAAACAAAATTTGCTTTCACAACAAGTGGATTAAAACAGTAAAATGTCTCATCTTTCTGAATATATATTTTTTTATGAAATATATATAAAATATTTTGGTCCTTTTTAACTTTTTTTAACAGTACCATGACATTTTTGTGCATGAAAATTGATATGTATTGAAGTTATATAAACTTATCAATTCCTACAGTTTAGTTTATTGGGGTCATAAAACTCTAGGGTCATAAACCAATAGGCTTATAAAAATAGGTTATATTTTAGAGATCATTGTGTTTTAAAGTTTTGATGGTTTTTATTTTTCAGTTTTAGTTTTTTTCACTATAATTTTAATTTTAAAATTACATAAATATGTAGTAAACATCTACGAAATTAAAAAAAAATGTATTAGATCATAGTATGAAACTCTTTTTATTACTCGATAAATTAAAACATAAAAAGTATATATATTGTAACAGTTTTTATTAATTTGGATTACAAACAAATAAACGTGTTTGTTGTTGTTAACTGTCAAGTATTTATTAAAGCGAAGTAACTGTTTTATTATCGTTATGAAAACAAACCTAACCTTTTTTTGACACTTAGCACTTGTTTTTAACATTGTGTTTAATTACCACCTTTGTCGGGTGACTATGTATAGTGTCTAATTTGTTAATTGGCATTTTGCAGGTGTTCTTTTAGACGACAATGCAGAATAAACATATTGCTGTATAAACAAATATGTGGTACATGTTGTTGTTGTTGACACTTAGTACCTGTTTGTGACACTGTATGCTCAAAATGCCAAATTGATTTGGTACAATCGGCTGTGTATGAACCTAGATATCGAAGAGAAATAACTACGTTATTTTCCAGTATCGAGAAGCTATGGTACTTTAACATGTATTTCAGGGTTTCCAATTTTTATGCCGATTACACTTCATCAATCCTTAACTAATTGGCCTATCGTAAATTATTCATTGATATGTGTGTATAAAAGTATAAATGAATAGTAAATTTATAGTGGTTTAATATCTCATTAAACGTTTATTGTCTTTAATGAAAGGTCAAAATATCTATGTTATGTAATAATGGTATTGCGTCTATCTGCGTGTTCTTCCTGTATTATTTTCTAATCGAGTTTTTCTCTTTTGTCCTCTCTTTCTCTCTCACTCTCTCTCTTTATTCCTCCTCTGTCTATATCTCTTTCTCTCTTTCCCACTCAGTCTCTTTCTCTCAGACTATCTCTCTTTCTTTCTCTCATTCTTTTTCTCTCTTTCCCACTCAGTCTCTTTCTCTCAGACTCTCTCTCTCTTTCTTTCTCCCATTCTTTTTCTCTCTTTCCCACTAATTGGCCTATCGTAAAGTATTCATTGATATGTGTGTGTAAAAGTATAAATGAATAGTAAATTTATAGTGGTTTAATATCTCATTAATCGTTTATTGTCTTTAATGAAAGGTCAAAATATCTATGTTATGTAATAATGTATTGCGTCTGTCTGCGTGTTCTTTCTGTATTATGTTCTAATCGAGTCTTTCTCTTTTGTCCTCTCTCTCTCTATTCCTCCTCTGTCTATATCTCTTTCCCTCTCTCTTCCTCTCTTTCTCTCTCTTCTCTCTCAACAATGTCACAGATAGTACGTATAAACCATGTTGAAAAGAAAAATTGATTATGTTATAAGTTCAGCAAAACGTAAACTAGAGTAATTCCTCTAATTTAAAATACCCCCGAGGCAGGGCAATAAAACTCGACCAATATCGATTTATTAATTAACAGGCTATGCATCACGCATCGCTGCGTTTTATAGACCGGCACTAAAAGATTATCAACACAGGATTACAAATAAGGAGCGTAACTTTAACGATACAAACATTTGAATTATGTCCCTTGATTTTTGATTAGGTACCGAAAGTTGGACATGGATTCAAGAGCCTTAAATCCAGCATTGATTTGACCAATTCAAAAACTTGTCCGAGATATTACGGTTGTATAACAACTGTGTAAGTAGTCTAGTAAGGATACAATTAAAAATGCAGGTGTTAAGAGTACACACAAAGTCAGATAGTGCTAATCTTATGTTTCAAGGGCCATTACTCAATTAATTACTTTATTATCCAATTTGGCCATTTCAAGATATTGTGGTTATATAACTATTAATTTTTTTTAGTGAAGTTAAAAAAAAATGTGTGTGCGAGATTGCACACAACAAAATGTTTGCAGACTTCGGACAACTGGCAATCAGAATAACTCATTGGAGCAGAGGCAAGTCCAATAGCTACCCTTTTTCTTTAAAAGACAAGCTTTGGCACAGACTAATCAACTTAGTCATTTCCGTCAATAGACTACACAGTGTCACACAACGACATGACGAACAACTCTGTAGAACATCTGCAAAGTTCTAACTGATTGATCTTGACCAGTGACCTCTTAAATATTACATTAACCTTCAAAGTATTAATCTATTAGGTGATTGAGTCATTACACTGTCCTATCATGATAAACATATTTATACATATTTCAAATTCAGTCTGTTTGCCGCAACAGTTACAGATGCAACACCACAAAGCAAGTAAACACAGGTATCCTGTGAGCAGCAACATTCCTCAAGTCATTCTTAAACAAACCAGGATACCCACCTGTCACAGAAGTCCCTTAAATTTCACAAGCTTTACCTTAATCTTCATGCCTGGCCCGATTAACTCGGTCTGTAGCTTACTATCACTCCAGGGGGTGTGAGTTTGTCTCCCCGCCTGGCCACCGCCTAAGTGTACATTGCATCTCACTGTTGTTTGTCTCTCGCCTCCGTTTCAAAGGGGCAAGTTACCAGCTATTTGCGGAGATGGGTGTGCTCAAGTTCTGGTTAACCTTAGATCGTGAGAACATTGGTTAGGTTAACAGATCACCTGTTAGCCCTCGATGGCATAAAAATGACGCTAAATAATCAATTAATCAATAAATAAGCCTTTAAAGTATGAATGCATGATGTGAATGTCTGTCAATTTGTCACACTGTCAAATCTATTAAGATGATTTATGTCAATTTGTTGATTTGTCAAAGAGAAGAATAAACAAGCACACATTCTGATGCACCTGTGGACAGCATTCAAGCCATTCTTGAACAAACTTGGATACCTAAGCCTATTTTATCACTGGTGAAAAAAATGACCTAATTTATTGAGATAAAACGCGATATACTACTCGAGGATGTACCCGCCAAGAACAGTGGTATTGGAGACTGGCGGGAGTTAAACCTTGGTATTCAGATTTCTTGTCTGGCACATCTCTCCTCTGACAACCACAGATATCTGGTAAATTATGAAGAATCTCCAGTTCTAAGTATTGGGGAGGGGGAAGAGGGGATTAATAAGTGAACACACAATAAAAGAATAAAACATTATTATAATTACAGCAATAAACAGTTTCATTATAATAAATAAATACACACCAAAATATCTGGCAGCAAGAAACCATTTTCATTCCAAACTGAACACATTCATATATATTCAACCTGTGTAAGCAATCCCCTCTATTGAGCAGCCACTTGTCTTAAGCAGCCATATTTGCTATTTCCCATTTTCATCCTTTAATAGCAAAATAACCTATATTAAACAAAAACCCTTACCTGGCTGCTTAAGACAGCTTTAACTGTATTTCATTTTAAATATAAAGAATGTAAACAATATGAGCAAATATATTGAAAAAATGTGATACTCCAGTATCATTAATTCAATATTTTGATAGCAATAATTGATTAATTGATATTATGAATTATCTATATTGGCATTATTAAATATGACTCCCAATATTATGAAATAAAAAAAGGATCTTACATGAGTGCTCATTTTTACTGAATTTATTAAATGAGTTTGCAAAAATATATTATGTCAGGCACTGCCAAACATTATATCATATTTTCAAATGAATTTAATAAATTTAATAATAAATGAGCACAAATGTAAGATTCTTTTTATCCCAAAACTCAGAAAAATAATACATTAACCATTTATTTAACCCATCATAAGAAACGTGAAAATGTCTGTAATATTTTTTCCCTTCATTTGTTGTGTGCCATAACATCTCATAATATTGTCATTTTTCCATGACATATTGATGTCATTTACTTATATTTGGGGAAGACATAACATAGTTTGGCATTTTACGTACAAAAGCCAAGTTGTATGGCAAACACCAAACAATGAATTGGAGGTGATATTACACTAAGTTAACATGTAACAAGTCGTGGGTTTATTACTCTCCTGCAACGTAATTATGTGATAAACATAATTATGTGATGATAACATGTAATGTTTCAATGATACCATGAAATCCAATTATTGATAGAATAAAATAAGTTACGATATCATGCAATGTTTTTACTGATAACATTAAAGAATCAGATTTACTGATATCGACAATTAGTTCATTCTATCAACAATTCATTTTATGATATCAAGAATGTATTTCAAAGATACCACAAAATTTATTTAATGATATCAATACATACTGAATAAATAGTAAACTTGCACTTCATGAAAGAAGGATTTTGGAATGTTCAGGGACCCTAAAGTACTGGTAACACAGTAATTAATTAACTGAGCAAGTAGAAGTACAAAAACATTAATTTTCTTAATTGGTTTTAGAAAGCAAAAGACAACCTGTCTGGTAAATTCTTAAAAAATGTGCTGTATAATTATAAATCCATTTATTTTATGATTTTTGATAAATTATCAATATTTCTCAGTGAATTATTTTTAATAATTTCACTGTTAAAATTATGAAATTATAAATGGTAATTTCACTTCTTTCATTCCATGAAATAAAACTTATTTGTTTTAGAGAAATATCAATTAAATAACACCCACAACAATGACATCGTCAAGCTTTCTCATAATGTATACCAGTTTAGTGTTCATATGCTGAAATAAAAAAAAAATGATATTTACTCCCCCCCCCCCCCCCCCCCCCCCCACTATTTGTTCATTTCATTTTAACTGGAATTTACACTTCTGTAAAATAGATAAAGTTGATATCAGACACTAACATTGTATTCTCTATACACATTTCAGCTACATGCTGTTGGAGCTACATTATGTACTTACAAAGCTTTGTAAACATACCATAATACAGTTGCAGATTAACATTTTTACTTGGACCTCTCCAGTTTCTATGACAACATACTATTCACACTGAAAATGCATACTATTGCACTTAAGTTATGGAAATAAATCCCCACATTTAAATTTAAATGCTAATACATACAACTGATACCCAAACACACCAGATGTATTAAGCACCATACATAAACACATACGCACTGTAACCGTATTTTCACACATTACAGGTGCATGTATTTTATATTCATGTTTTATATGGCATTCACATTAACAGGTGGCGGTACAACTCGGATGTCTATGGGCACAGGGATCTGGGTAAAACCATTACCTTCTGCAAGTTACTTGCAAATTTTCCCACTTAATATCTTTTGATGGAACTAGGCTTTAACCAACAACCTAAGTCAGTAGAGGCAGGTGATCTTGCCATAGCACCTTAGACAGAAATTGTGAAACAATTACTCAACACTTATTCAAGCTTATACAACAATCTCATTCAAAGTCTTCCTGGGTGTATGCAGTATCACTAGAAATCTTATTATCCTTCACAGGAACAATTAAATTAAAATCTTCGTAATCAGTCCAATGATCTTCTGATCTCTAATATTTATTAACCATATTTATTATTCCAGTGTTAAACAATTTCTACTAAGTCACCACCTACCTAGCCTGGTGTCCTTTGAGTGGCTGCTAAGAATGGGTTACATTGAATACATATATTACCGCTTAGACGCTCATGTTTGTTCAGATTTTTTTTTTTGCATTTAACATATCCAGTATTTATAGATAAACAAGTACAATGTTCAAAATATAAAGGAGTTGTTCTTCATGTTAACTGACTTGTTTGTCAATGTATCATTTTGTCATGAAATGTAAAATGCTGCCCGATGGCTAAAATTTCACCATTTCTTACTGCAAATAGTACAAGGGCAATAAACAAATATTTGTCACACATAATAAACAAACAATAAACTGTGTATATTTTAACAACATCATGGAAAAAAATAAATTTGAAAACAATTCTATAAGTTATTAAACAATGTATACCGTAGTTTAAAATATTAAGCAACAAAGTCACATCCCATTCTACCTTTAACATCTTCTCCAGGAAGAAAGAAAAATAGTTAAAAACAAGATATTTGTCCATCAGATGCAGATACCCCAGCTTTATTGTTTTAACGAAAAATTAAATGGAAAAGGGGACGTAACTCATGTAAAATTGAACCAACATTGACAAACATCAAACTTGGCCTATATTTACACAGCTACACACCGCCCAAATATTACTGATATACATGGATCCTTTCAGAAGATACTGATTAGAAACTAAATTTTTACGTTGCATGCATACCAAACGGATGGACATGGGTAACACTAAATACCTCTTCACCATTCTTCCAATGGTGGGGATATAAACATACCAAAATGGCCGTTACTTGCCAACTGGTGTCAGACGAAGGCTATATTAAAAGGATTTTTTATGTACAACTGTCGTCTGTTTCAAATGACTTATAAAATGTCAACTTTTTCTTAGAAACATTGTTATAACAAAAGAATAAAGTTATAAACTACTCTACACTCTGACCCTCAAGTATGAAAATGTCCAAACTCTCAAATCAGCATGCCAATATAAAGTCATGTAATGCCCAGCAAAGGTATGTCAGTCTTGTCTGGTAACTATGTAATATTAGTAAACTCAATTGATTTTTTTATTGTAATTTCCATGGATTCAGTCCATTAAGGTTTCTGTTTCACTTTACTTAAATTCTAAAAAAAAAAAAACCCTAATTTTGACTGGTTATTTATCTATTTAAAAGTGAATAACAATGAAACCATTTGCAATTTTATTGGATCCAGTCTAAAATCATGGTCACCTGGCTGCTTAAGTATTTAAAATTGGTGAGGCAGGAACCATAGAACCAAAGAGTTAGAATACTATGTGGCTATAAAAGGAATATTGTAAAACTATTTTGCATTCGCTGGTATATACAATGGAACAAAGTGCTAGCCAAAACAACATCTCCATAAAATTATCATCCAAATTTTGAATCCAATAATGATAAAAAAAAATTCTTTGTTTTCAAAAGTTAAAAAAGAAACTCTATAAAATATTTTGATGCTAAAAAAATCAGCATATTCTTATACACAATTTATTATACTTACAGTTAAAAGGATCTGCAAACATTTCAAATTTTTTAAGTTTGAGTTTTAGATTCAAAATATTGAAACAAACTGATTAAGAACTCACAATTCCAAATATAATATATGCTTTTATAGAGCCTGTGACTAAAAGATTTTGGGCACAAATGTGATTTTTAATTATCTAGTAAAAAACATTTCAACTGAAGAAATTTTCTTTTACATTGTTTTAAATTTGAATTAAAATATTCAAAGTTTACAGCTGAGCTACATTGCGGACAACTAAAAAGTCACGTTTTGAGGATTTTTGGCAAAACTGCATAAATAACAAATAAAAAATACATGTGGATTGGTCATTCTATATGTCATCGTCGGAGCAATCGTCAAACTGCAGCGCCACTGCAGCATTTTGAACATCTGATCTAACTCGCTTTGATGGCGGACTTTTTGTCGTCGGAGAGGACGATGCAGAAGATGGTTCTGAGGAAGATTCGTCGTCTTTCTTGATTTGGTCGAAATGTGTCGGAGAAATTGCACGGGTTATACTCTCCTTCATCCAGTTACTCTGTAATTAAATTACAAACAAGCTTTTTATTCCATAGAACTTTTATTGAATCTTTTTCAGCATATTTCAGATAATATATGACAAATTTATTATTAGTAGAGGAATATCTCAGAATGAATCCGACTAAAACCACTGCCCTTCCGCAAATAACTGGTAAACGCTCTAACATTAAGTTTTAGGAGCAAGAGGGACTCGGACAAATGACCTTAGCACATATCAGTTAAGTGATCTTGAGACGGCAGCGTAGACCACTCCGCCCTGGAGAACCCTCCTTTATCAAATCTTAAATGATTCTATAATTTTTGCAGAAAAATTCACACCAGCATTTTGCTTCTAACAACATTCATTAGTTTTTTTTGGTTGTTTGAATATCAAATATGTTAATGAAAAGCACAAAAACAATATTTCTCTCCACAGAGGGGCGACATAATTATAGCTTTTAGTTCATAAAGTGTTTAGTAAGTCATGGTACCTTTATTCTTTCTCTTTAGGCTTATATTCTACTGAGCAAATTCATGTATGACTGATTGGTTTAAACATATTTTTATTCATAAGTTATGTACGTTATGTACAGTATATTCCACAACATACACAGTAAAAGGACTGAAATGAAAGAAAATAATTCTTTTATAGTTTCTCTCCTATGTATGATTGATTGACTGAAAATTCAGCATCATATTAATGCCAACGAGGGCTAACAAACGATCACCACCAAGTAATTTAAATTTTTACAAGATACAATGTCATATCTCATATAGCAACCATCACAGAGATGGGATTTCAACTCAAGATCCCTGGATTGTTAGCCAGATGCTCTTGGACATGGTATACCGACTGAGCTAAGCCATCCTGGCATTAATTAGTTAAATAAACACTAAATGAATTTCTAAATTACATGCATTTTAATAACCTCAAAGCTATATTGTAAACTTACAAATGTTAGTGAATAGGCCCAAGGACTTCTGTACAATTAAGCTATAATTGGTTTTATAATTATTATGATGATATTAAGTGTTTATACTTGTATATGTTTAGTTTAACTTATTCACTTTACTTCGATTGTGAAACAAGTTCTTATAACTTAGGCAAATCATGCTCGATGTCTTCTTGGTTAGAACAAGTACTAAGCAAATGTGGAGAAAATGTCTCAAGAACACCACACATAGCCGTGGCGGAGCATCAAACCCAAGACCTTCCGATCATGGGTTTGGTGCTCTACCATTGGACCACATGCTCCACATTGTATATGTGGTGCGATATCTTATCATCTACTTACAATTCTACCTTCCCGACCAAAGAGATCCAGAAAACTGCCAACGAAGTCAGATGATTTATCTCCCCAGCCATCTATCCATTCCTTGCCTTTATCTTTCAATTTGTCCACCTTCTCTGAAAACTGGATCTTTTTCTCCTGCAAAGTAATGTACCAAGCATGTTATATTTTTAATATGAATAAGATAAAAACCAAAAGACTCGAGGTCCTGAGAGGCGCCATTTGTTTGTTTGTTTGAATATTTAGAGTCATTGCTATGCCATCTAGTGACACACTCATCTTAGCAAGTAATAGGATAACGTTACCACTTAAATAGGCAGTGAGATACGTGACAATTAGAAGTAATGTCATATATCAATCATCACAAATACTGTGGTCAGATGGGGATTCAAACTCATGAATCCAAGAATTGATAGTAATATGCTTGCCACAGGGGAAATACTGGTATTGACCATTATGAAGCAATTCTTATAAAAAAATCGTAGCTAATTGAAATAAAAAAATCATTGTATTTTTCAGTGTTTCTCTTAGAAACACATGTAACAAGAAATGAGATTGGGTGGGTACAGGATGTGTATGCCATCCTGTGCTGAAAAAAGTTAAGGTTTTGTGTTCATTAATGCATCGTCGGATACCCCCAGAGTATCAACTGCGATATTCTCCATCCATCATCAACTGACACCCGGAGGTATCCAATGATGCATAAATAATGCATTTCAAGTATATGTTTTTTATTCTATATTAAAATACTGTTGTCATAACAATATGGTTAAGGAGTTTTTTTAATGGACAACTTTTCATATTTCAAAGTTAATACAATTGATAAGTTGTTGATTTAATGTTTGATTCTGTAATGAAGAATATTTTCATTAGGTATCTGTGTATTTCAAAATAAATATAAAATTCATAAAAGTAAACATAAGTAATCAAGTCTTACAACATCCCTAATTAAACGGGACAGCAGTAACCTATGCGTCAACTTTTAGGATCCGAATTTTGAAGGCGCCGACTTTTAGACCGTATTTTTTTTTGCTTCAAACAAATTCTTCTATTTGTTTACAAAATAAAACATTTTAAGTGATGATTTTATCCTATATTTATTGAAATAAGATGTTCAAAAAAAACCCTTTGCTATTGCATCGATTTGTTTACTTGTAAAATGGTCTCAATAATACACTACAATTAAAATATAATGATCTGAATTTGAATTTACATGACATATAGCTTATTAATACAGCATATAACAGAACTTTTCTGTATTAATGTTTAACATTTCTTAATCTAACATCAAATCTAAATCAACCATGACTGACGACGACATAAAGAAAACCAGTAATATTACATTTGCTTTAGGGACTATTTTTCATTGTCAAATATTCTAATTAGTATGGACACTCCTGCAAGGGACTATTTTCATTGTTGAGCACAAAATGCTAATTAGTATGAACACTCCTACATTTCAGCCTTCGTAGTAAATGCAGACATCAGATATCTAAAGTAAAGACTCAAACACGTTTTCACGACATTACTTTATTTTTCGTACATTGAAAAGTTACCTTTATCCGAAAGATACATAAAAAATCAAGAACTACTTTCTCTCGATCAGTTAGACAGTGCATATGAAATGAGATCATTTTATTGACTAGTATGATTCTAAGGAGATGCCAGAAGATCTGGCGCCTCAAAAAAGGGTCTAAATATGAAATTTAGTGAATTGTGTGAAACAATTAATGATACAACCTTCATTCAAATAGTAGGTAACGAAGATTTTCACGTGAAATATTTGGCTAGTCTATGATTGTATATCTCAGTAATTAGCAAAATGCTCTTGAAATGGGCTCTTTAAAGAGGGCTCACCTATATTGCAGATATTTTTTCGATCTTTGCCGTAGAACTGCATATTTATATAAAACATCATATATTATGGATATTCTGTTCAATAACTTATATTGTATTTTGTCACTGTAGTGTAAAGTTTCAATGACTAAACAGTAAATCGCAACCCGCGATAAAGTCACTCATTGGCCAGTATCGGGTTATGCTAAAATGTTGACAAATAAATGGAAAATGCCGACCTATTTATAATCTAATTTCTCATAAATGAGACAAACTACAAGGATGGAATCAGTCGTTATCTTTGAATGGGACCTTCCTCTTTGTTATTCAATAAACTTTCCATAATTTACAGAACAGAAAGTTACAGGTATTGCATCTTTAACTACATGTACTTGAGCAGTACAGACACTGCTAGTTTACTTTTTAAACAAGTAATTATCAAATAGATTGTACCTTCATATAACTGACGTTCAGTTCCTTGGCCGTGTATCCACGGGACAAGTTCCTCCGTACGTACATGTCGTAATCACGGATGATCCGCGCAATCACGTCTGTTGTGGAAATACCCTCAGTCCTCTGGGTGACCAAGAACCTAAAAAACACAACGAATGATAATTTTACAGTTATATTTTCTCGCAATGAAATCCTTTACAACTTGGAACAAAATCTCTTTGAGTAGAAAGGGTATTAAATGATGACATATTAAATGCCTCAACTATTTACTTGTTTTCTTCAATTTTATTTTATTTTGTTTTATTTGATTTTATTTATTTACATTTATCTATTTGCTTTGTTTTTTTTGAACAAGGTTTAAGGCCATCTTTAACACATGGCAGATTCTATATATGGCATATCCAGTTTTACTTGGAGAGGAAGACCATAGAATGAGGAACACATCTGAGTGGAAACAACGTCCTTCCTTAAGTAATTGGCAAACTCTTTCACACAAAGTTTTTGGACTGGGCCAGGATTGAATCCACAACCTTAGCCACTGTCTAAGCTTTTCATTACTCTGATAAAATATTACAGGTTTGACATATTTCAGGTTTTTTTTATGAAACAGTAAATTGATTTTATGATAATGTTAATAAGTAATGTTCCATGTTAAAAGCATCATCCAAGTATCAGCCAATGAAAGCTCAGATCATCAGAATTTATATACATGTATTCATTGTTTATTGACACCATCAATTAGATGGTGAAAGTAAGCTCACTGCAATCTTTGTGTATTTTCTGTTCTGTGATACAGTGATATGCATAACTATATTTTCATACTGATATTTCCTATAAAGTTTCATCAAAATATGTGAAGTGGTAAATCAAATGAAGAACGATCGAGATTTTTATTTTAAAACATTCAAAGGGCCATAACCCTCTTGGAAAAAAACATTAGACTGAAACTTTGTGATGATATGCGTAAATAGTTTAGTTGGGGAAAAAGGTCTTTTTTTTTAATTTGGAAATGTATTTTTCTTAATGGGGTTTAACACCATTTTCAACACATTTCAGGTTATATATGGCATATCCAGTTTTACTTGTGGAGGAAGACCTCAGACTTATTCAGACTGAGTAGAACCAACGTCCTTCCGCAAATTGCTGGAAACTTTCTAACATGAAGTTTTTGGAACGAGCGGGACTTGAACTTATAACCTTAGTGGTTAGAGGTAAGTGATCTTGAGATGGCACCTTAGACCACTCGGCCACTGAGGAACCCTATTTGGGAAAAAGACCTAGTTACAAAATCTAGTACTAAGCAACCAATATGCAGGGTGGTAAATACTGTAGATATACCAACATGCCGCGGGCCTTGATCATGCTGTATACATCATCTGTGTTTCCTGCTGTGTAAGGTATGTCATCATGAGCAACAAAGTCTATCTGAAATTATTGAAAACACAAATCTACGTCAAACATGTTTCCTGTATAGAATTTGATATTTTATCAAACACGATAATAAGATCTTGGTTACAGTAACTGGCAGCTTAACAGAACTGACCAAATAAGTTCATTTTTATTTTGTACATTAGAGTTAAAATGAAATTTCAACATATAATGAAGCTTATACAATATATTTATTTAATTAATTGCTAGATTACCATCAAAATTTTTCTTAAAAACAGGGAGGGCGGGAGGATTTATTTATTTATTTTTGTTTTTTTTTGTTTTTAATAAAAACAATAAAAATAGATATTTTATTTTTATGACAATAAAAAGGGTCAGGGCGGCATGAAAATTAGGGGGCAGGCAGGGATGATACTCTAGCAATATATTTATTACGGCCTTATCACCATCAGCCATGCCCCACCAGCTCAGTCAATAATGCTTCTGACTGTAAATCCAAGGTTCATGAGTTCAAATCTCCCATAAGCCAGTCTATGTGATAAATGGCCTTGAATCTCCCAAACTGGAAAAAGGTATATTTGGGGGTATATGATATGTATATTTGGGGGTTATTGATATGTATTTTTGGGGGTATATGACATGTATATTTCAGGGTATATGATATGTATATTTGGGTGTACACGATATGTATATTTGGGGGTATATGATAAAAAAAAAATATATATGTATATTTGGGGGTATATGATATGTATATTTGGTGTGTTTGATATGTATATTTGGGGGTATGTGATATGTATATTTGGGGGTATATGATATGTATATTTGGGGGTATATGATAAGTATATTTGGGGTGAATGATATGTATATTTGGGGGTATGTGATATGTTTATTTGGGGGTATGTTTGATGTATATGATTGGGTATATGATATGTATATTAGGGGTGTATGTGATATGTATATTTGGGGCTATATGATATGTATATTTGGGGGTATATGATATGTATATTAAGGGGTATATGATATGTTTATTTGGGGGTATATGATATGTATATTTGGGGGTATATGATATGTAAATTTGGGGTATATGATATGAATATTTGGATGTATATGATATGTATATTCGGGGGCTTTGTGATATGTATATTTGGGGTATTTGATATGTATATTTGTGGGTATATGATATGTATATTTGAGTGTATATGATATGTATATTTGGGTGTATATGATATGTATATTTGGGGTTATTTGATATGTATACTTTGGGGTATATGATATGTATATTTGGGTGTATATGATATGCATATTGGTAAAGTGGGGATGGGGAACATTACCTTGTGTTTAGTGAGAAATTCATCATATAAGGTCCATGGTGCATCTGTAACCACCTCATCTACGTATCGACAATGGCGTAAAGCCTCGTATCGCTCCTCTGCGTTCATCACAGTCCGACCCTTCATCTTGTGGGTGAGTTCATCATTACACACTATAAAAGGTTACATAATAGCGTATCACAAAGGTTACATAACAGTGTATTACAAAGGTAACATTACAGCGTATTACAAAGGTTACATAACACTGTACAAAAATTGTACATAACACCATATTATAAAAAGTACATGAACCATATTACAAAGATTACATAACACCATATTACAAAGGTTACATAACACCATTTTACAAAGATTACATAACACCATATTACAAAGGTTACATAACACCATATTAACTTGTTTCACAATCAATGTAAAATATTTAAACCAAAAATTTAATGTTCATACTCAAAAACCCATTGTGAATAACCTTATTGTATTAGCCGTGTTATCTAGAAATATTATGATGTCATATTATGGTGTCGATTTCGTCAATATAAACTGAACTGGGCCAATACCAAATGAACTGGGCCAATACCACTAATTCCATTGTTTGAATCTAAACTTGTTCAGTAAATAAACTTGTGATGAAAAGAAGGCTGTTATGTCGAGTTAAACACTATTGATACACTATTGATATGTATTTTAAATGTTAAAGTGTACTTGAAACCTAGCATATACTATGGTAATTTACACGTTTAGGACCCAGTTCTATATATCCCAGATACAATAAAAAATAAATAGCAAAAACAACTTGTACAGCTTTCTCTTTATCATTAACTAATGATAACTGAAAACTGAACCGGTTATAAGTAGCAGTAAATTGATAAAATTGCCAACTATCTTGGGCCAACATGATAATCATTGGACCAATAACTGAGCCAATATGAAATCACTTCATTTATAACATAACATAACATGAATGCTTACAGTCTGCATTAACTTAAAAAGCAAAACATGCTTACAAAGGTTATTCCCCTATCTCCAGGATATCTCATAACAATAACCTTTAACCTACTTATACATGGTATATGATTGCATTTATTAATAACAAATTTTCCTATATTTTTCAGAAACTTTCTAAACAGACTTACCTCCCACAATTAAATATGTATTTGGACAGGCCATCTTGGCCTGCATTAGTTGTCTAGCATGGCCTGAGTGGAACATGTCATATATTCCGTCTGCATACACACGAACACGCCGAGGTGCTGAAAAACAAATATGTCATATATATTATATACCATTTGTATACACACAGACACACCTGGGTGCTGAAAAACATATATGTCATATATACCATCGGTATACACATGAACACGCCGGTGTGCTGAAAAACAAATATGTCATATATACCATCTGTATACACACGAACATGCTAGGGCACTGAAAAAAAACAAACATGTCATAATACCATCTGTATACACACATGAACACGCCAGGGTGCTAAAAAACAAATATGTCATATATACCATCTGTATACACACGAACATGCTAGGGCACTGAAAAACAAACATGTCATAATACCATCTGTAAACACATGAACACGCCAGGGTGCTAAAAAACATACATGTCATATATACCATCTGTATACACACGAACATGCTAGGGCACTGAAAAACAAACATGTCATATATACCATCTGTATACACATGAACATGCCAGGGTGCTAAAAAACATACATGTCATAAATACCATCTGTATACACATGAACGTGCTAGGGTACTGAAAAACATACATGTCATATATACCATCTGTATACACACGAACATGCTAGGGTACTGAAAAACATACATGTCATATATACCATCTGTATACACATGAACATGCTAGGGCACTAAAAAACAAACATGTCATATATACCATCTGTATACACATTAACATGCTAGGGTACTGAAAAACAAACATGTCACGTATACCATCTGTATACACACGAACAAGCCAGGGTAATGAAAAACATACATGTCATATATACCATCTGTATACACATGAACATGCTAGGGTACTGAAAAACAAACATGTCACGTATACCATCTGTATACACACGAACAAGCCAGGGTACTGAAAAATATACATGTCATATATATCATCTGTTTACACACGAACATGCTAGGGTACTGAAAAACAAACATGTCACATATACCATCTGTATACACACGAACAAGCCAGGGTACTGAAAAACATACATGTCATATATACCATCTGTATACACATGAACATGCTAGGGTACTGAAAAACAAACATGTCACGTATACCATCTGTATACACACAAACAAGCTAGGGTACTGAAAAACATACATGTCATATATACCATCTGTATACACATGAACATGCTAGGGTACTGAAAAACATACATGTCATATATATCATCTGTATACACATGAACATGCCAGGGTACTGAAAAACATACATGTCATATATACCATCTGTATACACATGAACATGCTAGCGTACTGAAAAACATCCATGTCATATATACCATCTGTATACACACGAACATGCTAGGGTACTGAAAAACATACATGTCATATATACCATCTGTATACACACGAACAAGCCAGGGTACTGAACAAACATGTCAAGTATACCATCTGTTTACACACGAACAAGCTAGGGTACTGAAAAACAAACATGTCATATATACCATCTGTATACACATGAACATGCCAGGGTGCTAAAAAACATACACGTCATATATACCATCTGTATACACACGAACAAGCCAGGGTACTGAAAAACATACATGTCATATATACCATCTGTATACACATGAACGTGCTAAAAAACAAACATGTCATATATACCATCTGTATACACATGAACATGCCAGGGTGCTAAAAAACATACATGTCATATATACCATCTGTATACACATGAACACGCCAGGGTGCTAAAAAACATACATTTCATATATACCATCTGTATACACACGAACAAGCCAGGGTACTAAAAAACATACATGTCATATATACCATCTGTATACACACGAACATGCCAGGGTGCTAAAAAACAAACACGTCACGTATACCATCTGTATACACACGAACAAGCCAGGGTGCTAAAAAACATACATGTCATATATACCATCTGTATACACACGAACATGCCAGGGTGCTAAAAAACATACATGTCATATATACCATCTGTATACACACGAACAAGCCAGGGTGCTAAAAAACATACATGTCATCTATACCATCTGTATACACATGAACATGCCAGGGTGCTAAAAAACAAACATTTCAAGTATACCATCTGTATACACACGAACAAGCCAGGGTACTAAAAAACATACATGTCATATATACCATCTGTATACACACGAACATGCTAGGGTACTGAAAAACATACATGTCATATATACCATCTGTATACACATGAACATGCTAGGGTACTGAAAAACATACATGTCATATATACCATCTGTATACACATGAACAAGCCAGGGTACTGAAAAACATACATGTCATATATACCATCTGTATACACATGAACATGCTAGGGTACTGAAAAACATACATGTCATATATACCATCTGTATACACATGAACATGCTAGGGTACTGAAAAACAAACATGTCACGTATACCATCTGTATACACACGAACAAGCCAGGGTACTGAAAAACATACATGTCATATATACCATCTGTATACACATGAACATGCTAGGGTACTGAAAAACAAACATGTCACGTATACCATCTGTATACACACGAACAAGCTAGGGTACTGAAAAACATACATGTCATATATACCATCTGTATACACATGAACATGCTAGGGTACTGAAAAACATACATGTCATATATATCATCTGTTTACACACGAACATGCCAGGGTACTGAAAAACATAAATGTCATATATACCATCTGTATACACACGAACATGCCAGGGTACTGAAAAACATACATGTCATGTATACCATCTGTATACACACGAACAAGCCAGGGTGCTAAAAAACATACATTTCATATATACCATCTGTATACACACGAACAAGCCAGGGTACTAAAAAACATACATGTCATATATACCATCTGTATACACACGAACATGCCAGGGTGCTAAAAAACAAACACGTCACGTATACCATCTGTATACACACGAACAAGCCAGGGTGCTAAAAAACATACATGTCATATATACCATCTGTATACACACGAACATGCCAGGGTGCTAAAAAACATACATGTCATATATACCATCTGTATACACACGAACAAGCCAGGGTGCTAAAAAACATACATGTCATCTATACCATCTGTATACACATGAACATGCCAGGGTGCTAAAAAACAAACATTTCAAGTATACCATCTGTATACACACGAACAAGCCAGGGTACTAAAAAACATACATGTCATATATACCATCTGTATACACACGAACATGCTAGGGTACTGAAAAACATACATGTCATATATACCATCTGTATACACATGAACATGCTAGGGTACTGAAAAACATACATGTCATATATACCATCTGTATACACATGAACAAGCCAGGGTACTGAAAAACATACATGTCATATATACCATCTGTATACACACGAACAAGCCAGGGTACTGAAAAACATACATGTCATATATACCATCTGTATACACATGAACATGCTAGGGTACTGAAAAACAAACATGTCACGTATACCATCTGTATACACACGAACAAGCCAGGGTACTGAAAAACATACATGTCATATATACCATCTGTATACACATGAACATGCTAGGGTACTGAAAAACAAACATGTCACGTATACCATCTGTATACACACGAACAAGCTAGGGTACTGAAAAACATACATGTCATATATACCATCTGTATACACATGAACATGCTAGGGTACTGAAAAACATACATGTCATATATATCATCTGTTTACACACGAATATGCCAGGGTACTGAAAAACATACATGTCATATATACCATCTGTATACACACGAACATGCCAGGGTACTGAAAAACATACATGTCATATATACCATCTGTATACACACGAACAAGCCAGGGTACTGAAAAACATACATGTCATATATACCATCTGTATACACACATGAACATGCTAGGGTACTGAAAAACAAACATGTCACGTATACCATCTGTATACACACGAACAAGCTAGGGTACTGAAAAACATACATGTCATATATACCATCTGTATACACACGAATATGCTAGGGTACTGAAAAACATACATGTCATATATATCATCTGTATACACATGAACATGCCAGGGTGCTAAAAAACATACATGTCATCTATACCATCTGTATACACATGAACATGCTAGGTTACTGAAAAACATACATGTCATATATACCATCTGTATACACACAAACATGCTAGGGTACTGAAAAACATACATGTCATATATACCATCTGTATACACACGAACAAGCCAGGGTACTGAAAAACATACATGTCATATATACCATCTGTATACACACGAACAAGCCAGGGTACTAAAAAACATACATGTCATACATATCATCTGTATACATATGAACATGCTAGGGTACTGAAAAACAATACATGTCATATATACCATCTGTATACACATGAACATGTTAGGGCACTGAATAACAAACATGTCATATATACCATCTGTATACACATGAACATGCTAGGGTACTGAAAAACAAACATGTCACGTATACCATCTGTAAACACAAGAACATGCTAGGGTACTGAAAAACAAACATGTCACATATACCATCTGTATTCACATGAACACGCCAGGGTGCTGAAAAACAAATATGTCATATATACCATCTGTATACACATGAACATGCCAGGGTGCTAAAAAACATACATGTTATATATATATACCATCTGTATACACACGAACATACTAGGGTACTGAAAAACAAACAAGTCACATATACCATCTGTATATACATGAACATGCTAGGGTACTGAAAAACAAATATGTCATTTATACCATATGCATACACAAAAACAAAGCAGAGTGCTGAAAAACATACATGTCATATATACCATATGCATACACAAAAACAAAGTGGAGTGCTGAAAAACAAACATGTCATATATACCAAATGCATACACACAAACAAAATGGAGTGCTGAAAAACAAACATGTCATATATACCATATGCATACACACAAACAAAGCTGAGTGCTGAAAAACAAACATGTCATATATACCATATGCATACACACAAACAAAGCAGAGTGCTGAAAAACAAACATGTCATATATACCATATGCATACACACAAACAAAGCTGAGTGCTGAAAAACAAACATGTCAAATATACCATATGCATACACAAAAACAAAGCAGAGTGCTGAAAAACAAACATGTCATATATACCAAATGCATACACACAAACAAAGCAGAGTGCTGAAAAACAAACATGTCATATATACCATATGCATACACACAAACAAAGCGGAGTGCTGAAAAACAAACATGTCATATATACCATATGCATACACAAAAACAAAGCAGAGTTCTGAAAAACAAACATGTCATATATACCATTTGCATACACACAAACAAAGCGGAGTGCTGAAAAACAAACATGTCATATATACCATATGAATACACAAAAACAAAGCAGAGTGCTGAAAAACAAACATGTCATATATACCAAATGCATACACACAAACAAAGCGGAGTGCTGAAAAACAAACATGTCATATATACCATATGTATACACACAAACAAAATGGAGTGCTGAAAAACAAACATGTCATATATACCATTTGCATACACACAAACAAAGCGGAGTGCTGAAAAACAAACATGTCATTTATACCATTTGCATACACACAAACAAAGCAGGGTGCTGAAAAACAAATATGTCATATATACCACATGCATACACATGAACAATCTGTGGTGCTCAAAAACTAACATGTCATATATATCATATGCATACACATGAACATGCTACGGTACTGTAAAACAAATATATCATATATACCATCTGCACACACACAAACAAGCTGCTGTGCCACTGAAACACATACATACTAGAGCTGGACTGGCTAGGCAGATATGCTAGTAGGCTAAATATAGCATGAGAAGAAAGCATGAAACTTGGCATAGAAGTATTCTGAAGCACATTCTTTCATTTAAGATAAGGAGACATGCCATGAGAAAAAAAATTCCTTATAAAAAAAAGTGGCCCCAAAAACAGTCATTATAAATAACAGTAAAGTCTTGAAATGTTGCATATTTTGCCAATTTTTTTTTATAAATATCATGACAAACAGGAAGTATTGTCTCAAGGTAAATTTCCATAATCTAACAATTATCAACACATTTCATGTTATATATGGCATATTAAGTTTTATTGGTGGAGAAAGACCTCAGACTGAGTCTGAGAAATTTTTTTTGGAGCATGGGGGACTTGAACCTATGACCTTGGTGGTGAGAGGTGAGTGATCTTGAGACGGTGTCTTACACCACTAGGCCACGGAGGACCCCCATGAAATATCAAATAAATAAATATATGTAAACGCAGGCTATAAATATATTCTTACTTCAGAAAATGACACTTTTTTTAAGATTTAAAATTTTTTAGAGTGCTTTATGGAAAATTTCCGTGACTATATGATCTGTCAAACACAATTGCAAACAATATCTAAGTTTTCATCATTAATTAAATGTTCACTTCCAAATATCAAATATGTAGTAATAATATTACTCCCTAGGTCTATCGCATTAAATGAGAATTCATAAATATATCATACAACATTCACCGATTTTTCATTTTCTTTCTTAAACACGAGGCAAATACCGAAACATTCAAGATGACTCACATTTGTTGTCAATATTTCTTGTGATCAAATTATCACCAGAAATTCTACTGAGCATTTTATTGCATCACATTAATGTGATGGTTTGGGAGATTACCAGGCGTGTTACATAACTCTATGTAAAAGTGGCAGCACCAAATTCACCCCAGAGACCTGACCTGAACAAAGTTGGTAGAGGACCATCATCAATACTGCAATATTATGATACTGCAAAACAGTTAATGTCTAGGACTTGCAGAAGAAGATTTTTTAAAAAAAAAAATTTCTCAGAGCATTCCTATGTAATAAAAAAGCAAAGTTCCATTACCGGTACTTGACCCAAGACCCTTTATTGTAACAAACTTGGACCAATGACCCTTTATTGTAACAAACTTGGACAAATGACTCTTTATTGTAACAAACTTGGACAAATGACTCTTTATTGTAATAAACTTGGACCAATGACCCTTTATTGTAACAAACTTGAAAGCCCCACCTACTCGGATCTTTTATACCAAATATGAAAACATTCAACCTAAACTTACTTGTTTTTCATAGATTGTGAAAGTTTTTTGCTCTACACAGGCGACTCAAAAACATGCATTGTAAACGTCTATTATAATTCCTTTTGTTCTTATTTATTTCAAAAAGGTGGTCATGTTGGATTATGATGGCACTGACGCCCTCCCAAATCTGGTGCAGTGGTAGAGCACTGAACACAGGATCAGAGGGTCATGAGTTTGATCCTCTGCCACAGCTACAGTGTCTGTATGGTGTCCTTGAGCAAGACACTTTATCCGCATATGCTAAGTTTCTGGTTCTACCCAGGGAGACCTTGAGCATGGTTTGTCCAGGTTATGATAACTTGTTCACAATGAAAGTAAAATAAATAAGTTTCAACTGAAAAGGAAATGGTTGATGTATGTATACATGTATTCCTGGGTGTGATTGCATCCTTTCTTACCTCACTAGATTAATTGAGAACATGATTCGTTAAATTTTTTTTTAATAGATATAGTTCAGTTAAAAAAGCAATAAATAACTGTTTTTGCTATTCATCTGTTAACCCTAGATGGCACTAAAGTGACATTAAAACAGTATACCTCTTCCTCTTTTTGCATCGTCCAATGAGATCTTGATGCTGTAGTCACATGTTTCTCTTTCCAAAATAGCTGCTTCATCGTTGTAGAAGGGGGCGGGTCCTATCTGGGATCCTAGAGGCTGTAGGTTAGAAAACAAAAGTTGTCAGAAGACAACAAAGCTCGCCCCTGGGTGTCTAAGTCCAAAAAGGGCCATAACTGTGCTAAAATGCAACCCAGAGTTATGGTTCTTGTCTCTGTGTGTTCCACTGATGATGGTGAACATGTTTCATTCACATCCAATAAGTGGTTGAATAGATATATGAAACTTAAACTCAAAAGTTTAACCTGGGTGTCTACAGACGACGATGACACTGACGACGCTGGGGTCATGGAAACAGCTCTCCTTGGACTTCGTCTCGGCGAGCTAAAAAGTTGAATCTTAAAAATAACTGCAATAAGCTTAACCGAATTAAGGAATAAAATGTTTATTGTATTTATACACTTACATGGTGATGGGAGTGGTTTGAATTTCATAACCAATCATAACAATCTAAGCATTGCCACACTAGAGTATTATGCCCCATCGAGTCATATTATACTGACACCTGGCCAAACAGACCTAGAGCTATTCTCTAAATGCTGAACACCAAGCTTCTAGAACCATTTTTCAAGTCTTTGTTATGACTTGGCTGTGGATCAAACCCACAACCTTTTGCATGTGAGGCAGACACTCTACCACTAGACCATAGCTGAGACTGATTATTAAATAATAAAATTTATTTATGTCATAGGGTGTTAAAACACAAACAGTTATGATCAGTTAAAGCTAGTGTAATTGAAATATAAACCAGTGGGGCCTATTTCTCAGCTTATACATTGATTGAATATTAGCATCATTTTTATGCCATAGAGGGCTAACAGATGATCAGTTAACCTAACCACTGTTTCCCGGTATTAACCAATACTCGAGCACACCCATCTCCGCAAGTAACTGATAACTTTCCCACTTGAATCAGCAGTGAGAGACAAATGATAATGAGACACAATGTCGTATATAAATCATCACGGAGACTGTTGGCGGGCGGGTATTCAAACCCCTGGATTGATAGTCAGACGCGTAACCGACTGAGCTAATCGGGCCCGGCCAGCTTATACAGTTGTGAGAATTAATTTATTATTAATGTCCAACACTGGCAAGTTTTTGCACTGGTAATGGGGCTGCAGGAAAAATTGCAATGGCACAAAAAAGTCAATACGCATACTGATTATCGCATCAAGTTTTGTCACATCGTGGTTGTTGATTGTGAAGAAGAAGCATGTAATGGGTAAAGATTATCCAAGAGAAAAATTAAAAGTGCCATTACTCGACCAAACATCACTAAACCAGAACGCAAAACACTAAACAAGGCTGAACGCTGATCCTTCCAAGCAAGTTTCAGAGAATTCCAATTGAAGTTCAAGAGAAGCAGCACAGACAAGATTCTAAGATTTTGAATTTAGCGGGACTGGAACCTACAACCTCAGCTGTGAGAGATAAATGACCTTGTCACATTGTCTTAGGTCACTAGGTCGCTGAGGAGGACCCTTAACCCTTTACTTCACGCCTTTGGACACCTCTAATATAGACGCCTTTGGACACATCTTATATAGACACCTTTGGACACCTCTAATATAGAAGGCTTTGGACATGGACACTTCTAATATAGATGCCTTTGAACACCTCTAATATAGATGTCTTTAGACACCTCTAATATAGATGCCTTCTGACACCTCTAACATAGACGCCTTTGGACACCTCTAATATAGAAGCCTTCTGACACCTCTAATATAAACGCCTTTGGACACTTGTAATATAGATGCCTTCTGACACCTGTAATATAGATGCCTTTGGACACCTCTAATATATAGAAGGCTTTTGAATTATTGGGTGAATTCTGTTTATATTAACTGACAGAGTGGAAAACAGTGCAGGAAGTGTTCAGATTGCTCGTCACTTCATTTTTTTTAAATAGTGAAATTACCTTAAAACAAATAATATAGAAATTGAGCAAGTAAGGCAATAACTAGGTATACATTGTTTGTCTTGCAGTTAGTATACAGTCAAACCTCGCTCACGTGAGAGGTTGCAGGTTCGATCCCCAGCTCGACCTGATGCTTATCATTAAAACAACACTCAGTACTCGTTCTACCCAGGAAGGGACTTGAGAGCAGTTCATATAAGCTCTGAGCTTTCATCGCAAACGAGCTAAAGTAAATTAGTATAAACTAAACCTGCATAAACAATCACTTCTATTAAGAGGTCACTTGTCTTTTAAGAAGCCATTTTAAATTTTGCTACTTCTCATTTTTATTCTTTCAGAGAAAAATTAACCTACGTACTGCAACAACCTGTCTTAAAATGCCACTTTTGCTCTTTCTCTTGACTGTATATTAAAACATATTAACACCCCTTTAATTGATAACCAACACAAGAATGGAAGACTTTATCACTTGGTATAGCAATTCATTGCTTGTAAGTTAACTGGTAATTTCTGACCTTAAAAAATGTATAAAAGAATTTATTATTAATATTATTGATAATACCAAGTGTCATATGTCAGCAAATATTATTTGAACAAATGACGGTGCTATATAAATAAAGACATTGTCATATAAACAAGACACTGGAGTACAAGTCCCCTACCAGGTTATCAATTAAAAATTGTGTTGCAAATGCAAGCACAATTTAAGTCGGACTGAAAAAATAATAAAAATGATGTGCATAATCTCTTCATTGCCCCTTTATCCTGAGTTAAGTTTCAAAAATTAATGTAGCTTGGATACTTTTAGGCTTACCATAGGATCCAATTGTACCTAATTTGTTGCCAATGGCAACCACTATTTTTTTTGTACGAATGAAAAAATAAAAATGACCTGCATTATCGCCTTATTGCCCTCTATTCACATGCAAAATTTCACAAACCTAGCTTGAATACTTTCTTAGTAATCTTTCTAGATGAACGCTGGACGCTGGCAGACAGACAGCCAATGAAATCAGTAGGGGACTAATAAATCTCACTTTTTTAACCTTGGTGGTATTCATTGTGGCTTAGGCTACATAAATCATGGAGATGATTACAATCACAGTGCATAATTGATGTATGTAACTGATGTGACATATGGTACCATTACTGTTTCCTTAAGCTTTTTTACAGATAAATTTATAATATTACCATCTGCTGATGTTTTACATGTCACTGATGATTCCATAACATATGTTATTTTGTTTTGGTTTTAACACATTTGATGGTTTTTAAATATTATTTGGAAGGAGAATTAGCTGTAATTTTCTTGAAACCTTTCAGTTACGGTATGCTACAAAAACACACTCCTTTCAGTTATGGAATGCTACAAAAACACACTGTACTTTATATGTATCTAAAGGTATTAAGGGACAGAGGGTTTGAACTCACTCTGACATTTCGCAGTGAAAATAGTGTTTTTTAAACAGGGTTTAAAGCCATTTTCAACTTATTTCAGGTTATATATGGCATATCCAGTTTTATTGGTGGAGGAACACCTCAAAATGAACCTGAATAAAACCATCGTCCTTCCGCAAGTAACTGGCAAACTATCTCACATAAAGTTTTGGAGTGAGTGGGACTCCAGCTTACCACGTTAGCAGTGAGAGGTAAGTGATCTTGAGACGTCGCCTTAAACCAATTGGCCAAGGAGGATCCTTTGAAAATAGTGAAACCTACATACTTTAACCAGTCCTGGAATTGCTAACCCCATCCCGTAAGATTTCCAAAATATTAATAACAAAAAAAATATATACAAACATGTATTCACAGTGAAAATATAAAGAAATATATACTACATGTATCTGTGGATCCCGTCTGCAAAATTTGTCAGAGGTAATCATCCACCAAAAAGTTAAACATTCATTTGAACCAAACCCGGAGAGTGGGAAGGGGTCAACTGAAAATCTTGTTTCTGTTTCGCCATTTTCAGTGCCGTTTCAGTGATACGACTGAAGTTCTGACCAAAAAGTGATGTCAAACTGAATTATGCTTCAGCAGGCAGACACATAGTATAATACCCCACCCAGTCACATAACGCGGTCAAAGACACTGAACATCTGGCTAGCAAGTTACCATAAGTGACAATATTGTATTTTACAAGAAGCAGTTTATTGATCAGCAAATACATGTTATTAGTTTAAACATATTTATATCTTATCTCGAACCACAAGTTCTAGCAACATTAATTAAGGCCCTTTGAACATTACTGAAGTTATTAAATACAAGAGACACATGGGCTACATCAATCTATTTTCCAACTTTTGTCCTTTGGACATGCAATTCACAATTTTTGTAATGAGATGAATAAACATTAACAAATATCTAGCTTAACATTTTATTTAACCGAGTATTGTTTGGTATTCTACGGAGCAATATCTCTTGTTCTAAGTGCCTTAAAGGACTGCAACAACTTCATCTAGTTGTTTTATAATTGTTGAGGCTATTGTCATAATTAAGACATAATATTATTCTCATTAGAGCATTTTAGAGTATACTGTCCGTATCCTGTTTGAAACTTCCTTAGTTGTGTCACTGTCCCATCTTGTTTGAAACTTCCTTAGTTGTGTCAGATACAAATAATAACTCACACAGTCTACAGCAATAACCAGCCTTGGATGCACTGAAGTACAGCCATGTTTATATGCTTTTATTTTGAAGAGCAAAAAAGATGCTGTTAGGCTTGTACAAGTTTATAATAATCACAATCAGTATCTGACCTGTGTTGGTAAGAAAAAGTGTCCATAACTGATGGGACAATTATTGTGCTATTTTCAACACTTACAGGCTACTGAGCAGGCGGGGAAGGTGTCACACTAACACTTAAGGCTGACTGTTAAAAGAAATTGTCAATAGTTTGCATTGTATAGATAACTGATCATTTTCCCCTTTGGATCAGTGATGAGAGATGATAATGAGATGCATTGGTGTATATCAAATCATCACTAAGGCTGTGGCCTGGCTGGATTCAAACTCATATAGACCGCGGCGTAGTTTAGTGGTAGAGCGTCCGCATCGCATGTGGAAGGTCGTGGGTTCAATCCCCGGCCGGGTCATACCAAAGACTTTAAAAATGGTACTAAAAGCTTCCTCGTTTGATGCTCAGCATTTAGAGGAGAGTTCTATATCTGTCTAGTTGGGTTCTTTTTTATTGAGCCTGCTTCAGCATCAGTAAGAATGTGCAAAAATCTATTTGACTGACAACAACCATACAAAATTTTTTTTATTGAAACACGAATAGGCACAGATATATTTTTGAATGTTCTGTGACATTCCATTTTTTTTTTATATATTTTGCAGGCTGCTTGCTCAATCATGTTTTTCTCTGTACCATCCATTGTTTTGAGCTTTAGCAGCTGTTCCTAGCACAACAAGGGTGGTGGCAACACAAATTTTAGCAATGCGGTTATTTATAGCAAACTACAGTCATCAAAAAAATGTTGTTTGCCACAATCCCACATCTCAAAATCCCATAAGTCGTAACCCTGTTTCCTTTCTAATTTTTTTTTGTACTTTTCAAAGTATTACAATTTTGAATTTTCAGAATTGCATTTTGCATAAGGCAGCTACATTGCGGACATTCATTGTCAGCACAAACAGCCTGCAGGTCATGTTTACTGACAGGATCAGCCCTAAGAATGAATTTAATCAGAATCAATGTTCTTCCACAACAAACTAAAAATCTTTTTATACATAAAATCTCTGGAGATTAACCTAATGTAGAAACTTACACGTTCAATATGGGCTGATACGTTATCTGGATGTCCGCCATCTCGGGTTCTTTTTCTGCCGCCATTCATATTTTTTCTGCGTTTCACCTGAAATTAACATGTATTAATCATGTGTGTAAGTGTAGTTATTCAAGCAGTTCTTTAGGCAGAGTTACCACTACCACATATGCTTGCGAAGATGAAAAATTTTCCTTTTCCGCATATTACTCATATATCAAAATAAGGGTGATATAACAGGGTCCATATACATCCCAGCCCCTTGATTTACAGAATCTTCAATCCCTTGCTGATGTAAGGCTAATTTATATCATATATGAACAAGTTAAATGACAGAGAGGTTATTGAGAGGAAGATTTATGAAAATTCACAATTACAACGCTTTTGGGATCCCTTTGATCCCTTTCGGAAATTCCATCCTCATTATGGAACCAAATCTAAATTGCTAAGACTAGACAATGCTTAAGATCTCAAACATTAAATTAATATTGAAAAAATAGATACGAAAATGGAAATTTTTCATTTTAACATAGTATTCGTATATTATAAAACTCTCAGTTCCTTTACAATACCACTGATAGTATACCCTGAACCCTGGACTTGCAAACCCTATAGGCAATAACTTAATTATGAACATATTTATTAAAATACCCAAATTAAAACATATTAGGACCCCACCTAAGCGTATTGGTATTACATACATGACAGTGTTTAATTTATGATACAGCATATATGAACACAGATAAGATCTGATACTTTGTGATACAGAACAGATAGAAAAAACACAGATCAGATCTAATACTTTGTAATACAGCACAGATGTAAACATAGATCAGATCTGATACTTTGTAATACAGCACAGATGTAAACACATATCAGATCTGATACTTTGTGATATAGCACAGCTGGAAAACACAGATCTGATACTTTGTAATACAGCACAGATGTAAAACACAGATCAAATCTGATACTTTGTGATATAGCACAGATGGAAACATAGATCAGATCTGATACTTTGTAATACAGCACAGATGTAAAACACAGATCAAATCTGATACTTTGTGATATAGCACAGATGGAAAACCCAGATCTGATACTTTGTGATGTAGCACAGATGTAACCACAGATCAGATCAGATACTTTGTGATATAGCACAGATGGAAAACACAGATCAGATACTTTGTGATACAGCACAGATGTAAATACAGATCCAATCTGATACTTTGTGATACAGCAAAGATAGAAAACACAGATCAGATCTCATACTTTGTGATGCAGTACAGATGGAAACACAGATCAGATCTGATACTTTGTTATACAGCACAGATGTAAACACAGATCAGATCTGATACTTTGTGATACAGCAAAGATAGAAAACACAGATCAGATCTGATACTTTGTAATACAGCACAGATGTAAACACAGATCAGATCTGATACTTTGTTATACAGCAAAGATGTAAAAACAGATCAGATCTGATACTTTGTG
This sequence comes from Panopea generosa, assembly GCA_029582155.1. NCBI lineage: Eukaryota > Metazoa > Mollusca > Bivalvia > Adapedonta > Hiatellidae > Panopea > Panopea generosa. The sequence goes on from CM055907.1 coordinate 20,126,431, forward strand.
ATACAGCACAGATGTAAATACAGATCAGATCTGATACTTTGTGATGCAGCAAAGATGTAAACACAGATCAGATCTGATACTTTGTGATACAGCACAGATGTAAAAACAGATCCGATCCGATACTTTGTGATACAGCAAAGATGTAAACACAGATCAGATCTGATACTTTGTGATACAGCACAGATGTAAAAACAGATCAGATCCGATACTTTGTGATACAGCACAGATGTAAACACAGATCAGATCTGATACTTTGTGATACAGCAAAGATCGAAAAACAAATCAGATCTGATACTTTGTGATACAGCACAGATCAAATATGATACTTTGTAATACAGCAAAGATGTAAACACAGATCAGATATTATACTTTGTGATACAGCAAAGATGTAAACACAGATCAGATCTGATACTTTGTGATACAGCAAAGATGAATACACAGATGAGATATGATACTTTGTGATACAGCAAAGAAGGAAATACAGATCTGATACTTTGTGATACAGCACAGATGTAGACACAGATCATACCTGATACTTTGTGACACAGCATAGATGGAAAACACATATCAGACCTGATATTCTTTGATACAGGAGATTGAAAACACGATCAGATCTGATACATTGTGATAAGCACAGATGTAAACACATAAAAGTCCTGATACTTTGTGATATATAAATTCAATGTAGTACAGATGTAAACACAGATAAGATATAATACTTTGTGATACAGCACAGATGTAACTTAATTATCAGATAAAAACAATGCAACCCTGGGATGGAATATTTTGTATTTGTTTGTTTGAATATTTAGCATAATTTTTATGACATTAAGGAATACCCTGTAAACAGACGATCAGTTAACCTAAACAATCTTTCTGGGGTTTTAACCAGTACTTGTGCACATCTATCTCTGCATTGATTGATAACTTTTCCATTGAATCAGTGGTAAGAGATGGATGACAATGAGACACAATGGCATACATGTATATCAATCAGCACAGAGACTGGCAGGGTGGGGTTTCAAACTCACAACCCTGGAAACATGTTCATAATGCTAAAAATTCCAATTTTGCCATTCACTATATCAACCAATAGCTACCGAAAAGCTCCACCCAAAATGATACACAGGTTGTTGTAAAAAAAAACTTATATAAATATTCGTTTCTTTATCCTTTAATTATATCAAAATTTCATACATATTTACCATCGCTTTACTTTAATTAATCCGATATCCAAATTACAATGTACAGGTACTTAAAATGAATATTGTGTGCAGCAGAAGGTATTTACTTATATACCTGGATCTAATACGTGTATGCAGTCAAGTAATATGTTATTGATATTTACATTTCACTGCTGTTGCGTCTTGATTCAAACAACATTCCTATCTGACACTGTTATAATATTTCCGACAAACATTGTTATTATAATTCCAAGTATGTGACACACTTACACCCATTGGCTACTTACATGTATGGTTCGATGAAATAGAAACAATGGAGCTTGTTGAAGCTGTGGATAAAAATAAAGCGTGCTCCGATATTTGAATATTGGGTATCAGAGTAAACCGATAATTAAAATATCCTATTATCACTATCACCAATCTAACAACAGTTAAAGGTACTTCTCCCCTGATTCTTGTTTGTATTGTCACCCCACGCCCTTGGCATTTGGTTGACTACAAGAAATTTTCAGGGAGTTGAATACTGTCTAAACCTAGAGGAATAACCCTTTAGGTGGAGACAAGAAATGCAGTGTTCCATCTGCACTGGAAAAGTCTTGATTAACTCTTTTCTTGCATATAATTTATATACCAAACACATAAGTACTATTTTACACAATAGCGGATCCCCTCTTCTTTACAGATCATATTTCTACTAATCAATTTAAGAAGTTAATCTCATTACTAGAGTGAGATATCTTGAACCTAGGTAAAGAAAGAAAGACATTTTGTCAAGCTGGGGATCCAACCAGCAAACTATGGTGAGTGCAGCCGACACTATATCCACTACTATATTGCACCGTTTATTTCTTTGCTCTCTTCTGATACAATGTACTAGCTTTCAAATCTGATTAAGACGGTACGGATACATTTTTTTAAATTATATAAATACAAATACATGTATTGTCATTCCAAATAAATGTACACATAAAATGTAATTGCCTTGGAAAAAAAAAGAAGATATTGTCTCCAAAGTATGAAAAAATGAGTACTAGGTAGGCAACTTTTTTACTGGGTAGGCAGGGAGAGAGTAAATAAACTATATTTCAATTTTTACTTCACAGACCATACATCACCCTGTATTAAGCAGCCACCAAGCAGTACAGATAACTGCTAAGAAAGGTTTTTTATCGGACCAAGCTTCATCATTATAAGTACCTTTATACCAGATGGGTCAAATACTGTAATGTTCACCATGAACAGTGGTAGAAAGACTGGTGTAAAGTGTAAAGTTTAATGTACTTGACTTGAAAACCGACAAACCAACTATGAGCATATCTACTAGATAACCCAGTGTCAGTATCAGGTATCATTGCATGATTCATGAATAATCATGATTAGATACATGTATGTGGTAATGATAATCTATTGATTGTAATAAATTAATAACAATAATAATAACAATAAATATAATAAATTAATAATAAAATTAATAACATTAATAATAATGATAATAATAAAAAAGTTGTGATGATGAAAATGATGGTAATAATAATAATAATATAATTAAAATAAATTAGTGGTAATAATTAAAGTGATAATAAAAATGATAGTAATAACTGTAATGAATTAACATTAATTATAATAAATTAATAATAATTATAAAGTAATAGTATCAATAGTAGTAAAAATAATTATAATAAATCAATAATAATTATAATGAATAAGTAATAATAATGATGATAAAGATTGTTAATTAATGATAGAGTATATTCAATCTTTGATGAGGTTCTCAACATATTGTGGAAGTACAATATTAATTTAAATCAGCATAAATATACATATGTATGGATATTGAGGAGAGTTTTTACGTCATTGTTCTGGTAAATGTTAAAAGCTTTAAACTGATTTTTAATTTGCATTTTCTTATTATATATGATGGAATATTCAGCTCCATAAACAAAACATTGAATAAACAAACAATTGGCAAAACATTTAAGTATTTGACTTTGGAGAATATAACGTCTCTCTGCACAGTTGCGCCCCATTTTAACACAAATCTTGCGCTAAAAAATAGTCCTGTGTAATTTGGTTTGAAAAGTGAGTTTGATTGGATTTTATCAGGCAAATGTATTATAGAGCATTTGAGGACTTTTTTTTTTATTTAAAAAAAAAAAAAGATGGGCGTCACTGCACTGTCTTTAAAAAACCAAGCTGGTCAACACACCAGTTATTGCTCATTTTTATTAGTAGATACATTTCTGCTATGTAAAAAATATACTTTTAAAAACTTTTTTTTGTGGATTTTCTTTTTATCGTGGAAATCCTAAACCTTATTTTCTATAGAACACACAGTAAAATTCGCCTGTGGAGTGAGACCTATAACTGAAGATTATAGGATTAATATAATAAACTGTACGAATATAAGATATAGGTGTAAATAAAACTTTGAAAAATGCAGGAGCCTGATCATTACATGATTTATACACAAGATCTGTCTTTTGAAATTTAACCCTTCCAGGAAACATTGAAAAACAAGTTCTACAGCTCTCTTTCGGGATCTTACAATTTTATCTTTGATTAAATTATAGTCACATGGAATCCAATGTTATAATTTTTGTTCATTTGTGTAAAAAATGTTGTTTTTCTGACACTGATTTTATTTTAAATCAGGCAAAAGTTAAGATGGAAGAATAAGTCATTGCCTTGAAGAATAAAGACTAAAATGTTTATAAAAATTTTTTTTTTTTATAAATGTTTAATTAATTTTACACCACATTCAACATATATCATGATGAATTTCAATTAATCTACCTTGCTTCTGCCAGTAACTGGCACACTTTCTCACATGATGTGTTTGGACAATTTCATATGCTCATCCGTGGAATTTCAAATTTTTGGAGTTAAACTTTTTTATTTAAAAAATTGCATATAAAACACTTTTTTTTTTTAACACATTTTTATTGCCAATTAATCAGAGACAATTAACATTTATTAAGTCACTGATAAAATGTATTAACAAAAATATAGTACAAAATTGAGTGGTAACTGTAATTTTGAAAATGGTTCTCCGATTTGAATTATGTGAGAATTATATAAAACGAGCCTGGCTTTAAAATGGGATCAGTGGTCTTGGGTTTGATCCTCCCCCACTGCTATGTGTAGTGTCCTTGAACAAGACACGTCATCCGCATATGATAAAGTACTGGCTCTACTCATGAAGACTTCAAGAGTGATTTGTTTAAGTTGCAGAAACCTCTTTCACAATCACAAACTACAGAAGCATGGAACAGCCTGTCTGCTGATGTTGTTGAAGCCCTTGACTTGATATCATTCTAGTCTGTAAGAGACCAGCAACAAGTAATCACTGGTGATTCCCATTGCTGTGCAGGCTGCAGCTACTGTAATCTGAGGTCTTGGTTGAAGAGGCAAGCAAAAACATAGCTGGCCACACTTCACTTAATTCACTAGCAGTACAAGAACCTGTACAAGATATTGTTTAGTTCAACATTAGTTATTTTACTTCAATTTTACAAGTTATGCTCAAAGTCTTTCCTGGGTAGAACCAGTACAAAGCATATGCGGAAAAGTGTCTTGCTCAAGGATGACAAGCATGGGGGAGGATGGAACCCATGACTCTCAGGTCCTGGGTAAGTGCAGAGTCATGGGTAAGTGCATATCAAACTATATTGTTGGAACTATTTGATATTTTTTATTTGATCGTCCTAGTCCTAGGTTTGATATTCAACCACTAGACCACACGCACCTCAACAATAAATCAAACTTCCAGCTCTTGGAACCTATTATGTTAATTACCGCAACTCTAATTTATTTCTCCCACATCGCTGATCAACTGACCTCTGCATCATGCAACTTTTCAGTTGTCCATCATATGTTAGGTGGTGTGTTCGATCCGCTGATCTATTGGAGATGGATTTTTGAACATGTGGGAATTATTCCAGTTTGTTTAAATGATTTAAATGCTGTACTCCATTTAACTTTTATTACCATCTGTAAACTTACCTAGTGTGTGATTTGAGTAGTTTTACGTTTTGTTTACACTTGTGACCTGTCACTTATTCCGCCAGCTGTCTGCTTGTAGTTCCGGTGCAGAAATCGATGACGTAGCCAACTTATGTGGACTAGTCAATTAATTTGCACAGGGGTACTCTATGTGTAAATTGATTGAGATGAAATGCTATATTATTTAAAGAAAACATCCTTTCATTTAATCAGTGAAATAATTTTTCTTTATCTTGTTACATTTTTTTTCGATTTTGCTTGCATTTATTTATTTAACTCATACTAATAAAAAGCCGATATACCATTCTCTTTCTCTACCCCTATATTGATAATTGTGTCGACCCATTAATTAGAGTGATTTCCCTTTATTTCCGCGCCATTTTCGACAACAAGAATGGCGCCAGCACCCGATCAACCAAACGATGACAACAATGACGCTGGGAATGATACGTTTGGTAACGATATTCAATTAAATGAAAAGAAATTATACATACCTATTCGTACAATATCATTGTCACATATTTTGTTGTTCAGCTGGCAGCAAAGTTGGTAAGGTAAACCGCCTTTCCTAGTCGCAAGATCACGAGATTGAAAAATGACATTTGGTTAAAAATTCTATACTTTTTTTTATAGATCAGACTGTTGATGTCGATAATACTCTTACAAATAATTGACTCTCTTAAGAAAGCTACAATCTGCGTGGTCCTGTACTTGTAATATCTTCAGTTATAAGATACAGTGCTCCAGATAAGTTTTCTACAAATGAGTATCCACACGTAACCTGTTCTCGAGCCAGTATGGAATTGCATGCTTTTTCATGAGTGCGGCGCGATTTGACAGAAGGAAACGCCAGCATTTGTTTACAGAAGAGTTTTATTGATAAAACCATTCGTATTAACGTAAAATGTTTAGAATAAAGGTGAGTTATTTATAGTATTTATTAAGTTGATCATATTTATTTATAATTCCTTATACTACCTTTTTCCTCTTCGCTATAAATGCTATAAAACCTCCAAACGGAATCCAAGTTCCGGAAGCTCATCATTTTATGAAATGACGTCATAATAGTAAAAATAGATATCTTGTTGTAGACGAGAACTCTGCTTGGGGAAAAAATGTACGGAAGTCCCAACAGGGTCGTGTTGCTTATATTTTTTATTTATTATGAGAAATAAAGTCAAACTGATCAATTAAATGTGTTTTTTATTATCATTAAAAATAATAATTAAATTTTTGAACTATTTACTTACTTTTCTTCTATATTTCAGTTTAAAGATCCATTTAGGAGGGCTCAACTACAGCAATGAAGATAGGGGTATCAATCTATTCTGCAGCCAAACGTCATGGTATCCCTCTCACCACATTGAGGGATAGGATAGACAATAGAATATCGGTAGATGTGACAAAGTCAGGTCCTGGGCCTATTTTCAGTTTAGAGGAGGAAGCCAAGTTATGTGACCATCTGAAGGAACTGGCTTGTGCAGGTTATGGTTATATCCGTGCAGAAGTGGTAAACTTGGCATCTGAGTATGCTGTGTCGGGAAAATGATCATCTGATAAACCATTCACCCTTAAATGGTTTTATGGTTACATGGGAAGATGGTTGAAAGTTGTCAGACCATCAAGTCTATCAGAGCAAAGGGCTAGATGTGCAAGTGAGGAGGCAATCACTATTTTAATACAACTTGAAGGAAAATCCACAAAATATTTATAACATTGATGAGATGGGAATCAATACAGAGTTTAAGCCACCAAGTTTCCGGAGTGGATTGTTAACCACAAGCAATAATGGCAGACTGGTCTAAGACGGTAACAATTATTGGTGCTGGGAATGCAGTAGGTCACCAGATTCCACCCTATTTTGTATTTCCTGGAGTCAGAATGTTAGATGGGTTACTGGAAGGAAAATCACCTGGAGCTGAAGGTGTTGTTACTCCATCAGGATGGTCCAACGCAGAAGTATTTAAGCAATACCTTCAAACCCACTTTGTGAAATTCTGCCAATGAAGGAATAAAGATGACACCATACTTATTTTATACGATGGACATAAAAGCCATGTGTCTTTGGATCTTGTGGTATGGGCAAAAGTCAACATCGTGTTATTTATTCTTCCACCGCATACCTCACATTTTCTTCAACCAAAGGATGTTGGGTGCTTTGGACCGTTACAGTTAAAATACTCACAAGAAAGTACAAAGTTTGCGTGGTACGATGTTTGTAGTTTGGCATGTAATACCTATGCATCTGCACTCAGTCCAGCTAAACTGCAGTCTGCCTTCAACAAACCTGGCATTTTCCCATTCCAAAATGCAGAAACAATGGTAAATAACTTGAGAATGAAAGTTAAACCATCCACTCTATAGATACAGTCAAGCTGAGAATGAAAACAAAGAAAATGAAAATGTTGGGCCAGCCGGTGATGCAACTCTGGACAAGAAATAACTATCCAATGCTTGTACCATTAATGTTGATGTATTGGAACAACAGGACATGGACTCTGAGGTGCAGAGAGATTTTTTCAGAGTAAAAAAGGAAAAGTTGTCAAAAATGCCATGAAGAAGAAGAGACCATAATTGGTGGACAAGCTCTGGAAGGAGATGCTGAAAACAAGTTGAAATGTCATCTAGCAAAGCTGTTACTAAAAAACAAAAAAAATATCAGCCTGCTGCTGAAGGAGAAAAAATATCGAAATGTATTAAAAAATACCAGCCTTGTGCAAAGCCAAAGAACATTGTCAAAAGATCCAATTCTCCTCAGCCAGGCCCATCTTGCATAAATTTGCTTTTCGATTCAGAAGAAAGTTCAGAAAATGAGACAGAGTCTGAAATGCCAGCTGAGAGCAAGTTCTGCAAATGCAAAAGGTTTTATGTTGCCTGGGGTGATAACCAGATATTCTCCATTGTAAACTGGTTTCAGTGTCAGAACAATGACTGCTTGCTGATTCGAATAACCAACTACCGACCAGCTGCTAGTTGGGGATTCGGATTCGTCATTATTAATACTATTTCATTTACATATTTTACTCGTGTTAATATGTAAAAATATAATTAATAATAAATGTATGTAGATTAATATAAAATCTGAATCCCCAACTGGCAGCTGGTTGGTAGTTGGCAATTTGCGGCAAATCCCCAACTGGACATTTTGAATCGCCGTCTGGTGAGTATACCAGCTGCCAGTAGGGGATTTCGATTTTTTTAAAATCGCTGTTTTATTTTTTTAACAAATCGATTCAATAAAAAATAAGTTTATAATAATAATAATTAACACACTTTTGCTGTGTTGGTTCTTCAATATAACGAGTATACTCACCAGACGGCGATTCAAAATGTCCAGTTGGGGATTCCCCGCGAATCACCAACTACCAACCAGCTGCCAGTTGGGGATTAAGATTTTATATTAATTTACATACATTTATTATTGATTATATTTTTAAACATATTAACACGAGTAAAATATGCAAATGAAATAGTTATTTAAATAACGAATCCGAATCCCCAACTGGCAGCTGGTCGATAGTTGGTTATTCGAATCAGCTACCAACTGCGAACTACCTACTAACTTTTCAGTCATTGTAGTAGTAACTGTTACACCTCAAATAGTGTATTTAGTTAATATTTAAACTGTTCCAGTTTTTACCCTGTTACTGACAGTGTATAAATTTTGGTTTATATACAACATACTGTTTAAAACAAGAGAAAAGTGCCATAAATTATATATTTCCTTTATTTTGTATTGCAGTTTTATTTTTCATACCCCTTAGTAGCCATCATACCGCAATTTTGGCGGTGATTCCTGAAATGATGTCAGCAACCTCATTTTCACAAATAGCTCGAGAACTGGTTACGTCATGGGAAAATGTGTATTTTTGACATCCATCTTTGCTTCTCTATGTCAACAAGTATAACAAATGCAATGCAATCAAAGGTTTTGCATTTGAATAAGGATGTATTCATGTAATGTTAGCACACCAAACAAACAGGTAAGATCTTTGAATGCTTTTGATTTTTCGCGATGATCGCTTAAGCTATCGAGAACTGGTAATGCCAGGGTATTTTACTCCTTAAATTAATAGTATGCATTGCTTATTTTCCAAATGTTGCATTTAAAAATGAACATTTTTTCAAATTGCCATTTAAAACAACTAATCAACACTGACATTGAGATTAACAAAAGCTTATTTTACCCCTTAATTTTAATTTCAATGCGTTATTCAGAAATTTCAATGCTTTAATACCCCCAAATAGTGCTTATCATGAGCACTGAAGATATAAAAAACACAGCATCTAACATAGTTGAAAAAAGTGCATACACGATACATGCAATAGTACCGAACGACAGGTAATTCCAAACAGCAAAACGCTTCAGTATGATAATTCATTTTTCGTGGACACTGTCATCCACTGGAACCACCTACTTCGTAAATTCCCTGGAGGTCTTTAAGACTGCCCTAGGGAACCATCATCAATAGGGGAACCATCATCAATAGGAGCACTTGGAGCCTCTTCCAATTGTATAAAAAAACAAATTGGGTTCTATAACGTAATACATACAGATATATAATATATGACCATAGCATAAGAACGAAGCAACTATGATAAACATACATTTTATTCATAAAAATCAATAATTTTCACTTCAACACTCAATTATTTGCTTTCCGTGTTGGGAATGGAAAATATACCTAAGTGAACCCAGTTTCATTGTGATGCTGTTATTTATTGGCTGCAAAACCATGTCAATTTGGTTCCCTTATATTTAGAAGTATTATGTGTACGCTGGGAGCCATACTGTTATAACGGGTACAAATAGCTGTGCGGCCTTGAAAAAAGTCAGTTTTAGTTTACAACAGACAGATCAACATCTCAAGACAGGAGTATTTAGAGTTTATCTATATCATAGTATAAAGGTTTACCTGACTGTATAATACAAAAGATTCACTCAACTATATCAGGGCTGGAAAACTCCACTCGTCTGCTGGCCATGACGAGTGAACATTTGGTCAGGACAGGTAAGATTTAAGAAACTGAACTTAATATTTCTTTGATTTTAAGCTTTCAATTAAAAATATTGGAAAGGGAGGACGAGTACAGAAGCTTTTATCAGAAATTTCAAGCCCTGTATATTTGAGCTACCATTGTAATTATCCTTTTAACAGTGCAGTATACACTGTATAACTGTTTACCTGGTGAATGCTCACTTGTAGTATTGACCCAACATGCTACTGAAAGTGGGCTTATTATTACTGAAGTCATTATTTGTGGTGTGATTCATTTTTAGGCTCGCTGTAATAGGTGTAATTTTAACTTTTTATTTTCTGTAGTATCTTTGGCCCAGGGAAGATCCCGGAGGGAGAAAAAAGACAAAGGAGGGAAGTTTGCAGCACTTGCTAGACTGAGGGAAGTGAAAGCCAAAGGAGGAAAAAACAAATATGATGTAATATTCATGAAGAAGCTTTACTTATTCTATAATTATGTGAAGATTGATTTTAGTGTTTTTTTTTCTGTTAAATTTTCTCGCTGTTTATCTGGTATTGTTGGACTGTCAGTTGTAAGTTAAAAACACCTGGAAGCAAAGTAAGTGGAATAAGATTGCAGGTAGAGTTTTTATTGCTGTTTATTAAATTGGGCCAAAATTAAACACTTTGTAAGCTGCTTCTGTCTGACCCGGAACAAAGCCTTTCTTAAATATGAAGATTACAGATCTTTTGATTTGTTTATGATTTATGAAGTTCTGTCATATTTAAAATCTCTTTTTTGTCTTTAAAAATCACATTATGAGCCAATCTAAATGTGTTATTTATGTGTCTTACTATGCTTTGCATAGCAAAGTAGGATGTCCAATTTCACGGGATTTTTATAAGTTTTGAATTTCGTTCACTTTTTTTTACCTGCAGTGAAAAACAAGTTAAAAACAAACTCAATACCGCGAGCTTAAGTTACAGAGAAATTTGCACCCAATGGTTAAGTTTATGTGGAGGTGGTACCCATTTTAATAAAATATAAGATTTAAGTTCCCTCATATGGAATGGACACTAGTTTAAAATCTTTTTTTTGTATATAAGACATCAAAGGCCAGTCAAAATCTGTATTATTTTTCTGTTATTATGCTTTACATAGGTAGGATTTCTAATTTCATGGAATTTTATGGAATTTCTGACTGACATTCAGTCTGATTGCCTGCAGTGAAAAACAAACTCTGTACTGTGGATAATCATGTACACTATGTATAAATATTTTCCCTCCACACCATTTGGTTTCTAATTTGTTAGGTACAAAAGCGTAAAAAAAAAATCCAATTCCAGTGAAATCAATTTTATGTTGCCTAAAGCTTAAATTTCTATATTTCCAGAAAGACGAGAGTGACGTTTATGAGATGGTGGACGAAGATGAGTACTCGGAGATCGTACGACAACGCCAGGAGGATGATTGGATTGTTGACGATGGCAAGTAGTGTAAAGAATCTCTTAATGCACTCAGTGATAAAAGAGTAACCATAAATTAAAATCGGTATTGGTGTGCTCAGGATTTATTCATGCTCAGTTTATAAGATTGATTTCTGCCACCACATTCCATGGCGTTGATTTATACCTCTTGCTATTAAGTTGTAAAGAAGGTTGATTATGCGTGTACTAGTGGTTTATCTTTGAGCATGTTAAAGACACATAATTCTAAATAAGACCATGGAATGGTTGCCAAGTGTCATTGTATACAAGATATTACAAAGCAGTTTAACAACGATTTGACACAAACAAAATGCTATCGTAAATACAAAGAAATATCACTAAAAATAGTCGAAATTGGTTTGACATTTGATTTGTGATTTTGCTTTATTCCTCAGATGTTGGGTAAACATTGATATATAAAAAAAATAAAAGAGATTGCTGACTGAAAATAATCTCTCCTTACAATTTTTACATAAGACAGTTTAGCATGTTTGATTAAAAGAGTCATTTTCATGGAGCTAATATGATATTTCCTCTGTAAGAAGTTGTTTGCAAGACTAAATAAACAAAAAAATAAATTTTCATCTTCAACAGATGGTTCTGGTTATGTGGAAGACGGCCGGGAAATCTTTGACGATGAGTTGGAAGGAGATGCACCAAGCAAAGCTGAAAGTAAGACTTATTGTCAGCCAACAGATCTCTTTAACCCTTTACTCCATAGATAAGCATTTTCCCACACCAATCACTGAAGGCCTTTGAAAACAGTGCAGGAAGAGTTCAGATTGCTCGTAACGAGTAATCTGAACACTTCCTGCACTGTTTTCCACTCTGTCAGTTAATATAAACATAATCCACCTAATAATTCAAAAGTCTTCTATATTAGGTGTCCAAATGCGTCTATATTAGAGGTGTCCAAGATGCACCAAGCAAAGCTGAAAGTAAGACTTATTGTCAGCCAACAGATCTCTTTAACCCTTTACTCCATAGATAAGCATTTTCCCCCACCAATCACTGAAGGCCTTTGAAAACAGTGCAGGAAGAGTTCAGATTGCTCGTAACGAGTAATCTGAACACTTCCTGCACTGTTTTCCACTCTGTCAGTTAATATAAACATAATCCACTTAATAATTCAAAAGTCTTCTATATTAGGTGTCCAAATGCGTCTATATTAGAGGTGTCCAAATGCGTCTATATTAGAGGTGTCCAAATGCGTCTATATGAAGTTATTGATTTTTAGAAATGATTTTGAAATAATAATTATTTATTTTTAGTCATCTGCAAAATAGGTATAGAGATTTGTCGGTCATTATCTGCTAAATCCATTTTCTCGACCATTGCTATATGTTGTTTTGTGAGTCAAATCTGTGATCAAACCAAAGTTTCAGATCTGGAGGGGTATTAATATTTGAATTGTAGCTGTATAATTATTAAGTACAGGTAAAGTTTGATATTTGTCCATGGGAGGTACGGCTGCTTTTAGGCCCCCACCCCTCGCAATAACGTTGTTTTGAGAAAATAGAAAATGACACCTTCTCAGTCCAAAAATGTCTGTTCCAGAAAAAAAGGATGCCGGAGAGAAGAAGAAAAAGAATCCCAACATAATGAGGCCAGGAACCAAACCAAAGGCTAACATTAAATCCATGTTTATGGCTCAGGCAGCATCTGGGAAACGCAAACCAGAGGTATGAATGATAATAAAAGGAAAATGAAACACGTAAATAGTGGATTTGGTAATATTTTAATATCTCTTGCACATGAAATTGATGCAATAATTATTCCAGTGTTGTAAAAAACAAGTAAAGGATAGTTCTAGATCTAGTTGGCTCCGTGTCAGTATAATGTGATTGGGTGGGGTATCGTGCCATTTGCCTGCAGCATGATACTCTAGTGTGGCAGTTTTCAGAATACTGTCTAGATTCAGTCGCGGTATGGCTGAAAAATTGTTGAAAGTGACATTTAACACAATACAACAACTGACCTCATGAGTCATACTTGGAGGTCATTGGGTGTCTAAAGATTATATCATGAATGTATAATCACTGAAAATAAATACTTTATAATCTGCCCCGTGGCGACTATTCTAGTTAATTAAGGAAATTGTTGATTCTAAAAAAAATCTATCAAACCCCTTGTGATATACTTGTAGAAGGATGTTAGTCTACATGGAGACGCGTTACTGGGAGACTTGATGAATGAACTTCACAGTGGATCGTCCGACATGATAGCACCTGCTCCAGTTAAATTGACCAAGAAACGTCCAGTACCGCCACCTGTTAGGTATGTATTTTTAACTGATATCAGTACATGTATGATGTAATGAACTTTTCATTATAAGCCAACTTTCATCAAGATGAGAAAAGAAAAGGTGCAGATTTTCATTCCAGAAAGTAAATGAAGACAGTTTATTATAAATTTATTATAAAAGTCTGAAATCATTTTTGGCTGATAAAGAGTTCTCACATAATTCATGTTGAAGAAAAAAAAATTGGGCCAAACTGGCCCTGTAGCGCACCTGTCTATCAGTCCAAGGGTTGTAAGTTTGAATTCCTGCTCGGCCACAGTCTGTGATGATTAATATAAACATTGCAACTCATTATACCCCAAAATACAAACATGGATCGCACAGATTTTGAAAAACTCTAATTTGATACCCGTCTTAAAAAAATCTTGAAAAAACAAATTTGCCTTAAAAAGTCCTTAAAAATACAATAAAACCAATAACCCTTAAATCTGGTTTAAATCCCTGAAAAAGTCTGTGAAACTTTCAATGAAACTTCACAAGAGTCATAGGTACCAAGTCTAGTTGTGTGTAGTGTCGTCATGTGTGAATTACCTGTGAATTATGCATCCAGTGATTATTTCCCCCATTTTAAACCATTTTATTGTTATTATATACTTATAGGTGCTAGGCCCTGTTAGCATAGTCAATGGTGTGTCTGACTATCAATCCAGGGGTCGTGAGTTTGAATCCCCGCCAGCCTTCTCTTTGATGATTGATATATGACATTGTGTCTCATTGTCATTCGTCTCTCACCACTGCTTTAAGTGGGAAAGTTGTCAGTTACTTGCAAAAATGGGTGTGCTCGAGTACTGGGTAATCATCCAGGATCCCAGGAAAGAGTGGTTGGGCCAACTGATTGTATACTGACGCCTTATGGCATAGAAATGACACTAAATATTCAAACACTAAAATATTTACTGAAATTGTCTAAGGGCTTTTCAAGAATTAAATGTATAGGGGGGGGGGGGTCGGACGGCACTTATTTTTTTTACCCACAGAGCATAAAATTTAATTGTGATATATACCACCATGCATAAAATTTTATTTAGATAAAATACCACCATGCACAAAATAAAAATAAAAAAGAGGCTAAAATCCCCTTTCTAATGTTTTCTTACTGTAACGCTTCCAAAATTACCAGTCTGGACGGTTGCCTACTTTCTTTGAAGTACGCCGACGTTACACTTTGATCAGATACCGATATGTAAGTGATTACGTCACAAATTACCTCAGGTCGAGAATTAAATAAAGGGGCACTATAGATAACAAACGAGAAAAAAAACACAACATAATAATAATTAAAGGTTATTGTTTGTTTGTAACTAGTTGTCTTCTAAAATGTTTATTTTCAGTAAACTAATTTCTTAAAAAAGAATTACTATTAAATTGATAAGATCCGTAAAGAGAGTTATGCTACACATGCCTAAATTTATGCACAGAATGAACACGCTGTCCCTTTCAATAACGCCTTGTGCTAATGTCCGATGACGTCACTCTGACAGTGAAACAAACATTATTATGACACATGTTATTTACTCCCTACTATCGATAAAGGTTTAATCTAATTTGACCTCGTTTCGCACACCCGATGGCAAACAATCCGGTTATGGATGCTCAAAGACAATTTCACAGTCCAATTTATGTTTTTGTACGACCGTTAAGAAACAGCTGCTTTTGGCCATGATTTTTTCAGACACTGGGGTAAGAATGAGGCGTATAGGGTGTGGGATGACATATCTGAGAATGTTGATTTTATTTTCACTGCTAACGCAATGTCTTAATTTAGATTTGTTGTCACAATAGACTTTGCATTTCTTGGGGTTTCTTTTTGTGCCGAATAAATTAGTGTTTTACACTATCTGACAAACAGCGCGGATATGCATATAATTATAGCAATGCCGCCGTAGAGTTGAATCGTAGTTTTTGCGGAATTTAATAATATACACGTCTGTATATTCATATCCGTATTGGTGTATTTGTAAACATATCCGATACGTCAAATATTGATATATAATTCGTAAAATTTACTTGAGGAGATAATTTTGTGACACGGCATCTCGGCATCAATTTAATAAAGTAGACGTGGTTACGGCCCGCTACGAGTGTATTCCGCCATCTGATTAGCTCGTACATTTCCGTGTTAATAATTTATTCACGACTAAGAGTATGTTTCTTGTCCCTTTTCGGGAAGTCCGAAGGTAGATAATTATACTTTATTTCAAACAAACAAATTAAATCATATGTTGTTGTCGGGTGATGTAATTATATTATGGCGGTCTTAACAAAAAAGATCAATCAGTTTGAGATGAAAAAGTTAATTGAAGACAATTTCTAATATTAACATCACCAGTGTATCGAGTGTCCAACTGTGTAGTCGCATAAAATGTTCACTTGGTCATGATGTCTGGAGGTTGTGTATTACAATCGTTACAACACGCGTGTCAGTGGCAAACATAAAGGTCAAATCAAGGTAAATTTAAAAGACCTGCAGTTTCTGCTGCGATAAAGATCAGACGCTCGCCGAAATCTAGACGCTGCGGGATGTTGACTCGGTGCGGTACATGGGGAAGGACAGGGGAAGGACAATTTTATGTTTTTGTATACGACGGGAGGAAATATTTGGACAGAAAATGTATAAAATTTCGAGAAGAAAAACGGTGTTGAAGAAAAAATTCGGTTCAGAGACGGAAATACCGGCAAGGCATAAAATTTTAATAAGCTTTTACCCCGCAAGGTATCATTTTTTTTTATGAAAACACCCACCAGGCATAAAATTTTAATTATACTGCCGTCCGACCCCCCCATACATTTCATTCTGGAAAAGCCCTTAAAAATACAATAAAACCAATAACCCTTAAATCTGGTTTAAATCCCTGAAAAAGTGGTTCAGAATTATTTGAGAGTAAATGAAATAATTGACATTGGATGAAAAAACGCTGAAAATCTTTACAAAACTACTAGTCCGCATTCTAGAATATCCGAATTTATGGTCAGTGTATTCTTTACTTTAAATCTCTGGATACTTGCTCTTACCAATGTAGAGCAATGAGCTTTCAGCGTACACAGACTAACCGCATTTTCCGACATTTTGTAATGTTTTACTTCTTTTAAGTGGCAAATATGGGGAAGTGTATATTCAACCAAAAGTGGTTAAGTGACCCAAGATATAAACAGTGAGTTAGAGAGTTCAAAGGTAATAAACAGTCCACTAATTGTCTGTGTAACAAAAAATCGATCTGGGAAAAATGGGCAAATAAACATTCAACTCGTTGAGGAGAGTATCACCAAGATGGTTGATTCTCTCAGGCAGTAAAGGTGAGAGAACACTGATTGACTGAATGCTTTGATTATAGAGAATATCAAAAATTGACAGTTACGCATTATATTTCCTAAAAGGCTCATTAAACTTCCTAATTTAAGTGAATTTTACTCTTCCAGATGATAGAATACATGCTTATTTGATCGCTGAGACTTTGCAAACGAAAAAACAAATATAAAGCACATTATTAGTACATAATTAAGAACGGGTTTTGTTTTCAAATTAATGTTCGTCTCTTTCCGATGAACACCTCTGGCAGAAAACGGGGAGTTACAAAGCTTGTTAGGAAATGCGTCGGTTGGTAATATATGATCAAATCACTTCAGAGAGAAACATAGTATGGGGAACTGTAGGGGATGCAGTTAAAAATTAAATAACAGCTTGCGGTCAGATAGTTTTTAAGAACGTCTTCTTTATTCCCCTCAGTGTATTAATGAACTGGAACCCATGAGCACATAAACGGCGAATTGTTCAAATAAAATTGAAAATAAAATTACTTTTCTAATAACTACTAAACAAACAACCCTTGGTAGCCTCTCAAAATTGACTGCGATAAAGTGATTTGTGACGTACTGATGATAGCGCAAGTGATAGTATCACACGTATATGCAAGGGAGGATCCTGAGCAAGAGTTACTAGACCAGACTAGTATAAATAATATAATGCATACTATGTTTAATATAGTTTTATTGCAGACATCAATATATATATATATTTATATATTTTAAAAAAAGAAAACCCAATAACGGAACATAATATTAGTGAAGCCATAACTTTTTTAATCTTGTTAATGATCCGCTATCTGACTGTGTAATCTGCACACTACTACTGCATTATTCATTTGTGTACTTCCGAACACTGGCGGAGGTACAGCCGGAAAGCAACTTAGTCATTACGGAATTACAAAAATATAAACAAAAGTTAAAAGTTTCGTCCGCTCGTCTAAGAAACACACATTTCGATCAAAGTTATTTGGGTTTTTTTAAAAATAGTCACCAAGGGGTCTACAGGAATGGTTTGAGCAATACTATAAACACATTTAATTACAATCATTTTTGTTATTATCAAAAAGTGAACATTTTGGAAGTTTAATGAGGCTTTAATAATTGTCCTTAAATTTGAAAGTGTAAGCCTTAAAAAACCCTTGAGAAACCCTTATTTTTTTTCACTGAAAACTTGTAAGAACCATGTACAAAGTATATGGGGGCTATATAGGAGTTGCACTCGTTGATCGGTCCTTCTGTGGACAATTTTTGTGATCACTATTTCTTAGCAACCATTGGTTTGAATTCAATGAAACTTCACAAGAGTCATTGGTACCAAGTCTAGTTGTGTGTAGTGTCATCATGTGTGAATTACCTGTGAATTATGCATCCAGTGATTATTGTAGTGTAATGTGACATTTATTCTTTGCCCACAGAGCACCTCACATGCCATTCAGTACTGCTAAGCCTGTTGTTAGACCACCAGTGAAGAGCGAACCACTCACGGCAATACCATTACGAGTGAAGGTAAGATTGTGGGGTTATCATGAATAGGAAATCATTTCTTGTGTAAGTGACTAGCAGTACAGTGGATTGTCTAAAACAATTGCAAGACACTATTAGCAATTCCTATTGATATTTGTATTTTCTTAATTATGCATGATGAAATACAATACATTCAATTCGCAAAACTATAGCTTTGATGTCATAAGAGATACCAACTTGCAGTCTTATGTCGAACTGATAGCAGTAGACAGTTAAAAATTGAATTGTTATGTAATAATATCAATAATTTTGTTTACGACTGTATATGCTCTGCTCATTTTCTCTTGCCAGAGTCGACCCAAAGGTAATCTGCCAATCATTTGGGTTTTTTTTTTTATTTGCCCGATTTATTATACTAGAAAATGTGTACTAGAAAATTAGTTTTAATGTGAGTAAACTAAAAAACAAATATTTTGGTCAAAGGTCACAATGTGATGTGATATTTTGTGTTGTGGCTTATAACTAATGACATGGTGAAAGTGCTTGAGAGTAAATTTTAAATAATTGTTGCTCTCTTCTAAACGATGTTTTTACACAAGAATCTTCAAAGTCTCTGCCTTTGTGCTTTTGTGATGCTTTGAGTTAATAGCTTAATAACTACATGTATGAAATGGATTAAGATCTTTCCAGCACATGATCCGGGGGGCATCAATGTCTCCAAAAATATCTTCCTTGTTTTACATCAAAGGAAATGTATACATGTTGTCGGGTATGAATTTAAAAAGTAAATGTCATATATTTATAAATTATGAATAAATTACTGTATAATAGGGTCTACCAAAACCACAAATTAAGCTGGAACCCATGGATGAGAGCCCAGACATACAAGAGTATGACAGCATGGACAGCCCAGTAGCCATTGAGGGAAGAGAGAACATTAAAGGTAAATTAATTAATTCAATACAGTCAAACTTGCAGAAGCGACCACTTGTTTTAAGCGACCCCCTGATGTAAGCGACCATATTAAATCCCCCCCAACGAATTTCATTCATAATTACACATGCAATAAGCGACCACTTGCTCTCTGCGACCAGCGACCGCTTAAAATCCATCAAATTTCAACAAATATCCTTTAACATACGACCACGAATACATGAGGTGTGAAATTTCAGCATCATGTTTTGTGTACGTGACAAATGTGTAAGTGTAAAATTGTCGATCTCCGAGGTAATGTGCTAAAAATAACCTGAAGCCAAATACTGCAGTGTCTCGTGGTAAAAGCCGATATTTGTTTGATAACAAGTTAAAGAGTTAAAACACTTTAACCCAAATTATGAATCAACGTTTGATCATTGTTTGGGTGGAATAAATTGACATGTTTGCTATTTGTTTTATTACGATTACAGTATCGTCAATTACTTAAATAAAATTGGAATTAAAGATTGGACAGTTTGAGGTTTGTTTGTTGTTTGTTTTGTTTTTTATGACAAAAAAGATTAAATAGGTTTAATCGGACTTTTGGAAAATTGAGATTGGACTGTGTGCCGTTTGTTTTTATATTTTTTATTATGATTAAAAATTATAATTACGTTTGATTATTTGATCGGCTTTTTGGTTAGATTAAATTGGAAACTAAAGACAAAACAGTTTGTCATTGTTTTCATGGACGGTTTGAAAGTTTTTACAACAAAAATGAGTAAACGTAAGACAATGAATATCAAGGTTTATTTGACTGGGTTTCAATATTGTGGTTTCATACTGCGATATTCTATCAACATTGCCATATTTTCAGCAAAGCGAAAATGTCTAACATTAGAACAGCGGGTGAAAGCCCTAAAAATGATGGAAACGTACATGCATTATATAAGACAAAAAAAAAAGACCAACAAATTTTTTTTTACCCCAATAAGAGACCACCTGTCTTAAGAGACCACTTTCAGATTTCCCTTTAGTGGTCTCTTAAGACAGGTTTGACTGTACATTCTGATCTTTGTTGAGTGCTAAGGCCAGCATTAAAATAGTATTTGTTTGCAGTCGTTTTCAAAATTAGCTAGACAGGTAGCTAAAACCTTTTTCTTTTTTTTCAAAATAAAAAAAATATTATTGTTAAAAAAATACAATAGATATTGTACACATTATACAATTGACTAAATGAGGGGAAAAAAAAACTATTTCTAAAATTAAAAAATGGCACTATTTTTATGGGAAGGTAGGGAGACAGCAAACAAACAATATTTTAAATCTGGCCTTACTTCAGAAATAGGGCAAAGTTGGAAGTTTACAGAATATAGGATGAATTGGAAGAAAATGTTTGTTGTTGCAGAGTGAAGAGGACTTTTAACAAAGGCTAGACTGTTATAAGACTACCTGTATAGTTAGCTATTTTGTTTATAGCAACAAATACTGATTGGTTACATTAAGTTACATTGTATTAATGTTTTAGCTTGTCAATATATGCTGTAAGCAACATATTGAAAATACTGTTTTTTAGCTTAGAAATTGTCAGCGGCTTCTTTGCCATCTCGCATGGTTATGTTCTATATATACATGTGACTTGGTTTCTAGGCAACACCATGTCAGAAGTTGTGTATAGTCGGATCTATCAAGTTATTTTATCATTCTTGGTAACCACTCCGTCATCACTTAAGTTTTTAATAAATCACTTTAAAATCAATGAATATTCATCTTTACATATGTAATAAGTTGTCCTAGGCCATTATAAATTAATTACTAGATTAGCCTCCAAATTTTTTTTTTCTTAAAAAGGGAGAGGTGTGGTGTTGGGAGGATTTTATTTATTTATTTATTTTATTTTTTTGGGGTTTTTTTTTTTTTAAAAAAAAAAAAAAAAAAAGGGTCATGGCGTCATTGAACTAATGGAAAGGGGATGAAAATCTAGCAAAACATTTATGATGGCCTTAAGCTTGATATAAATTGCTTGAAACTAGCATTATAAAAATGTGTTATAGAAAATGTAGCTGTTTAAGACAAGTGGTTGCTTAATAGAGGTGACCACAAACTCAGTTTGACTGTATACATATACACACATGTGATAGTCGCATTGTATAAACAATCAAACAATTGCCATATTTATGATTATTTAATTAACTTTTTGTTTAATGCATTCTCCAATGAACCCATAGCATGTGTAAATATATTATAAATTATTAAAATTTCTTTAACGACAGGGCTCTCATTTGCATATTTTTGGGACCGTTATTGTGCCCCATTCCCAATGGCAAATAGTATATTTTTTCCCCATTTTAAAGTGACAAGGTTCCCAATTTCAAAATGCAGAGAATCCAAAAGAAATATTTGGGGGGAAATTTTGGAGATTTTTTAAATATTATGAATTTAATGTAGTCTTCAACAAGAACCTCACAATTTTTATTAATTTAATATATACATATATTACACACATATTGTTACATTTATTGACGAAACTTGTGCTATGTAATTTTCCCTTTGTCTTTAAAAATAACACAAATTTTCCCAAAGGGGGTGGGGTGGGGTGTGGGGTGGCATTCCCAAAAGTGCAAGCAAGAGCTCTGAAAGAAACAACATATTGAAAACAAAGTTGTAGCATCTCCATCATTATTATTGTTGAGATAAGACAGTTTTGTTGGTTACGTTTTATTTACAGAAATGAATCAGCTATATATTTGATACAAATCACTCTTAATTGCATGTTGGCAGCGGAAATGCAGTGATCATAATAAAATTTAAGTTCTTCACAGGGCTTTACATTAACGCTTGCCGACTGTGCGGGACAACTGAATCATGGGTATGAACAAGTAAAATATAAAGCAGATAGCCCGACTGGACGAGTGAAAATTCTGAAATTAAACACGGCATCTCTTTTATGCAAATCCCCTGTTGTTTTTTTTAACTTTTATAAAACAGTTTATTTAGTTATTCTTAATTTAATATCAATAGGACCATAGTACCATAATTCTAGATTAAGTAAGGACAAGTTGTTTTTGGTCGGGACTTTAGATTTTAGAAATACTTGTCAGACTGGACAAGTGAAATAAAAAATTAATGTAATGGCCTGCTTCAATGGAAAACCTTTTAAATATTTATATTTTGTTCACTGTTAATGCTGGTAATAGCATCATGCTCCCACATCTGCAAGTTTTTCAGGGAGTCGTTTCGATAATTGTTAAGAAATAATGGTTTAGAAGTTTCTAGGTCTTGCATTATAATTATATGTATAATTACATGACATATAATTACATGTTTTGACCCTATTTATTTTACCTTAATTGTGAAACAAGTTATTGGAACTTGAATAAATCACGTTCTAAACCTCTCTGGGTAGAACCAGTGCTAAGCCTGTATGGATAAAGTATCTTGTTCAAGGACACCTCACATAGCCGTTGAGGATTAAATCCAAGATTCACCTTCTGGATCCTGGATCCACAGCTCTACCACTGAACCATGTGCTCCATATAATTATATGACATAGGTATATGAATTAGTAACACACAATATTTTAATATGCAAACTGATATGTTTACAGTTGAATGTGATATGGATCTCCAGGACATAGACTTCGACGATGAAGTAGAAGACATCAAACCAGTCATCAAACAGGAAATCAAACAAGAAGTAAAACAAGAACAGATGACCAGCATTAAACCCAAACAGGAGAAGGCAATGTAAGAAAAAATAATGGCAGTATGTTCCTTGTTTAAAAATATATTTATATATTGGGAATTTAGTAAGGATCCCCCATTTAAATATAGCCAACTACAAAACACAACACACAGTTCATATGATTACAGACTGATTCTGTTGTCCTATCTGGAGACTGGAAAGCTTAAATGATGTGTAGAAGTTACATGGAATTCTAACTGGCTTTGTTGTTGATCTACTTTCTCGTTCCTGGAGTAATTTCAATGACTGAGGAAGTCATGACATTCTATGTAAAATAGAATGTTCTATTTTGAAAAATCTGAGAAATTTTATTGGCTGATAAAGTAGGACAAAATCTAATTAATAACAGCGGTTATTGTAATACATTGAATTCTATTGTAGACCACTAGAAACTGTGAAAACTGGGTGGGACAGTTACCAAGACAACAGTTCTGTGAGCCAATCGGGTTCAGTAACAGATGTTCAAGTGGACACCTCCCAGATACCCCTGGTTACGAAGGAAGATGGAGAGCAAGTACTCCGGTTTTACTGGCTGGACGCCTATGAGGACCAGTATAAAAATCCAGGTATTTCTGGTCATTGTTCAGTTTATTTCTTGTTTCCCCCGACATTTGGAGGCGTTTCATTTCTAGAATTATATGATATATAATCTATTTAATGAATTTGACAATTGAATTATTTCAAATATTGTGAATGTGATTTACATACAAATATTTTGCGTACAATATGCTTGTGACATTTATGTACATGTGTATTTATTTCAGCTATTGTTTTTTTGTGTATAGGTTTTATATATCTGTCTGTATATCAAGAATGTTATACCTTGAGTGACATGTACCTGTATATATTACAGATATGTGTAGCCATGATACGTGTATATTAAAAAAAAATTGGAGATTTACTATATGTAAACATGTACATGTATGTATATATGTTCTGTGACATATGTGTATTTCAGGTATTGTGTATCTGTTTGGGAAGGTGTGGGTGGAGTCTGTTAAGGTTCATGTTAGCTGTTGTGTAACAGTGAAGAATATTGACAAGCAGATCTACGTCCTCCCTAGACCAACAGTAAGTTTTTGCAGACATTTGTATACTTAACCATTTACTCCATAGATACGTGTTTTCCCTCACCAATCGCAGAAGGCCTTTGAAAACAGTGCAGGTTACACTTCCTGCACTGTTTTCCACTCTGTCAGTTAAAATAAACATAATTCACCAATTACTGATACATGGTGAATTAATGCTTTCAATATTAGAGGTGGCCAAAGGCGTCTATATGAAGTAAAGGGTTAATGAATCTGTAAGTTTTTGCAGACATTTGTATACTTAATGAATCTGTTGGACCAAATTTGTGTTTAAATCACTTGTCTCAATCGCTAAAAGTTTCAAGAAATTTTACTCGACTCGGTATTAAGGGAAATTTAGTCTGGTATTTAAATGTAGGAGACTTAGTTTTACAGAATTAGAAATATAAATTTCAATAATTTTTTTCACAGTTTTCACTTGAAATCCTTTCAAGTTGATGCTGGGTCAAAAAAATTTCTGACCGCCAGGATTGTTGATGGTCGGTAGAAAATGGCAAACAAGCAATATATTAATTTAGGCTGACTAGCTTGATCTCTCTTTGTATTTTGTAGAAAATGTGCATGAAGACCAAGACAGACACTGGCTTTGAGGTGACTAAAATGGATGTCTATAAAGAGTTCAGTGAAAATGTAGCAGACAAATTCAAAATTGCCAAGTTCAAAACAAAGGTATGACTTTGTTTCACTTTCGAGCAATTCAACATCAAAACACCACATCAAGGTTATGAATAAAAAAAGTACTAGAACTTTTAGAAATCGTTTTAAAAACAAGAAAACTGCCAATTTGCCAAATACTAGAAGCCATGGCCAGAGGGAAAGAAGCGAAGGGAAAGCATTAGAGAAATGTTTTAAAACAAAGATGGATTGGCATTTCATGATACTTAATGTCAAGAAATTGTAATTAGATAAAAAGATTTTTCAATATAAGTTGGGTTTCGAAACAAAGACGGATGGATATGCATGATACTAAAGTGTTAAAACATAGTGTTTGAACATATTCTGCAAAACCAATGTGGAAACTTCATTGCTTAAAAGAAAAGGATGAGAGTAATAAAACCTCCTCTCTAAGTTGAATCTTTAAAAAAGTGAGGGAAAAAAAATAAATTCTTAACATAAAAAATTATATATGAACTGCAAGTACTGTTTATAGTTAAGTAAGTAGAAAAGCTTGGAATTTGCATTTTTTTACAAAAAAATGAAAGTTATATTTAATCCTAGTATATGTCAAATCAAGTGGAAATCTCTCTGACAGCATGTCATTCTAATATTTCAGCCTATAACAAAGAATTACGCATTTGAGATAACAGATGTCCCTGCGGAATCGGATTACCTAGAAATTAAATATAACGTGAGTGATTATTTCCCCCATTTTAAACCATTTTATTGTTATTATATACTTATAGGTGCTGGGCCCTGTTAGCATAGTCAATGGTGTGTCTGACTATCAATCCAGGGGTCGTGAGTTTGAATCCCCGCCAGCCATCTCTTTGATGATTGATATATGACATTGTGTCTCATTGTCATTCGTCTCTCACCACTGCTTTAAGTGGGAAAGTTGTCAGTTACTTGCATAAATGGGTGTGCTCGAGTACTGGGTAATCATCCAGGATCCCAGGAAAGAGTGGTTGGGCCAACTGATTGTATACTGACACCTTATGGCATAGAAATGACACTAAATATTCAAACACTAAAATATTTACTGAAATTGTCTAATTTATTTCAGTCACAACCCCAAAAATTGATTCAATATAAAAATTCTGATTTATTTTAACACAACCCAATTTATCTTTAAAAGTTTGGGTTTGGTATATTTGGGGATTCTTGATGTATTGATAAACTGGATATTTTCTATAGTTGTTCAAATAGCGTATTATACTATATACATAGTGATTTCTGAAGAGGTGACCGTATGCTATTTTATACAGTTATGTCCCTTATGTTTCACATCATTTGTTGAAATTCTTCATTTGTTTTAGGCTGATGGTCCAACTCTGCCCTCTGACCTTAAAGGTGAAACATTTAGTCATGTGTTTGGTACAAATACTTCTAGGTAAGAAAAAAAACTTTTTTATTTTTACTTCTATGCAAATTGATATAGCTGCATGAATATTAAAGATAGACTGGTAGAAATAAGACTAGTTAAATTGACAAACATGTAGACTTCGATGTTAATATAATTAAATTTGACTGCTTCCCTACATATTCAGAAATGGGAGATTCATTACCGTAGAAAAAAAACAAAACTAAATGTAAGTTGACTTTAAATTGGTTTAAATTTTGTTTCAGTTTGGAGCGGCTTCTGATCGACAGAAAAATGAAAGGACCTTGCTGGTTAGATATCAAGTGCCCCAGTAAGTCGATACGAACATTCTCACCGTATGTCCTGAATACAATCTTGTCATTGTCCCAAGACCTGTATGTATTCTTGTTTTATTACAGACTTGAATAGTAGCCTATGATGTGTGTGTGTTTTTTCACCCCCACAAAATATTACATGTTAAATGTGGGAGAGCAGCAGTTCATTCTGAAAACAAATGATGCATTAATCCTATTTTCCAAGCTTGACATTTTCATTTTTTTTCGATTGTCAGCTTTATCTTGTTATGATTATAAGTACATGAATTTTTAAGCACCCATCATTACTTTATTTTGCAGAACTTTCAAGTCCTCCTCTCAGTTGGTGTAAATTAGAGGTATGTATTATATGATTGTATTTCCTGTGTTCAATGATATACATTTCTGTATACATATACATATTATTTGGTATTATTGCCTTGCCGGTTACCATTTAATCATCCCAAAACTTGTGGTCAGCCAGGAATTTGCACCAAGGCCCTCTCCATTTTGGAGGAATGGGACTAGGATCCTCTAAAGGTGGAGAATTTGCCTCTGAGGGGAGACTCCTGTCGTGTCAAATTTGTGGTTATGCAGAAAAACTCGTAACACGTGTATAACAAGTTGAAAAGAAGTGACCAGTTGCCGGTTTTAGAACCACCCCACCCCCCAACACAGTAAATACTAAAAAAATTTATAAAACGTGTATAAAAAGTTGAAAAGAAGTGACCAGCCCACTAACAGTAAATACTAAAAAAAAACTTCATAGGGAATTTTCAGTGAAATTAGAGAAAAAAACGTATATTCCAGGGCAGGAGGAATGGGGCCCTAAAAACAGCCAAACAAATGCCCTGTGCACTCCCGACCTCTGGATAAACACTATGAATCACTAACTGAGCTAGCCATGCCTGGCTAAAGTCATTATAATAGAAACTTATCTCTGATATTGTGCATATAGCGTAAGAAAGTAGTGCTTTCTATGAAATTTTACAATTAGCACCATCTGGGATTAAGACACTTGCCAGAACCAGTGGTGCAATCAGAGATCCTCTATGGCCTCTAGTTTACATTGTATATTTTTCCTCTGGCTTTCTGTACAGTAGTATTTGACATTATATTACTGTTTGTTAAGATAGAAATCATGTATAAAGTTGCATATCCTGATTTCCAGGTTTTTCTACTATCGCCTGACAGTGTGGATGTGTGCACGGATCAAGACCTTAACCCACCTCCTCTTGTAGTGATGACGTTGAATCTTAGAACATTGCCAAACAGTAAAACACATCAGAATGAGGTAAGAGAGAAATAATATGTTAGACCATGATAAATTTATTGCTTGATTATAATCCCGCCCACGCCCTAATTTTCAGGCCGCCCAACCCTTTATATTTTCTTTAAAAAAAAATTATTTTTTTTAACCTCCATCCTTCTTTTTAAGAAAAATTTGGATGAGAATCTAGCAATTAATTTATAATGGCTTTGTTTAAAATAAGTTTGAAATGCATCAAATATCAAGATTTCATTGAACCAAATTCTGTGGAAATCTATTTCATTATACCAAATTTCATGGAAAACCTTTATATGCTATTATCAATGATTTTGTGAAGCCTGTGAAATATTACATTAAGTACCTGTTAATAATGACAACAACCCTTTCTTTATGCACAGTCTATCTGAATAAATGGTTAGAAACAAGTTATTGTAATTCAGATAACATCAGAGTGAAATTTGAATGCAAAAGTTAAACATGGAATAATGAAGAGTTGAAGGAATAAGTTATTATATCACTGTATTACATTTACTTATTGTGTATATCCTGATAATTTGACTCTTAAACAAAAAAAATCAAACAGGAAAAACTGGTTGTGGTATCAGTTTGCAGTGCTCCAGATAAGCTTTTCTTCAAACCAGTATTTTAACCCTGAAATTAGTATACAATGCTTATTTTCAAAATGTTAAGGGTAAAAATAAACATTCTTATCAAATTTCCATTTAACACAAAGTAATCAACACTGAAATTGAGAATAGCCAATGCTTATTTTATCCCTTAATTTAAATTTCAATGCTTTATTAAAATAATGCAATGCTTAAATACCCCCAAATAGTGCTTATCTGGAGCACTGGACTGTGTGCAAATTGTTTTAAATTTTCACCTTCTTTGATTGTAATGGTTGAGCACTACTTAAAATGCTGTAAATGTTTCACTTATGCTTACAAGATACAGAGTAACATGGTGATAGTTGGGGTTTCAAACTTCTATTGTATATTCCTTGGGATACAGAGCAATCTAGAAATCACTATTGTTTACTCCTCGGATACAGAGCAATCTAGAAATCACTATTGTATACTCCTCGGATACAGAGCAATCTAGAAATCACTCTTGTATACTCCTCGGATACAGGGCAATCTAGAAATCACTATTGTGTATTCCTCGGATACAGAGCAATCTAGAAATCACTATTGTGTACTCCTCGGATACAGAGCAATCTAGAAATCACTATTGTATACTCCTCGGATACAGAGCAATCTAGAAATCACTCTTGTATACTCCTCGGATACAGAGCAATCTAGAAATCTCTATTTATGTACTCCTCGGATACAGGGCAATCTAGAAATCACTATTGTGTACTCCTCGGATACAGAGCAATCTAGAAATCTCTATTGTGTACTCCTCGGATACAGGGCAATCTAGAAATCACTATTGTGTACTCCTCGGATACAGAGCAATCTAGAAATCACTATTGTATACTCCTCGGATACAGAGCAATCTAGAAATCGTGGAGACTCGGCAAATGTTTTTAGAATGTTTGAGTTTGTCAGATACATTTTAAACCAGTATAAAGGGTTGTAGTATTTCTGGTCCTCTTCACAATACCTTTAGTACCAAGGTTGTTATATTTGGCATATGGGTTAACTTACAGCCGACTTATTTATCTTGTTCATGTTGTATATTGTTGTTCTCTCTCCTAGATAATTGGTGCAGCCTGCCTTATACACAACGAGTTCCACATGGACAGGCCGGCACCAAAACAGGCATTTCAGCAGCATTTCTGTGGTGAGATTTTAAATTATAAAAGTTTTTATCATTATGGATTAAGTTTCATTATTGACATATTTTTTTCATAATTATAGCAATTGTAACAATACTACAAATACCAATATTATAGTTGTGTGAGATGTTTTAACAATATCGTTGTGAAGCCATGATGTACAACAAGGCCCGATTAGCTCAGTCGGTTACGCGTCTGACTATCAATCCAGGGGTCATGAGTTCGAATCCCCTCCTGGCAGTAGTCCCTGTGATATTTGATATACGACATTGTGTCTCATTATCATTAAGTCTCATTCAAGTGGGGAAGTTATCAGTTACTTGTGGAGATTGGGTGTGCAAGAGCACTGGTTAACCTTTTAGGATCCCAGGAAACAATGGTAAGGTTAACTGATCGTCTGTTAGCTCTCGAGTGCATAAAAATGATGCTAAATATCCAAAATCAATCAAAACCATGATGTACATGTAAGTTATTTTACCGGAAATTGCCTTCTTTTTCTCGGAAATAAAACAAGCAGTTGTGTTTTTGTGGTACAGGTGATATTTAGAGGGAATTTTTGGGCCTTTATTTTTTAACATTTTCTTCCCAGTTAATGTCTTTTGTACTAATAGATATGTTGTGAGTATGATACAGGTGATAGCCTGTTAATTTGTGACAAGAGTGGGGGTAATTTTTCAAAATTTAGAGAGAAAATTGGCAAATGGTTGTAACCATGTGTTAAACGATAAAAACTCAAGGGAATATTTACTTGGTTTATTGTTCAATACTGTCTGGTTTGGATATACTGCATTTAGAGCGCATGCATATGACATGATCTCACTTCGGCACATTTTCCTGCCATCAGGCCAATCAAATATTTAAATGAAATACAATAGTCAACATGTGACTTACAGGGCAAGCTCTTTCCAAGGAAGTAAAAAATTTGAGAAGTTGCAGCACAAGAATTTTATTTTTAATAGATTCGACCAGAGCAGATTTAACTTTGAATAAAAAGTTTCAAATTTGAAACAAATGCTCAAACTGATAAAACATTGCAAATACAGTCAAACCTGTCTTAAGCAGCCAGCCAAGGGAAAGGGCCAAATTGGCCGCTTAAGACAGGTGGCTGCCTACTACAGGGTCATCAATTTTCACCCAGATTAGCGATGTATTTTTGTATATTGGCACAATTTCACAACCTCAACACGTTCATCCAAAGTCAAACACTTCCGTTTTAGTGGCATTGTTAACACGCTGACAATCAAAACATTTATGATTTAAGACACAATAAATCATTTCGAAATTTTATATTTTTCCACAATTAGCGCTTTTTACAAGTGTGAACTTAATGAGTTAATTCCTTATCGTTCGTTAAAAGCACGAACAAACTGTCATTCTAATTATCGTCTCAAAAACGTTAGCTTCTTTAATCTTTTTATATGCCGACTTTTTCACAGTTAATGTGTTTACACAAAACACTTTGATCTGTCTATTTTACCAATAACGCGAGCTAAAAATAGAGATGTGAAAATTATCACGCACTACACTGTGTTTGAATCGGAAAAATTGTGATTATGTAGAACACAATAACAGCTTTGTTTGGTTTGTTTACGGCCAATTAAGAAAGTTTAAACTAAAAGAAACTTATTTTAAATTAAAGATACATTATAATTATTTGATTAATTTGGTTTTTAGTACTTTAATTAAATATTAATTCTGTGGCCGTAATGAAATTTTTATATGCCAAAATCGATATTTTACGGTAAAATTTGTTCATTTGGTGGCCGTTTTAGGAGGTTTTTAATGCATTTGGGACCAAAAATGTTTGCCGCTGGCCGCGTCGACCAGGTGACCGCCTATTGCAGTTAAATTATATAGTAAATTTCGACGGGAGTGTCTGAAACTGGCCGCTTAAGGCAGGTGGCTGCTTATAACAGGTGGCCGTTAGTACAGGTTTGACTGTAATTGATTTATAATGAGACACCTTCGTATAAATACTTGCAAACAGTCAAATACTGACAAACTTAAACATTCAAATACTAAAGTCATACTCAAAACATTAAACTAAGACTGATTCACACACAATCTTTTACTCAAACTGACTGGCAATGACAGAAAATGGATATATACTTTGTTACAAATGGTGCTTTATTCTTTCTGTTGTTTATATTTCCAGCTATCAGTAAACCCAGTGATTGTATATTCCCCTTTGGTTTGGCAGAAAAGGCCCAGAAAGAGGTTTGTAGGGTTATTGACTGGTATATAAGCTCCTTACGTTTATTTGCAATCACTGAAGTATAGGTTTGGATCTTTTGTAGATGTATCCTACTAGGTACATGTAAATGATATTGAATAAAACATCTACATCATTTTAATTGAAAGGAGCTGATGCTTGCATATTCACGTATCTAAATCAGGGCTGAAAATTCCACTTGTCTGCTTGCCATGATGAGTGAACATTTGGTCAGGACGAGTTAGATTTAAGAAACTGACCTTAATATTTCTTTGGTTTTACGCATTCAATTGAAAATGTTGGAAAGGGAGGACAAGTAGCTTTTATTAGAAATTCTAAGCGCTGTAAATGTTTTCAATGGAGTTCACAAACAATATGTAAAATCAAATATTCTGATACTGTCTTTGATAAAGATTTGAATAATTTGGAGCCATAAATGCATTGAAAGAACTCTGTTCAAGACCGTCAGTCACATTTTGTTGCAAGCATTTCTCAACTCAATCTGCAATGCACTTACCTCGCTGCATCTCAATGGAATCAGACTTCATTGATTCAATACCACTGATTGTTCTTGGGTTGTCTCGTACTGTGCAGTTTTAACATTGGTTGTTTCATTTTATAATGTATTTAGATTATTCTCATTGTCTCCAGTGTAATAGATTAATCATTTGACAATGTGACATCTGGTGATCCAGGCCTAATTTCCTTTAAAATTGTTTTGAAGATTGGAAACTTTTAAATTTCTAGGGTAAGAATATCAAGATAGAGCAGCTGCCCACAGAGCGAGCGTTACTGGCCTTCCTGCTGGCCAAAATTCACAAGATGGATCCTGATATCATTGTGGTAAGTCGTTATTTTGCTCCCCCAAAGGGGCCACATATTGTTCCTGCTATGCAATTTGATATTTTTCAACCAAGTAGCCGGTACAGGGTCAAACACTCTCTTGGGGAGCATCCATCGGTTCCACCGATATTTTCTTGTTGTTAGTTTGTTTCTGCTCAATAACAGTTTCAAGATTTAAAGATATGTTTAATAAAATTTTCAGAAAATGTTCAATACATGAAAAGGAAATGATTGTATTTGATGTCGGGATCAAGATAAAGGTCACTGTTACTAAAACATGACAGTTTGGATTTTTAATATTTATAGAGATCTACATGTTTATTTCAGGGTCATGACATGTGGGTTTGATTGAAGTGTACTGTAATATATTTCAGGGTCATGACATGTGGGTTGGATTGAAGTGTTCTTTTATATATTTCAGGGTCATGTCATATATGGGTTTGATTGAAGTTTACTTTTATATATTAGAGGGCCATGACATATGTGGGTTTGATTGAAGTGTTCTTTTATATATTTCAGTGTCATGACATGTGGGTTGGATTGAAGTGTACTGTAATATATTTCAGGGTCATGACATGTGGGTTGGATTGAAGTGTACTTTTATATATTTCAGGGTCATGACATATGGGTTTGATTGAAGTGTACTGTAATATATTTCAGGGTCATGACATGTGGTTTGGATTGAAGTGTACTTTTATATATTTCAGGGTCATGACATGGGTTGGATTTAAGTTTATTTTTATATATTTCAGGGTCATGGCATATATGGGTTTGATTGAAGTGTACTTTTATATATTTCAGGGTCATGACATATATGGGTTTGATTTGGATGTTCTCCTACACAGAATTAATGCCAACAAAATCCCTCACTGGTCCAAGATTGGAAGATTGAAAAGATCTGTCATGCCGAAATTATCTGTAAGCATTTAAATTGTTATGCTTTACTGTCCAAAAAAATATTTGTTAACATTTTAATGTTGTGTACCAAGTGTCAAATTAATGTTGTGTGTGTTTCCAGGGCTCTAATTTAACACTCGCAAACTGGAAAATGAAAAATGACAGTGGTTTTTCCATACACTCACAAATTTTTGCAAGTGCAAAAAATGAAATTGAAATGACAGCGGTTTTCATTTCTTCAACTTTTAGTTTCAACCTGCTGTAAACATGCATCAATTGATGATGTTTTACACAGTACGCATCAATTAATGACATTTTTTTACACAGTGCACATACTCGGTAGACTGGTTTGCCGATTTTAATCACATGGCAATATTTTATCTACATATTTTGATACACAATCCAATTTACCGTGACTCGGCAAATTGTCGGCGAAAAAAAATAACCAGATATTCATGTTTATAGAATTTCTATAAAAAATGGTTGATCAAAATTGCGAGTAAAGTTGATATTTTGCGAGTTGAAATATCTTGTACTCGCAAAAATGTGCGAGTGCAAAAAATAGTTAAATTCTAGCCCTTGTTTCACCATTTGTGGAAAATACCTGTCTGTAATGAGATTAATGTAAAATATGTTCTACATTATGTAAAATAAGCAAACTTATCTGTAGGCAGTATCAGTAAGGAAAATCCAGGGTTGTGAGTTTGAATCACCTCCCGGACAAGTCTTTGTGATGATTAATATAGGACATTGCATCTCGTTGTGATTGGTCTTACTGCAGATTCAAGTGGAAAGTTATCAGTTACTTGGAGAGATTGGTGTGCTTGAGTACTGGTTGACCTTCTAGGATCCCAGGAAAGAGTGGCTAGATTAATTGATGGTATGTTAGCCCTTGATAAAACAAAAATGACAGAAATATTCAAACAAACTGTAAAGGGATCAATATTGTTTTTAATTTCTTTTAAAACCCAGATTCATTTGTAAGATGATCAATATAGTGTTCTACTCTCTGTCACACAACATTGACACATTCTCTTCTGATATCATTGTTATTTAAGCCAACATTAAATGGAGATTGTTTATTAACCTTCATGAAAACTGATCTTTTATATTAGTTTTGTATACTACCTGTCAGAACTACATGTAGAAAGTTTTACATTATGAGCATTTTTCAACAAAATTTTGTATTTTCAGAGTCATGCTGGTCGAGGTTCCACTTTCTCAGAGAAATCTGCAACATGTGGACGCATGATCTGTGATATCAAGGTGTCTGCCAAGGAACTGGTGAGATACAAAAGCTTTGATCTGACCGAGCTCACCTTGCAGATACTGAAACAGTCCCGACTAGAGCTGGACTTTGATCAGATCAAGGACATGTACAGGTGTGTGTCTTTGCTCTCAACATGGTTATACAAACATTTACTGGAAAGGATAAATTTAGGGAAGTCATAAAACACTTGAAACAATACACACCTGTAAAAAGAGTTCTTTGAAACAAGTGTGTTCTGATCAGCCTGCTTTCTGTTGTCTTGTCTGTAAACTTTTTGTTGTGTACACTCTAACACCTGCGTTTTGTCATTGGAGCTTCACCAAACTTACATTGTAGTTATATAACCATATCTCTGACAAGTTCTTTAACTGGCCAAATTTGATAATTAATATCAAGTGTTGTTCCCCGTTATACATAAAATATGCACTATTGACCTTGCACCTTCATTATTCATTAAATCCTCAACTTACAGTGTAGTTTATAACCATAAGATCTTGAACAAGTTTCTTAATTGGCTTAATCGGATAACTTATATTGGAGTAACATGTATGGCCCTAGAATTATCAAAAATTAAACTATTTGACCTTGTGTGTGCTCTAGCACCCACATTTTTTACCTGATCCTCACCAAACTTTCACAGTAGTTATATATGTGTAATATCTCAACTGACCAACTTTAAATTGTTTCTTCTTCCGTACGTGAGAGTTATAGGGTCAATATGGCCCTCTTGTTTTTTTACATTAACCTTTTAAAAGAAAATAAATTTCAACTGCATCCACGTGTCTGTTGTAGTACTGCACAGCTTCTGCTCCAGCTGATTGAGATGACGCTCGTAGACTCGACCTACATCCTCAGGATTATGTATGAGTTGAATGTGATACCCCTAGCCCTCCAGATCACTACAATCTGTGGCAACATTATGGTGAGTATATAGCTGGAAGAAATTACTCTTTGTTTGCTGTGCTCTGTCCCTGTATTGTTTAAAAGGGTAGGTAGGTAGCTAATTTTAACTTTTGGCCAAATTTTGATTTTGCATAGTAATTTTAAAGAAAAATGGACAGAAATCATGAAAAAGATTTTTTAAACGCTTCCGAAGTTTTGAGTGAGTAGGTAGGAGTATGGCAAACAATTTATTTTTGACGGACGGCCTTGTTAAACAACAATATGCATAAACTATTTCAAGATGATGTACAATTTCAGGAGAGGAAAATCACCATGCAAGCTAGCTTTCTTACGATTCTGTCATTATAATTGAAAGCATGTGAAATTTAAATTACTTTCCAGGATGAATAAGCATTCTGTTTTGTTCTGTAAGTTTTTGCAGAGGGATAGGAGTCCTCTAAATATTAATATATAATATATATCCCTTTTATTATCCACAGTGCTACGTAAACTGTACAAGGTTCACTGGCTAGCAGGTTGTAAGAGAGTTAACAATAGAAATGGCCGAATCTGGATCATTCTGCATAATCACATAAATACATTGTTTCTAATGCATAGATGGATTTTAATGATACTTGCTACAAATGATCAACATAACATGATGACGTGTCGCAATTAATACCCATATCTGTACCTCAAAGGTCAAGGTCATAGTTTGAGTTTGTTTGACAACACTTTGAGTCTGTTTGAGATTTCGTGTCTGGCCTGTAGCTTTGTCATGCATAGATGGATTTTGTTAATACTAGAGTTACACCAAGAATCCCACTTCAAAGGTCAAGGTCACAATTTAACTTTGTTTGACGACACTTTCAGTCTGATTGAGATTTGGTGTCCGGTCTGTAACTTTGTCACCTATGGTTAAATTTCAAAAACCCTTGGCTCAATTCATCAGCATGACATGACCTGTCATGGATAAGACCCACATGCATACCTCAAAGGTCAAGGTCACACTTCAAATTTGTTTGACAACACTCAGTCAGTGTGAGATTTCATTGCCAGTAACTTTGTCATGCATAGATGGATTTTATAAGTACTTGTTACAAATAATCAACATAACATGACGACGTGTTGCACTTAATACCCAGACTCCCACTTCAAAGGTCAAGGTCACAATTTAACTTCGACAACACTTTGTCATTTTGAGATTTCTTGTCCGGTCTGTAACTTTGTCATCTATGGATAAATTTTAAAAACACTTGGCTCAGTTGATCAACATGACATAATTAAGTGTCGCATGTAAGACCCAGAACCTTTCCTTAAAGATCAAGGTAACACTTTCAATTTGTTTAGTTTAAACAATATTTATTCGTTTTCAACATATTACATATAAATATATTCAAATATACAGCGATACATAACAATAGAATTGAGAAGAAAGCTATTTCTAGCTTATACAAAGTCTCTCTTCAGAAAATTTGTTTAATACTCAGGGCTCGAATTTAAGCACTCGCCACTCGCAAAATGCAAGCTGTACTTTGAAAATGCGAGTTGAAATTACTTAAGCTGGCATTTTTTTGCGAGTGGATTTCAAGTTGAGAAAATTACTTATTGTATTAATTTTTTTTTTTTTTGAAAATAAACAAGTATTATCCTGGTAAAAATAACGAGTTCTTGTCAATTTTACCAAATTTCTTTTGCTTCTCGCGCCAAATTATCCCCTAGCAGCACGATTGTCAATGACATGTATTAAATATTTATGTGTAGACTGCGTCCAATTGTTTTTAATCTCAAGTTCATTCTGCAAAAAGGAAGTAAAGTTAAAACCCGTCAACAACATAATGAGTAGACTGCGTCTAGTTTGATCGATCGCGCACTCACTCTATAAAATAAAAGTAAAGTTGAAACCCGTCAAATTTTTTGTTTACATATTTTGTCAGCTGTTAAAGTGGCTGATAAAATAACATCTTTTTCTCCATTGAACCGTTGAATTAAAGTCTCAACAAGAAACAAAGAGAAATAATCCTTCCGTTAATACTGTAATGAAATGGGAGCGACAACTCAATATCACACAGGGCTATAAACTTGACAATGACAAAATGGTGTGTCAATTGTAGAAACCACCGCTATCGACAGATCATCCATAATAATTAAACTATATTACTATTATATCACATTTACACATGTTAACAATCGTCCTTGGCTAGATCTAGATCTTATTTTAAAACGAACGGCCATTGGCTATATTAATTCTATAAATAGAAATGTGTGTATATCTCAATCCCAGTCTCTGTACACTTGTTATTGTTGAATCCATGATTCATATTTTGGTTTAGTAAAAAGTGTTTATTTATGATATATCATTGTATGCATTTATTTATGGTAGTAAAATAAATAACAAAGACAATTTTATTTTTTTAAATATTTTGTTTTGTAAAGTACTGCTTTGAATTGTACCTTAACATATATAATAACCTTGATACCATGGTCTATAAATAAAAAAAAAGCTAATAATGCATATTAAATAACACGCAGGCTTTGAAACAATTAACTTTGGGTTTATTAAGACATTTAGGACTACAAGTTTCTGCGAAAATTGGTTTGGCTAGTTGGTTTCAAATGTGGCCAGTTGAAATTTTAGGCCCTGGCCAAAATTGCCAGTGCACAAAAAAGTTAAATTCTAGCCCTGATACTGTGAAATCATTCATTTTCTTTGGGTACCAATTTTTGTGGATTTCGTGGGGAGCCTAGACAACGAAATCAAATACCCATGAACTTAGTTTATGCTATGTAATGCTGTCAACATATAAATTACCTCTGTGTTCATATGCCTACATGCATCACATTGTGTTAAATAATCCATCCTTTATTTATATATTTTCTTTCGTCATATTGCATCAATATTTACATTGATAATTTCGTAAACATTGTAAGAATTTTTTAAACTCATATCATCTTTTATTCTACATGTGGAGCGAGATGTGTTATAATTTATCCTATTGCGCGTGTATATTTCAATCAAATGTCAGAGGTACTAAAAATAGACCGTCATCATGTAGTTAAATGCTATCGAGTTGAAATAGTTTGAAACAATGTGACGTATAGACCTACAGTAAACATTGTAAAAAAAGAGTAAAACATTGTAAACGGACAGTATGAGCCTGTACAAAGAAAGCTAAAACACAAGTTTCTAATAAAGTAATATCTTTTATTTAGTGGTATTTTTTTTTATTTAATTCTATTGTTTCTCTTTATGATCATTTCTAATGACGCTAGTTATCAAATTTCTTGACGCTGATATTTTGTAATAGGTTAACATGTACCGACACGCTTTTTAACAATCACAACACTTATAAAAAACTATTTGAATGTAATTAATTTATTTAAACTCAAGTGTTAGTGCAGACAATGTTTATCATTAGTGTCACATACGCCAATACAGCTTCTTGACGCTAACGGGTTCCTATCCTTTGCATAAACAAAATGGCTAATCTTCTTGTTGGTATCGCAACGGAGAAACAAAGTTCAATTATGACTTTATTAATGAATCCAATTTAAAAAAAATTAACTGATATATGTTTATATTTGGTATAATATACACATGGTTATTTCCTGACGGTAACTTTTTTTTAATAATAAAGCTCTTAACGCTTCTTGACGCTTCATGTCGCTTCTTGGCGCTAAATAGTGAGACCGCGTGAAACTGATTAAGCATGCTTGAATAAATTTTCAGTTTTTCTGTGTTCAATTGAAGCGATGTTTCCCATTAAGACAGCAGCTGCCTATCATTTATGTATGTGTTGCCAACATCTATACCCTTACTTCTGCCCAGGGCACAGAGAACAGTGAAAGTTTTGAAAGACAAATTATGTTTAGCAATGGCATGAACATTTTTAAACAAATTATTGATTCTGGACTATTCACTGCATCAGTGATTTTCCAGCTTATGTATCCTCTAATGGAGTTGCCTTTGCAGTCTCTTTTCGAGATGCTTGAATCCTTGTGTTTGCATGTGCAGTGATGGCTTCTAATTCAAAATTTACACACCCAATGACAAAATTGTTACCGATGTCCCCGTTTAGCTCCACATGGAACAAAACATTTTACCGTTCTCAAACTTTAACCAGTCCCAATCTTTCGTCCATTGCTTCTGGAATGTACGACCATGCTTGTGTTCGTACTGTTTTTTCTTGTAAGACGAATCTGTAATGGGTATTTACCATATCTTTTGTTTTTTCCTGGCTTTGCACCAGGCGACCATTTCAAGGTTGCCATCTTGTTTGATTTACGATAATATACAATTCGGTAGTTTCCGGCATCATTAATAAACACATATTACAGATTTAAGCAGGTAATAAATTATTCATAACGGAAATTATCGCATGCCGGGCAGACGGGCAGAAAAAAATGACGCGTTCCGATTGGTTGTAAAAAAGCAATACCCCGCAATTC
The DNA here is from genome assembly GCA_029582155.1 of Panopea generosa. NCBI lineage: Eukaryota > Metazoa > Mollusca > Bivalvia > Adapedonta > Hiatellidae > Panopea > Panopea generosa. Next base: position 20,166,816 of record CM055907.1, read on the forward strand.
GATCAATAAGACATATCCCTCTGAGCGGTATCTATTTTAAGACACAAAATTTCCAGATTTTGGTCTCTTCTGCTATAAATACTATAAAAGTCTGGTCGGACTACACGTCTGGGACACTTTTGTAGCCCGACCAAAAAAGTTATAGCCTGGGTCTCGGACTATATCTATATTTCGCAGACTGACAAAACAACCACATGAAATTGCATGTCTAGTTTTTTAAATATTTATTTAGTTTAATCAACATGTAGAGTGATCACATCACAAACAGAAAGTCTTGAATGGTATATACTATTTGACCTCTGTTAAATGTCCTTGTTTGCTTTAAGAGTTATGAAAGAAATAAGTAAACAGTTTTCATTCTTTGCTTGATTTGCCGTAACACTATGATCAATAAAACTGTTAATTTTTTATTGTGTAAAATACATAATTTGTTATATATTAAGATTGTAATATCTATAAATAGATTGAAAGCTATTTATAGCATATGATATATAAATTGGAAGTCTATTTATAAAGAAACTGCATAAATAAGGAAATCATATTTAATATCAATATTAAAACAATATTTACATAAAAAATGTGTAGAATGGAATGTGTGTAGTTTATGCAATCAGGTGATGTAAGATTATAGTGTGTTTGTTGTGAAAGATATACAGAACAATTAATACAATATCTGAATGTATGCAAATGTGACAACCGGTGGTTAAGTCGGAAACCATTGCACATAGTATATAGACATTACCTTACCATATTTAAATGTATGAGTGGTCCGGAGATGGTTGGTTACCAATTCAATTGTCTATACTCCAGCTGTCACTATTAGTCCACTCCTTTTGTTGTTTTTTTTTAGCTCTACTGGCCAGCGATGGCGCGTTGTCTGTCGTCCATCGTCTGTTGTCTGTTAGCAGCACTTTCTCTGAAACCACTAGGCCAATTAAACTGAAACTTCACATAGGTGTTTCTATTGCATAGGAGACTATACAGAAGATTTTTTTTCGATCTGAAATTCAAGATGGCCACCATTACTAAAAATAGTCCAAAACTTAAAAAATCTTCTTCTCATGAACGACCCAACAGATTTTCAAAATGTGTATGTAGTAATGATGACCAACTATAGTTTTGTTAGATTTGTTCAAATGGTGTCCCTAGGGTTAAATATTACCCCACACCGAGGGTTCAATTAGGGGACACATTTCATTATAATATTTTTTTTAATTTTTTTTTTTTAAAATGGAAATGATTTTGCCTATATCTTCACAGACGCATTGTGTGGTGAAGGAGGTTCAGATTTGTAAAAATGACTGGGTTCCACTGTCTTAAGGGGTCAGGAAGGGGCCCCAAAAGGGTAACCGGTATGTTAGATTTGCTCATATTTTGCATAAATTATCCCTATGTGTAGGGGTTTGATTGCAGATAAGAATTTAGGGGCTAAAATTTATAGGGGCCCTGTAAGGGGACTTTACATAGGGATACTATGGGAAAACAGAAAATTCTCTTTTTCTTTCATCTGTTCTTAAACCACTAAGCGCAATTAAACTGAAACTTCACATGGGTGTTTATATTGCATAGGAGACTATACAGAAGATTTTTTTTCGACCATGAAATTCAAGATGGCCGCCGTTACTAAAAATAGTCCAAAACTTAAAAAATCTTCTTCTCATGAACGGCCCAACAGATTTTCAAAATGTTTATGTAGTAATGATGACCAACTATAGTTTTGTTAAATTTGTTCAAATGGTGTCCCACTGGCTAGCAGGTTGTAAGAGAGTTAACAATAGAAATGGCCGAATCTGGATCATTCTGCATAATCACATAATCACATTATTTTTAATGCATAGATGGATTTTAATGATACTTGCTACAAATGATCACCATAACATGATGACGTGTCGCGAGTAAGACCCACACCCGTACCTCAAAGGTCAAGATCACAATTTGAGTTTGTTTGACAACACTCAATCTGTTTGAGATTTTGTGTCTGGTGTCGACCTGTAACTTTGTCATGCATAGATGGATTTTGTTAATACTAGAGTTACACCAAGAATCCCACTTCAAAGGTCAAGGTCACAATTTAACTTTGTTTGACGACACTTTCAGTCTGATTGAGATTTGGTGTCTGGTATGTAACTTTGTCACTTACGGTTAAATTTCAAAAACACTTGGCTCAAAACATCAGCATGACATAACCTGTCATGCGTCAGACCCACATGCGTACCTCAAAGGTCAAGGTCACACTTCAAATTTGTTTGACAACACTTTCAGTCTGTGTGAGATTTCATGTCTGGCCAGTAACTTTGTCATGCATAGATGGATTTTATAAATACTTGTTACAAATAATCAACATAACATGACGACTGTTGCGCTTAATACCCAGACACCCACTTCAAAGGTCAAGGTCACAATTTAACTTTGACAACACTTTCAGTCATTTTGAGATTTCTTGTCCGGTCTGTAACTTTGTAATCTATGGATAAATTTTAAAAACACTTGGCTCAGTTGATCAACATGACATAATTAAGCGTCACATTTAAGACCTAGAACCTTTCCTTAAAGATCAAGGTAACACTTTCAATTTGTTTGATACTGTGAAATCATTCATTTTCGTAGGGTATCAATTTTTGTGGATTTCGTGGGGAGCCTAGCAACGAAATCAAATACCTATGAACTTAGTTTACGCTATGTAATGCTGTCAACATATAAATTACTTCTCTGTTCATATGCCTACGTGCATCGCATTGTGGTAAATAATCCATCCTTTATTTATATATTTTCTTTCGTCATATTGCATCAATATTTACATTGATAATTTCGTAAACATTGTAAGAATTTTTTAAACTCATATCATCTTTTATTCTACATGTGGAGCAAGATGTGTTATAATTTATCCTACTGCTCGTGTATATTCAATCAAATGTCAGAGGTACTAAAAATAGACCGTCACCTTGTAGTTAAATGCTATAGAGTTGAAATAGTTTGAAACAATGTGACGTATAGACCTACAGTAAACATTGTAAAAAAAAGTGTAAAACATTGTAAAGGGCTGTACAAAGAAAACTAAATCACAAGTTTCTAAGTAAAGTAATATCTTTTATTTAGTGGTATTTTTTTTTATTTAATTCTATTGTTTCTCTTTATGATCATTTTTAATGATTTTTACAAGACTATGCTTCCTGACGCTAGTTATCAAATTTCTTGACGCTGATATTTTGTAATAGGTTAACATGTACCGACACGCTTTTTAACAATCACAACACTTATATAAAACTATTTGAATGTAATTAATTTATTTAAAATCAAGTGTTAGTGCAGACAATGTTTATCATTAGTGTCACATACGCCAATACAGCTTCTTGACGCTAACGGGTTACTATCCTTTGCATAAACAAAATGGCTAATCTTCTTGTCGGTATCGCAATGGAGAAACAAAGTTCAATTATGACTTTATTAATGAATCCAATTTAAAAAAATTAACTGATATATGTTTATATAGGTATAATATACACATGGTTATTTCCTGACGGTAACTTTTATTAATAATAAAGCTCTTAACGCTTCTTGACGCTTCATGTCGCTTCTTGATGCTAAATAGTGAGACCGCGTGAAACTGATTAAGCATGCTTGAATAAATTTTCAGTTTTTCTGTGTTCAATTGAAGCGATGTTTCCCATTAAGACAGCAGCTGCCTATCATTTATGTATGATGTTGCCAACATCTATACCCTTACTTCTGCCCAGGGTACAGAGAACAGTGAAAGTTTTGAAAGACAAATCATGTTTAGCAATGGCATGAACATTTTTGAACAAATTATTGATTCTGAACTATTCACTGCATCAGTGATTTTCCAGCTGATGTATCCTCTAATGGAGTTGCCTTTGCAGTCTCTTTTCAAGATGCTTGAATCCTTGTGTTTGCATGTGCAGTGATGGCTTCTAATTCAAAATTTACACACCCAATAACAAAATTGTTACCGATGTCCCCGTTTAGCTCCACATGGAACAAAACATTTTACCGTTCTCAAACTTTAACCAGTCCCAATCTTTCGTCCATTGCTTCTGGAATGTACGACCATGCTTGTGTTTGTACTGTTTTTTCTTGTAAGACGAATCTGTAACGGATATTACCATATCTTTTGTTTTTTCCTGGCTTTGCACCAGGCGACCATTTCAAGGTTGCCATCTTGTTTGATTTACGATAATATACAATTCGGTAGTTTCCGGCATCATTCATAAACACATATTACAGATTTAAGCGGTAATGAATTATTCATAACGGAAATTATCGCATGCCGGGCAGAAGAAAATGACGCGTTCCGATTGGTTGTAAAAAAGCAATACCCCGCAATTCGATCAATAAGACATATCCCTCTGAGCGGTATCTATTTTAAGACACAAAATTTCCAGATTTTGGTCTCTTCTGCTATAAATACTATAAAAGTCCGGTTGGACTACACGTCTGGGACACTTTTGTAGCCCGACCAAAAAAGTTATAGCCTGGGTCTCGGACTATATCTATATTTCGCGGACTGACAAAACAACCACATGAAATTGCATGTCTAGTTTTTTAAATGTTTATTTAGTTTAATCAACATGTACAGTGATCACATCACAAACAGAAAGTTTTGAATGGTATATACTATTTGACCTCTGTTAAATGTCCTTGTTTACTTTAAGAGTTATGAAAGAAATAAGTAAACAGTTTCCATTCTTTGCTTGATTTGCGGTCACATTATGATCAATAAAACTGTTAATTTTTAATTGTGTAAAATACATAATCTGTTATATATTAAGATTGTAATATCTATAAATAGATTGAAAGCTATTTATAGCATATAACATAAAAATTGAAGTCTATTTATAAAGAAACTGGATAAATAAGGAAATCATATTTAATATCAATATTAAAACAATATTAAAATAAAAAATGTGTAGAATGGAATGTGTGTAGTTTATGCAATCAGGTGATGTAAGGTTTGTTTGTTGTGAAAGATATACAGAACAATTAATACAATATCTGAATGTATGCAAATATGACAACCGGTGGTTAAGTCGGAAACTGTTGCACATAGTATATAGACATTACCTTACCATATTTTAATGCATGAGTGGTCCGGAGATGACTGGTTACCAATTCAATTGTCTATACTCCAGTTGTCACTATTAGTCCACTCCTTTTGTTGTTTTTTTTTAGCTCTACTGGCCAACGATGGTGCGTTGTCTGTCGTCCATCGTCTGTCGTCTGTTAGCAGCACTTTCTCTGAAACCACTAGGCCAATTAAACTGAAACTTCACATGGGTGTTTCTATTGCATAGGAGACTATACAGAATTTTTTTTTTTTTTCGATCTGAAATTCAAGATGGCCACCGTTACTAAAAATAGTCCAAAACTTAAAAAATCTTCTTCTCATGAACGGCCAAACAGATTTTCAAAATGTTTATGTAGTAATGATGACCAACTATAGTTTTGTTAGATTTGTTCAAATGGTGTCCCTAGGGTTAAATATGACCCCCGCCCCGAGGGTTCAATTAGGGGACACATTTCATTATAATATTATTATTTTTTTATTTTTTTTTAAATGGAAATGATTTTGCCTGTATCTTCACAGAAGCATTGTGTGGTGAAGGAGGTTCAGATTTGTAAAAATGACTGGGTTCCACTGTCTTAAGGGGTCAGGAGGGGCCCCCAAAAGGGTAAAAATTGGGAATTACTAAATTCGTTTTCTTAAGAACCGGTATGTCAGATTTGCTCATATTTTGCATAAATTATCTCTATGTGTAGGGCTTTGATTGCAGATAAGAATTTTGGGGCTAAAATTTATAGGGGCCCTATAAGGGGACTTAGAATTTTACATAGGGATACTATGGGAAAACAGAAAATTTTCTTTTTTTCATCTGTTCGTAAACAACTAGGCCAATTAAACTGAAACTTCACATGGGTGTTTCTATTGCATAGGAGACTATACAGAAGATTTTTTTTTTTACTGAAATTCAAGATGGCTGCCGTTACTAAAAATAGTCCAAAACTTAAAAAATCTTCTTCTCATGAACGGCCCAAAGATTTTCAAAATGTTTATGTAGTAATAATGACCAACTCTAGTTCTGTAAGATTTGTTCAAATGGTGTCCCTAGGGTTAAAAATGACCCCGCCCCGACGGTTCAATTAGGGGACACATGTCATTATAATATTTTTTTTTAAATGGAAATGATTTTGCCTATACCTTCACAGAAGCATTGTGTGGTAAAGGAGGTTCAGATTTGTAAAAATGACTGGGTTTCACTGTCTTAAGGGGTCAGGAGGAGCCTCAAAAGGGTAAAAATTCAGAATTAATAAATTTCATTTTCTTAAGAACCGGTATGTCAGATTTGTACATATTTGATATAAATTATCCCTTAGTGTAGGGGTTTGATTGCAGATCAGAATTTAGGGGCTAAAATATATAGGGGCCCTGTAAGGGGACTTAGAATTTTACATAAGGATACTGTGGGAAAACAGAAAATTCTCTTTTTTTTTTCATTTATTCTGAAACCACTAGGCCAATTAAATTGAAACTTCACATGGATGTTTCTATTGCATAGGAGACTATACAAAAGGTTTATTTTTTCTATCTAAAATTCAAGGTGGCCACCGTTACTAAAAATAGTCCAAAACTTAAAAAATCTTCTTCTCATGAACAGCCCAACAGATTTTCAAAATGTTTATGTAGTAATGATGACCAATTATAGTTTTGTTAGATTTGTTCAAATGGTGTCCCTAGAGTTAAAAATGACCCCCGCCCCAATGTTTCTATTGCATAGTAGAATTTCAAAAATTGCTATGGCCACTATGAGTCAGTAGAGCGTCCTCAGGCCCTCTTGGGCCTCTTGTTTAATTAATAGATTATATAATTAATGTATCCACCCTAAGGAGCCTAGTGTCATACAGATAGATGATTGATTGATTTATTGATTGAATATTAAGCGTCATTTTCATGCCATTGAGGGCTAATAGACAATCAGCAAACCTAATCACTATCCTGGGATCCTGAAAGGTTAACCAGTACTCTCGAGCAAACCCCATCTCTGCAAGTAACTGATAACTATCCCACTTGAATCAAAGAATGATAATGAGACACATTGTTGTATATAACTGATTGAGCTAATCGGGGCCCGGCCAAGATAAATGAAATTGGAATGTTTGATTTTATGTATCCATGTATACTTCAACATTTATTTGGTCTGTTTATGTTTATATTGGTTAATAAAACTACAAGAGTCACATGTGTTTTGTTTTCCCGCGTCTATTACAGTTTAACTTTACTGCTACATTATATTAAGTGGGAACAAGATTCATCATTACCTGTTTTATCAAAATGTGTACAAAACTAAAAAATGGCCGTAGTATGGGATCATTGGATAGGAACGACAAAATCAAGTGTATGTTCAGTAAAGGAGATAGGTCACTATTGTTAAACATACAAATATGAAATGTATATATACATGTATGCTGGAAACCTGCAAACATGAATATCATTCAGTAGTAAACAATTTAAAAAAAAATAAAAAAATTAAAGTCTCTTTGGCTCCAATAATATTTAGTACATATTATGGTTTTGGTCGCAAGGTGGATTTGATCATTTCTGAGAATTACGAATATTGTGTGTTTGTATTTTGATTTAATAGGCACATGTCATTATTTACGAACAGTATCCACACGTTCACCGAATGCATTATAAATTATAAAAAATAAGGATTCCTGTGTAGGTAAGCCATTAATGATACAGGCCTGGAAAGGTTTATTTCTCGCTGTACCCATTTACCAGTTTTCATAAAACCATGGCAAATATAGTTTCATTTTACGAAATATAATTTCATTGTTGTCTGCTGAAAGTTGATACATAACAGGTCATGGTAAGAGAAATGATGAACGTCATGATGACTGCGCATGTCAGATATTATCGAGGTTCCCAAGGAGTACCCTTCTTATGGAAATTATAAAATATAAAGAGTTTGAAATAGTCACAGAATCACATGTCAAATGCAGAATGAAAATAAGTAAATGTATGAAAATGCTTGTTATAAATGTGGAAAGTAAAGTTGGATAAACAAAGGTAAATAGATAAAGTTTACATCGAAAGAAAAAAATGTCTTTTTTTTTAAATAAGTTGATTTAACTTCTGTAAATAACATTCTGTTATATGAAAAGACTCCATTCGATAATAAAACTTTATGGATTCTCCTGTGGAAATATATATGTTAACAACACACAAATTTAAATCTGTGAAAGTTGATATTTTAAATCTTTAATTAGCTAAATTAATGTTTTATTATAATACATGGTAATCCTGCTATATTTATTATGCTCCCCCAAAGGGGGGAAGCATATAGTTGCCGCTTTGTCCGTTCGTGCGTCACCAAATTCTTGTCCGGGCTCTTTCTCTACAACCTCTGGTTGGAATTTTATGAAACTTGCTAGGATGCATCACTACCAAGTAGAGATGTGCATAATATCTTTTTCTCCCGGTTCAAGTGATTTTTCACAGATTTATGGCCCTTTGATTCTGTCTGTGACCAAATTATTGTACATGCTATTTCTCTACACCCCAATAGTTGGAATTTTATGAAACTTGGTAAGATGCATCACTACCAAGTGGAGATGTACATAATGTCTTTTTCTTCCGGTATAATGATTTTTCACGGAGTTATGGCCCTTTTATTCTGTCTGTGACAAAATTCTTGTATGTGCTATTTCTCTACAACCCAATGTTGGAATTTTATGAAACTTGCTAGGATGCATCACTACCAAGTGGATATTTGCATAATATCTTTGTGTTCAGGTATCGATGATTTTCACGGAGTGATGGCCCTTTAATTGAATCTGTGACCAAATTCTTGTCCACACTTATTTCTCTACAACCTCAGGTTGGAGTTTTATGAAACTTGCTAGGTTGCATCATTACCAAGTGCGGATGTGCATATTGTCTTTATGTTTCAGTTTGATGATTTTTCACAGAGTTGTGGCCCTTTGATTTTGTCTGTGACCAAATTCTTGTCTGCGCTTCGAGTTTATTTGACAACACTTTCAGTCTGTTTGAGATTTTGTGTCCAGCCTATTACTTTGTCATGCATTAATGGAATTTATAAATACTTGCTACAAATGATCAACATTACATGACGATGTGTCACAAGTGATGTTCAATTTAAGGTCAGTATTTCAGTCTGTTTGAGATTTCGTGTCCAGTCTGTAACTTTTTAACCTATGGATAAATTTTAAAAACACTTGGCTGAGTTGATCAACATGACATAGTTAAGTGTTGAATGTAAGACCCAGAAACTTTCCTCAGCGGTCAAGGTCACACTGTCAATTTGTTTGATATTGCGTGTCTGGTCTGTAACTTTGTTTTTAACTTGACTCAGTTGATCAAGATGACATGACGACGTGTAGCACGTAAGACCTACACCCGTACCTCAAAGGTCAAGGTCAAACTTTGAGTTTGAATGACAACACTTTGAGTCTGTTTGAGATTTCAAGTCCGTCCTGTAACTTTATCATACATGGATGGATTTCAAAAATCCTTGGCTCAATTTATCAATTGATCAACATTACATAATAACGTGTCATGTTAAAACCCAGAATCTTACCTCAAGGTCACATTTTGTGTGATATTTCATAACTAGTCTGTAACTTTGTCTTACACGGAGGGATTTTAAAATAACTTGACACAAGGTCCGGCAATTACATTAATTTTTTATATCACTTGTCCAGTTGGACAAGTATTTCTAAAATCTGCTTGTCCCTGACAAAAAAACAAGTTGTCCTACTTTATTCAAGAATTATGGTACTAGTCTTATGGATATAAATTAACTAAATAAACTGTTTGATCAAGGTTATAAAACAGGGAATTTGCGAAAAAAAGAGATGCCAGTGTTTAATTTCTGAATTTTCACTTGTCCAGTCGGGCTTAGTAACAGCCTTATATTTTACTTGTCTTTACCCGCAGTTCAGTTGTCTTGGACATTCTGATAAACGTTAATGTAAAGCCCTGCACAAGTGATCAGTATATCATGATGATCTGTCACCTGCATTTACCTATAGAAGTACCTAGACCGTTACATCAGATGTCAAGGTTACACAATGGTCACGGTCACACTTTAATGTAAAAAAAACAACCTGTGAAATTGCATGTCTGAAACGTCATTCCATTACTCATGATATTCATTGAATATAGCTCTCTGCCCCTTTTTCTTGCTCCCTGCCCCTTTTCCTGGTCTAGAAAAAAAAACACTATTCATGGATACATTGCTACCTATTATAATATTTATCGTTATTTTCACAGACCATTTTGGGGACATGCGACACTTACCTGTGACAAGTTGTTTTCTTTTCTAATGTTCTGTATCAATTAAAGTTTTTATGTGTTTGTGACATAATACTTCAATAGCGATCACTAATAATTTTGTTAAACTTTCAGAGCCGTACACTGATGGGAGGTCGCGCGGAGAGAAATGAGTATCTTCTATTGCATGCTTTTACAGAGAAGAATTTTATCGTACCTGACAAAGAATACAAGAAAAAAGCACCTGTGGTATGTACATGTACAATATTGTTGTGTTTTGTATAGGAAGTTTGTGTACGTGTATCAAGAATCCGTAATGGCATTGTATGCATACATGTTACACTCTTTTGTAAATATTCAAGTACAGTCTGTGTTGCCACCAATTATGTGCAGTCACCTGTAGTAAAAGGCCATTTCAAAACCATCTCGAATAAATTTCATACCAATGACTTGAAAAATGGTACTAGAAGCTTCCTCGCTTGGCGCTCAGCATTTATGGGATAAATGTAGTTCTAGGTCTGGTGGGCACCGTGTCAGTATAATGTGACTTGATTTGGTGTACTATATGTCTTCGGCAGGATACACCATTGTGGCAACATTTGAAATACTATATCAAGAAGACACCATCACAAATAACTGAAATTTTTTAAAAGCTATGCTAAACACCATACAACATTATTTACATAATTGTTGCTTTTAATAAGAATATTTGAGAAAATCTGTGTGAAGCTACAATTAACACTGACAGTTCACACTATTTCCAACTTGACCACAGATAGTAGATGAAGGAGAACATGGACAATACAGATACAAAGGCAAAGCAAGGTAAGAAGAAAACCTGCATACGCTGGGGGACTGGTCCTAGAACCTAAAAAGGGTATGTCTGTTTACCTAGTAGTTAGATATAAATTAATGTTATCTGAAAGGTAATAATCTTACCTCTTGTTAAACCTAAAAAACAAAAGCATTATAAGGATTTTTTGAGGTTTAGTTTTGATCTGTAGTTCCTTTTAAATTTGTTCCCTATTTAATGTCGATCTCTGAAGTAAAAAAAAAATGAAATGTGATTTTTATTCCACAAATGCTGAAATGAGGATGCTGGTTTTCCACAAACTAACAAATAAAAATGGTTTTAGGCTGTTCTTGAAAAAAAATGTTTGTTGGCCTTGCTGTTATCCACCCGTGACCGTGGCGTAGTCTAGTGGTAGAGCGTTGCCTCGCATGCGGAAGGTCGTGGGTTCAATCCCCGGCCGGGTCATACCAAAGACTTTAAAAACTTGTACTAGAAGCTTCCTCGCTTGACGCTCAGCATTTAGAGGAGAGTTCTAGGTCTGGTCGGCCCGGTGTCAGTATAATGTGACTGGGTGGGGTATCATACCATGTGTCTGCGGCATGATACTCTAGTGTGACAGTGCTGAGAATACCGTTTCAAGTAGACACCGTCGCGATATGACTGAAAAGTTGTTGAAAGTGACGCTAAACACCATACAACAACAACAACAACCCTTCTCCACTCAAATTACAGCTACCCAAACTTTTTAATTGGCTTGCCAAAAGAATAATCAACTGATTTTTTATTTCAAGATTTCTAACCATTTTTTGTTCAAAATGACACTAAAACATCAATATCTGGCAAATAAAAAATAGCTACATACCAACATGAAAAATACTTGATAAGACACAGCAAACACACATTTTTTTTAAGGCTGGCCTTATTGGGTATTGAAGTTTTGATTTCTCCATTTTTACAAAATTCTTTTTCTTGTATACTGTATACTGGACCATGTGAATATTCTAAGTATAAAATTGTGTCGTTTACATTTTTAAGGTTTCTACGACAAATATATACTGTTGCTGGATTTTAACAGTTTGTACCCATCCATTATACAGGAGTATAACATATGTTTTACGACCATTAACCGTAGCGGATCTGCTGAGTCATCAAATGTAAGTAACCCTCTGTTATATAGGAAATTGTAAAAATCTTACATGGGTTTGTAGGTTCTGATAGAACATTCTATCCTGGGGAGTTCCCAATAGAAAACAATTATCCCAGGCAGGGCTTGAAATTTCTTATAAAAGCTTACTCAGTTCTTCCTTTCCAATATTTTTTATTGAATGCCTACAATCAAAGAAATATTAAGGTCAGTAGAAATATTAAGGTCAATTATTACAATTATATTAAATAATATTAAATATAACATCATCCTCACAAACGTTTACTCCTCATGAGCGAGCAGACTGATTGGAATTTTCCAGCCCTGCCAGGGATGGAATTTTCTATTGAATAGAAAAAGCAATTAATGATATTTTTTTTCTTGCATACCGAATACATTGAATAACTACTTTTGCTTAATCCATCATTACATCTTTACAATGATCACTTTAAAGACATTAAATTGTGATTTTTAACATATATTTTATACGTTAAGTCACAGATGGTTCCAAGTTATTTCAGCGCTGAGTTGAGATAGAAATATATAATCCTGGTAAAAATGCTGATAATTTTGTGAGGTATGCAAGAATACAGTATCTAACATCCAAATTATGTTGATTTGTCTATATGAAAATGATGTTATTTTATGTTTATTTTGTCATACAATGACAAATATTAACAGATACAAACTGTAATTTATAAAATCTTGTAAAAACAATTTTTTACTTGTTACCTTTAGGAATGACATGAAAAATAAATCTTAAGGTCCTAATTTTCCAAGTTATGTGATAAAAATAATCTTACATTTGTGCTTTTATTATCAAAAGTATTAAACTTGTTAGCTAAAAAGATATTGTGCTCTGCAAGATTCTTGCATAATGTATTTTTGTCTACTCGTTTGATAAATTCATTAATAAATGAACACTTACGTACAAAAATGTCAGATCCTCTATTTACCAATTTAAAACATGGTATGGCAAGTCTGACACGCTCTACATAATCACAAATTATCTGTTTTAATTTGAAGGCATGGAATTAATATGTGGCTTGAAGATATTTGTCTTGCCTTACAGAGTGAAGATGATGTGCTAAATATAGAGCTGCCCGACCCAGCATTAGAGCCAGGAATATTGCCAACGGAGATCAGGAAGCTGGTCCAGAGTCGTAAACAAGTCAAACAGCTGATGAAACAAGACAATCTGTCAGCATGAACAAATGATGCAGGTACTAACACTATCTTTATGATTTATCTGACATGTTTTTTGTAAAAATCAATTTTAGGCTTAACTACTGTAAATGTAAAGTCTCACCTTGTTTTATGCACAATGGCATTGGTGTCTCTATTCATAGAAATTGTATTTTGGTAATAGAGATTAAAAGAATCTTTCATGGCTTTTTTGGTTTAGATAAAAAAATTGTTATCCCTTTGGTTACCTGTTTTAGCTGGAAATGGGGTCTGATTAAGTTAAAAGTGAAAACAGGTTGCAGTTTTCAAAAAGAGAAAAAGTTGTGAACAATTCTTTTTCTTACATACCAATACCAATTACACTGAAAAATAATTTGAATTGATTCTCAAATCAAAATCTTTTTTACCATGATCTCTTAATACATTATAGAATTTTCATCATATACTTATTTTATGTTTTGGTATCGATAGTTTGAAGGTCACAGAAATATGTTTCATTGTCTGGTATTTGAGGAAAGTATATATATTTACAGATCTTTGTATGAGGAAAACCCTTTAAAATATCAAGAAAAAAAATTAAGTGGTGAAAATGTGCAGTGGATAGTGATGGTCGCTCATGCTAGAGGTAGTGGGTTTGATCCCAAGCTTGACCCGTTGGCCTCTCAAAAACAACGCTCAGTCTTGGTTCTACCCTGGGCCCAGGAAGCGTACTCAAGAGTGGTTCATATAAGCTCTTAACTTTTTTTGCAATCAAGCTAATATTAATTAGTATCCCTTGTATACTTAATACCGCGATATACCTATTACCGTGAATGCCCATATAATAACAATCTGGGAAGACCTGCGCAAAGCTCCAACTTCCGTTAGCGTCGGCATTTGTTTATTACTCAGCATACTTAAGTAACCTTATTACTGTTTATTATTGACGCCATTCTTTACATGGTTGACAAAAATTTAGACTCGCGGTATTAGGTATGACCAGTATATAAACGAAGGCCATTATAAATTAATTGCTAGATTATCATTCAAATTTTACTTAAAAATGGGGAGGGGGGAGGATTTTATGTTTTACGTTTATTATGAAAATGAAAAGGATTGGGGCGGCATGAAAATTAGGGGACGGGTGGGGATGATAATCTAGCAATTAATTTATTGTGGCCTATGATACATGTAAATTAACCCTTTACTCCATAGATATGTGTTTTCCCGCACAAATCACAGAAGGCCTTTGAAAACAGTGCAGGAAGAGTTCAGATTGCTCATAATGAGCAATCTGAACACTTCCTGCACTGTTTTCCACTCTGTCAGTTAATATAAACATATTTCACCCATTTCTGATTTGTGGTGAATTAATGCTTTCAATATTAGAGGTGTCCAAAGGCGTCTATATGAAGTAAAAGGTTAAGAAGAAAATCTAAAATTACATATGTATAAGTAATACAAATGAGTGAATATACATGTATTGGTTTAACAACATAGCCGCTACCATTTCATATTGCCTGTAATTGAATTATATTTATATTACAGTATGATATAAGGCAGAAAGCGCTTAAACTGACCGCCAACAGTATGTATGGATGTCTCGGGTTTACATTTTCACGCTTCTATGCTAAACCGCTTGCGGCTCTGATCACATTGAAAGGAAGAGAGGTAAGTAGTATTGTAGAAATAAAGAATCAAAGCAATTAATAAAGTTCCTCTGTGGCAGGTCTAAGATGCCATCTTAAGATCACTCACCACTGAGGTTGTATGTTTAAACTTATCAAGTTTTACTTGAGATTTGTCTGTCTCTAGGGACAGTAAGGACGATGTTTCTTCTCTGGCAGTTTAACATTTGAATGTGACACCTAGGATGTTTCATTTGCTAAGTATTTTACAAATTTTGAAAAGTATACTACCTACTTGTCTTACGGAAGTTCGTAAAATGATGTAAGACTACATGAATTTCCTAAAAAAAATGTAGACTCAAATTTTACTCTAACAAGTCGGTAAACTTACCAACTTTAGTGAAACGTCCCAGGTATTTATTTGCTGAGAAATGTCTATAATTGATATGTTAACAGTAAATAAAGTAAATTGGCCTGAATTTGTTTAACATTTGTGTATTTTAATAAAAAAGAGAAATATTTTAGTGAAGTAAATGTAAAACTATCCAGTCTTTTATTTCAGATTTTGATGAAGACAAAAGATCTGGTTCAAGCAGTAAGTAAATATATAATTTGCAGGAACTTATCTGCTTAGGCCAATTTGTTATGAGTCCAAAATTGAATTGTTTGTTTGCCCTCTCTCTCTCTCTGTAAGCCAGCCAAGCCAGATTAGCTCAGTTGGTAATGCGTCTGACTATCAATCCAGGGGTCACGAGTTCGAATCTCAGCCCAGCAGCAATCACCATGATGATTGATATTTGACATTGTGTCTCATTATCATTCGTCTCTCACTGTTGATTCAAGTGGGAAAGTTATCAGTTACTTGCAGAGTATTGGTTAACCTTTCAGGATCTCAGGAAACAGTGGTTAGGTTAACTGATCATCTATTTTCTTTCTGATTTTGGAAATATATTTTTATTATCTCACCCAGGCAATTGGATGTATGTGTATAACAAATATTATATTATGTAATGATAATATTTAATATTATGTTTTGTAACAATAATATTTAATATTGAAAAAAAAATATTCCCTACCTACGAACCAAATTTAAAAACCAGGATCGGGACACAGACAAACATTTATTTGTTGACCAGAGTACCTGGCATACAATGGTGCAATGGTACATACAAAACTGTATTGCAATTTAATTGACATCTATTAAATATAATGTACAACCCTGTTTTTAGCTCGCCAGGACGAAGTCCAAGGAGAGCTATTGCCATGACCCCGTCGGCGGCGTCTGTGGACACTCGGGTTAAACTTTAGTGATTAAGATTCAGATACCTATGCAACCACTCATTGGATGTGAATGAAACTTCGTGTGTGTGTTCACCATCATCGATGGAACACACACAAACAAGAACCATAACTCTGGATTACAATTTGTCACAGTTATGGCCCTTTTTGGACTTAAGACACCCTAGGAACGAGCCTTGTTGTCTTCTGACAACTCTTGTTTAGTATGATGCAACATTCAGTATAACTGACTGATGTTTTCTGTTTCTTTATCATGCCTGTTCTACTTGCGGAAAGACATTGGTTCTACTCGGATTCATTCTGAGGTCTTCCTCCACTTATCAATTCATATATACCAGATATAGCTTTAAAAAAAATCTCACCTGTTGATAAATATTTATGATGTTTATTTGGGACTTTCCTGGCTGCCTGAGCCGATTTAATGTATTTATAAATAGCCACACTGCCCTTTTCCAACTTGACTAAAGAAGATAACTTATAGAATAATGAAATAAAAGTACTTCTGTTTCGGCCTATATAATCCTCAGAATTATAACATAATTAGTAATTTGTAATATGTGACGGTACATATTTGGACAGTAAAATAAAACATCCATCCATATTCTGTTGTGTGTTATAGATGAACCTCGATGTGATATACTGGGGACACTGACTCGATCATGATCAACTCTAACTGTACTGATATAGAGCAGGTCACCAAACTCGGGAACAAGGTGAGAACAAGTTTTGTCTTCATACAAACCTGTCTTAAGTGGCCAACCAAGGAAATGAGCAATAAAATGTCATCAAAGATAATGTTAGATGAGTAAAATAGGAGGTTAATTAATTCATAAATCTATCAAGTAGTAAGGTAAATGGTAAATATAGAGTGCTTAAGAAGTGCGTAAGCGGTCAGATGCATGCAGTCAGATGTGACTGCCGATTGATAATCACTAAGCGGTCACACTTTTTGGCTGATTGCTATTCCAATCATATTGTATAATTCCGTGATCAACACTTCTGCGTTTGTTTCGAAAATGCCTACTTTACCTAGAGCGAACGTATGTATATGAGGGGTAATTTTATCTTCGTTCCAAAAGTGTGACATCAACACTAAAATTTTAGATATAGTTTTTCTCTGTTATTTGCAGTGTATTCTAAAGAGTAGCATATGCCCTCGCATATACTTATATGGAGAAGATAACTGCAAGAGGAGTTTTCAAGAAAATGGGGGTTGAAAATAGCCACCCTGTATTGTTGTGTTCATAACGCGGTGTCCACCTGACTCTATAATTTTGGAAAATTAAATCCTTCTGCACAATTTCATATGCCTGGAATGTTTCATAATGTAAGTTAATATTAATGGCATTTGGTTCAAGGGACTATAAAATAAAATGAGAACAAAAGTATGGAGAAACAAAAGTGGACACTGTTGTGATGAACATATGAAACCAATTTTATTTTTTTTATACTATTTTCTACCCTTTAACTGGGACATACATTTGTTTAATAGTTAAAGAATACAGTACTTTCAACAAGTTTAAAAGAAGTTTGGAAATAAATACCATATTAACCTTAAAATGAGGCAATTTTGTTGCGTACGCAACATGGACACCAATTAACAAATAAATAATAATAACATAACGTATCCACCACCTTTAAATATATTTTATGTTGTTTTTATACAGTAGTAGTGTCTGTTAATAATTTAACCTCCTTTTTCCAATTTTAGAATGATCGGGAGCGTTATAAGGTATTTACTTATAACGTACAAGTAAATTAGTTTTTTACTCAACTCTATAGAAGAAAGAGCGAGGATTTGTGAAGATTATTTTTCATAGAAATAACATAACAACTCAATCAATTAACATTAGACAACTTAATAAAATAATAACGGAACATGATCAATTGACAGTTGATAACAATAAATGGATAACTAGGCAGAAGTTGAACAGCTATTTCTTTCCGCTTTCAGGCAGATCTGAAAAATATAACAAAGGAAACTTGGTAATTCACTGGTTCATCAATAACAGACAGTTTATGGTAAAATGAAAGTAGTGCAAAAACATTTATAATTAAAGGTTGTTTTTAAAACAAAAACAATGTTTCCTTTCACAGAAGAAAAGATTTTAAAATGTAGGAAAAGATGTACTCATTCCTCAGTGGTTACGTGTCTGATTATCAATCCAGGGGTCATGAGTTCGAACCCACCTGGCAACAGTTTCTGTGATGATGGATATATGACATTGTGTATCATTATCATTCGTGTCTCACTGCTGATTCAAGTGGGAAAGTTATCAGTTACTTGCGGAGATGGGGTGTGCTCAAGTACTGGTTAACCTTTAAGGATCCAAGGAAACAGTCATTAGGTTAACTGATCGTCTGTTAGCCCTCGATGGCATAAAAATTATGCTAAATATTCCATCAATCAATCAATAGCATGATGAAAAATTCAAAGTTATGAATATCAATAACTTGCCCAAGAATATTTCTATCAAACTGCTGTGATGACATGCACATCAGCATATGGCAATCAACATGAATGCATAGTTAAAAATTATCTAATTTAAAATGCAGAGGGAGCTGCACCGCAAGCTTTTGTGACAGACAAGACAAAAACAATATATCACCAAACCTTCTGCATTTATCTGACAGTATATCAATTTTGTTTTCATGTTTAATATAATCAAACCAAAAAGGAATATCTTCACACCTGGAAATGAGTAAAGGATCCGAGATCCAATCATATGGATATTAGGTATGTCCAATTCAATTAAGATATCAGATGCAAAAATTGTGTGCTGTACCATATTCTCTACCCAAAGGTCTTGTTCTGTTTGTGTAAAAGAAAAATTTGTATATACGGCCATTTCTTACCCTGAAAGAAGAACATTACTTTTAAAAGGTGTCGTCAATTAAGCTTCGCATTTGGATTCCATACCAATGAATACTGGTTGTTTTTTATTATATTTACAGATAATAAGAAGTATAAAAAATTAGTGATTAAATTATTTTAAATTTATACACATGACTTTGTTAACAAAATGTTCATGTTGTATTCCTTATTAAATTTTGACCTAGACTTTTATAAGACTGTCAACAGTAACTGCAAATCAAACAAAAGTATCACTAAACTGTTGCCAGATTGATGTGACAGATATAATTTTCTAATATAATATGAATATTCACTAGGAACACAATTTGTCAAGAGTTAAATTCTTAGCTACATAATAACTAAAAAACAGTTAAACCTTTACTCCACAGAAATGCCATTTCCCACATCGAGCCAGGCTTGCTTAGCTCAGTAAGTAGTGTGCCTGACAACCAATTCAAGGGTTGGGAGTTTGGGCAAATCAGAAAAGTTCCTGCACTTCTTTCATATTATCAAAAAGTAAAGAAAAAAAACCATTAACCAAATAAGTGAATTTATTTTGACCTTGAATTTTGATGTATCTACTGTAAATATGGATATAGAGTATAGAAGGGATAAGAAAGAGCTCAAACATGTAACTTCCATTCATAACCGTAACAAAGAATTCATGTAGTGTTTTCTCCAGCTACAATTTTTCGGGGTCATTGATGACCCACTGACTTAAAATCTGGGGGTCATTTTCAAAATTTGGGGGTTATCAGTTGACTAGTTTTAAATTTAATCAACTTGAATAAATGGTGGTAAAAAATACATAATTGATCGAAACAGTTTTAATTCCTGTTTCACACAAATTTCTCAATCAAAGCTGCAATTTTTAAGTTAATAACTTTAAAACAATTTAACTCTAAACAAATGTTTCACTTCCTGGCAGCAAGTTACAACAACTAGAAACTAGTTTTTTTTTTATGATCATGGCCATAGGGCCATTTTACGTAACTAAGTAGAGCTGTGTGACCGTGTTTCCCTGGATTGGACCACATGATCTGCCAAAATAGCTTGCATTGTAAAAATAACTCTGAAACCAGCTTGCTGAAACAAATATGCGTAATTTGAATTTCTGTATTTTTAGGGTTGCGTCATAGTGGACGCACTGAACAAACTTGATTGCGTCAAATGAGATTTAATTGCATCAAAAACACAAGAAACGCGCTCTGGAGAAAACACTGTTCATGAATAACACTGAACATCTCACTTACAACCGCAGGATATATTGTTAGTCTATGTTTCACAGCAATGTATGTTCCCATGGCATATCTGATAATTACATTCAATAATATTGAATAATACAAAAATAACTTTGTGCAGAATATAATGTTGTTATAATATAGATCTATACAAAGCTTAAGAAGATGGCCAGTGGTATCAGTTTACATAACAGCCTTGTCAGGTGGGGTCTCAGTGATTTCTGGTACTGGATTTGGGGTCTGGGTGATGGCTAATGATTTGGATGACTGCTCTAGTCTTGTTGTTCTTAAATAGAAATATTAAAATATATAATATTAAAACTTAATCAAACGAAAAGCAACTTATGTTATAGTTAGTGTTCATTTATTAAAAATTTAACAATTAAGAAACCCAAAGGGAGCAACTGTATTCTTTGATTATGTATGACGTCTCTACTTATGAACGAAACAGATCTTAAATACAAACACATCTTGCTATTTATGTTTTTAGATAGTGGTGTACAAAAACAAATAAAACACCAGATTATTTGAAATTAGTTTAATAAATCTTCAGGAAGGTTTAAAAGCCATATTCTGTTTATTTTGTAATGATTTCCTCTTAAGACGGGTGTCAATTTGACGTTGTCAAGGTGATCAGGAGTCCTGGTCGGTAATCCTTTAATTATTTGCCTTAGGCAATTTTAATCATCGATCTGCCTTTACGGTCTGTTGTCAATCACCCTGTTTTGAAAAGGTGAGAGCAAGTTTGTTTATTTACCAATCTTATACCTAATTGAAGAGCACACTTCTTTGATTTGAAGGCCGTTTATGTACTTGTGAATAATAAATGCGTCAAGAAGTAGACGAATTTACTTATATATATATATATATATAATATATATATTTTTTTTTTTTTTTATGTTTGTTTTTCAATTTCATTTATAAATAGTTAATTACTTATAAACTATACAAACATACGAATATTTAACTTAGTAAAGCTAATATAACATAGCATTTATTAATTTATTATTATTAATTATGCATCATCGAATTCCACGTCATGTTGAATCGTGACGACAATGATATTCCAATTGTTTGCTTTTTAGTATTTATACATCCGCACCGTTTCCGCTGAAAGAGAAAGTAACAAATATGGCGAGTAAAAACGTTCGGGATAGAAAGTTGATGATTATTTATTTTTAAGATCTTGACCGAATATATTCGAATATTCGTTCGAAAGAATGACCGAATATTCGAATATCAATATTGCCATTCGTTGCCATCCTTAGTTTTTACACATAAGACACATGAAATGGTTATCTGCTGTTATGAACGAAACTATCAATTATTTACTGCAAAAAGAATTGAACAAGTTGGCTTTAAAATATCAATGAAGATACCTTACAGTCTTATAAAATAAGCATTTCAAAATGATATGCAAGTTGTAATGTTGTTCAGGGTATGGTGTTAGTATGTTGCGTTTGTAACAATAGACACGTAGTATTTGTAAAGTTAAAGTGTCCATTGATACTAACGAGATGAATTGTGTTGCGAGTCTCATAGCTTGCTATGAGATATGTAATGCATACAAGACACCATATAAACTACGAATATTTTTTAGACTAAACACCAAAGCGTTTTGCTGACATTAACAGTAACATGTCAAGAAAAACGTGATTTGATTTATTCGTAACGACGAGGTAAATATTTTGTCCATTGATATGAGCGCAACAGTTTATCAACAAAGTAGATAATGCAAAAAAGGGAGTTTAAATTCAACATGGAACAGACAAACAAACATTTTCTGATAATAAATGCTAATTTGAATTAACTAAGTGTGTGTTTTTTCTTTGAGAACAGCTATCATAGAGTGTTGTTAGTAACACTGGAAACTGGGTCACAAAGACAGTTCAATCAGGCATTCAAAAAAAGATTCGACCTCCACATCGTTCTGGAGCATGTCGCGCCGAAATTTAAATACAAAACAATAGTTTAATATTTATTCTTTGTTGTCATGTTACACTTCTTTAATAAGTTTGTATATCTATAAAAATCCATATTTAAGTTTCATGGTACTTATTGTTCTGTTCGTGTTGGGACCGACAGCTTGTGGACACGAGGACAGGATGTTATTGATTTGCATATCACACTATACGCATGCGTTTTAAGCACTATCAGTGGGAAAACCACAATGCAGCGCCATCTACTGGTCATAATTTACATACTAAGGAATTACGAATTGTGTAATTTCAGCAGCATTGTACGTTCGTAAAGGAGTGGGCGACAATTTTACTACTACATTTATAAACCGATTTTAATTGCAGTCAAGACGGTTACTCTACATTACAATACAGTTTTCACGTCTTTCACGTGTTCACTATGATTTAATGGAGTTGTTTACAAAGTATGGCGTTAAACTTCAAAAAATATCGAAGAACTATTTTTCACGCTTGGGTGGGCACAACAAGATGCGAACCGAAACACGTTAATTAAGTTTCATTTATTTGCATTAAACAGGTGATGAATCGATAATTGAACAATACTGTATATAAAATATAATATAGTCTCCATATTATGTACCAAAATATTTACATTGGATGGGTTTATTATGCTCCCCCAAAGGGGGGAAGCATATAGTCGCCGCTTCGTGCGTGCGTTGTCTGTCCGTCCGTCCGTCCGTGAGTCACCAATTCTTGTCCAGGCTATTTCTCTACAACCTCTGATTGGAATTTCATGAAACTTGCTAAGATGCATCATTACCAAGTGCAGATGCGCATATGGTCTTTGTGTTCCGGTTCATTGATTTTTCACGGAGTTATGGCCTTTTGATTCTGTTTGTGACCGAATTCTTGTCCGGGCTATATTTCTACAAACTGTGGTTGGAATATTATGACTATACTTGCTACGATGCATCATTACCAAATGGAGATGTGCATATCGTCGTCATGGCGCTATTTCCCTACATACAATCTCTGGTTTTAATTCTGTAAAACTAGCTAGTATCTGCGCATATTGTCGTTTTGTTCCGGTTAAATGATTTGCGAATTAGTTCTGTGAAGTGCAGAGCCACATATTGTTCCTGCTATACAGTTTGGTTTTCTTCAACCAAGTAGCCCGTACAGAGGCAAACACTCACTTGGGGAGCGGAACATCCATCGGTTCCACCGATATTTTCTTGTTTATTTTTTTATTCTGCTATTGGCTTTACGATGTCACAAATTTCGTCTAAGAATTTGTGCAGTTCACTAGTGAAAATTATTTTTTTCAATAACTGTTTAATTCATTTTTTTTTTTATCATATTTTATCTCTTCAATTTATTACAAAAAACATTTTATACATCATTAAATTTAATTCATTTTGAGAAACCCATAATTACAAAGTCAAATCAATTGCCCTCATTTGGACCAAGATCAAATTAACCCTCATATATGGTCTTGTACGTGGAGAGAATAGCGAGATTAAAGACTTAATTTGTTTGCGAATTTGTTACCTAGGCTGGGCACATGCGCGTGTATTAACAGTAGTTTTATTTAGGTTTATGTTGGGTGTAAACACATTTGAATCAATTTTCACTCAGATGTTTATGCACAATTATTGAACTGGGTAAAATCAAAAGATAATTGCAATTGGTCAGTTTAAATTAAATTTTATCGGCTATGGAAGCGGATGCGAATACAATATTTTTCGTATCATATTGCAACTAATGCAACATTTATACAAAGTCTGCTGCGAAAAGAAAGTTTGACTTTGGATGAATGTGTAAGGGTGGTTAAGGTGTCGATAAAACATAGAATCACAGTGTGTCCAAACATAACTGCGGGATAATGGAAGAATAAGAGCTACACATTCATTCTGGATTGTACGGCATCTGCTAAATGAAAAATTCATGATATGAAACTGGATTTCTTTTATGCTTAATTGAAACATAATGATTTATTAATTAATATAACATAACAACATGTACCATGCATGTGTGATCACTTTTTTACTGTCACAATAAACATCATGACTTCAGCTTTCTCTGTAAAAATAAAGACCCTCACTTAAGCAGCCACCTGTGTAAGCAGCCAGTTTGACCAGTTCCCTTGGGTGGCTGCTTAAAACAGGTTAGACTGTAAATCTATACTTTTTTACATAAAAATTGGTGATGGTGCTGGGTGGGGTTAGACAGGGAATATGGTAAATAATATAAAACTACTACAGTATAACCTGTGTAAGCAGTCACCTCTTTTAAGCAACCACTTTTTCTATTTCTAATGTCTTATGCTTTCAGAGCAAAGCAACCTGTATTAAGCAACAACCTGTCTTAAAAGGTCATTTTTGCTCCTTCCCTTGACTCACTGCTTAAGAAAGGTTTGACTGCATTTCATCTGAGTTGCTAACTCTACATTAATTTGTGCTGTTGATTCACAAGGAAATAATTTATAAATCAAAGAAAATAGTTAAGAAAATCGCTGGGTTTCATTTTAAAATAAATGATGAAATATCCAGGTCTTAATTGATAAGGTATGTCTGTTATTACCAACTAAAGCTACATCCAAATACCTTGTGTGAGAAACATGAGGATTGGACAATATAGATCTTAAGATGGTTTTCTGATACGTTCAATCATCAATATATCTAGATGTAATATGTAACCTGTTAAATGACATTAAATCCAGTTTCCTCCCTCTGACATCTCTCTCTCTCTCTCTCTCCCTCCCTCTATATATATATATATTAATAGTTTATGATCTGACACCTTGTATTGTGAATAAACTTCATTTCATTTAATCATTTATAAAATTGTAAACTCTTCTGTGCTCTGACAACGTCATAAATATCAATAAACCTTAGTATGTCACATGCATCTTGTACACTGAAACACATATTTTAAATTCAGTCTTGTTTTTAAATAAATATTATGCTATAGCAGTTTATATCTTTTAACAAGATAAATATAACAAATAAATGTAAAAGCTTGTACCATGCACTCCATTTTGCTTAAAATGCCTTTCTTACTAGTCTTCCACACTTTAATACCCATATCATGGTGTCTACCTGTGGGGACAAAGGGAGTTTTAACCAGTGTTGATTTAATGAAGTAGTACAGATCAAGCATTAGTCTATTTATAAGTTTTAAGTTATTTATAGATTATACTAAGGGAAATAACCAAGTGGCATGTCCGCTGATGCTTGGCATAAATTATGTTTATTGTTATTTAAAAAAAAATTTAAATTTAATTTTATGAGAAAACCGCACTTACAGTTCTTTTTAAACTTTAAAGTTATATTCATTGATATATAATTTGAAGGAAGACATTTTGTAAATAGAAATCTAGATTGTAATTGAATTATTATAAATGATTTTCCACCTTGACATGAAATGCAAATTTCTCATCCCTGGGAGTTGTCACAAAGCTTCAGTATAAGTTCTCCTTTAAACTGTAGCAAATCATACTTACCTGGTACAGGGAATACCGTGATCAGCTAGGCGGTTTCCCCAGGAAGAGGCCCTTCCATTGCACTTCGGTTGGGCTGACGCCTGCGATAGTCCCAAATGTGGATTACTCGGGTACGCAATTTATTTGTGTGGGGGTCTGCGTTCGCGCTAACCCCTGTAAAAAAACAATTAAAGTTAGATATTCAACACCTCTGAAATGAAGTCTGCTGTGTTCTTTATTATTGTTAAGAACAAAGAAAACTTGAAAGCATGACATTGTTTTGATGAATTGAAATGAAACAGAATTTAATTCAAATACAGTCTAACCTGTATTAAGCAGCCACCCAAGGGAAATGGCCAAGCTGGCTGCTTAATAGAGGGTCAATATTTTTACTGAAAAAGCTGAGTCATGATGTTTATTGTGACAGACAAACAGTGATCCCACATGCATGGTACATGTACCATGCCATGCTGTAAGTTGTTTGGAAATATGTACTGGGGGTAAATGAGAAAAATCCACTGCAAGAAAATATTTGAACTGACAGTATTTTATATAGAAGTACATTAAAATAAATAATTTATATTATTTAATTAAAAAACATTATGTTTCATTAAACATAAAATAAATCCATTTATGAATTTTTCATTTAGCAGATGCCATACAATCCAGTAAAAATGTGTAGCTCGTATTCTTCCATTATCTGGCGGTTATGTTAGGACACATTGTGATTCTGTGTTTTATCGATACCTTTTCCAAAAATTCAGACGTTTAACCACTCTTACACGTTCATCCAAAGTCAAACACTTTTTTTCACAGCAGATTTTGTGTACAATATGCATCGAGTCAGTAACAAATAAAAAAAAATTATGATATGAAAAAATAATGTTTTTCCATTGCATTCGCACCCACTTTCATAGCTGATAAAATTTAATTTAATTATAATTTAAACAAACTGACCAATTGCAATTATCTTTTTGATCTTGCCCAGTTCGATAATTGTGCATAAACACCTCAGTGAAATTTGCTTCCAATGTGTTTACACGCGTCATAAACCTAAATAAAACTACCGTTAATACATGCGCATAAACGGTCATGTACCCAGCCTAGGTAAAAGTTTCGCTGCCATGAATATCGCTATTCTATTTGCTTATTAGATCGTATATACCCTCACTCGCTCTGGGTATAGTGGTGTGTTTTCGTAACAGAATCAGAAGCGTTGATTAATCACAGGATTATATAATGTTGGAATAGTGGCCAGCCAAAAGGTGTGACCGCTAAGTGGCTTTCACCTGACCGCTTACAGGTAGTTTGGGATGAAATAGACTGGCCGCGTTAAAGAGGTGACTGTTTAATACATGTACTTTATAAAGGCAATTTACACAGGGGGATTTTTAAAGCCGCCGCTTAACACAGGTATCTGCTTAAAGGAGGTGGCCGCAAGGTCAAGTTAGACTGTAGTTCAGAAAACAATTTTCTTCTATTGTTTTAGGCGCGTGTTTCAGCCAAAGATTTTTTGGTTTGATATATTTCAATTCAGTGGCATAAATTAGATAAAACTTGTATATTTTCTCATGTGGAGCATTTAAAACATTAAGTCAAGTTTTAACATAAAATTCTTCAAGAAAAAATAAATCATTCAAGCAAAATTTTATATTGAAAGATGAAGTAGTTTTATTTACCACTCAACAGAGCCAAAAGATGCAAAATTTATGATTTTGCTCCATAAAATGTGTCCACAAATGCTAACTCTCTTTGGCTGAACATGTGCCCAAAAACAATACTATAGTTTATCTGTTTTTTATAATACAGTTGGAACTCTTTATGTCGATATTGCTTGAAATGATACTCTGGTAGTGTCGATAGTTGCGGCTGTTCTTAACTTTTAATATGAAAGCGAAAGTACAATTGACATACAACACAGGACAATTGTCAAGTAACAATGAATATTTTCTAGGTCAATATCTCTATTTTGTGGCATTCCCTCCAATATCGAGATAATGAGTTTTGACTGTATATAAAAGCTGGCTCTGTTAGCTTAATCGGTAGTGCATTTTGACTATCAATCTAGAGGTCATGAGTTCAATCCCCATCTGGCCAGAGTCTGCTGATTATTGATTTACATCATTGTCTCATTGTAACTCTCGTCTCTCATCGCTGATTCAAGTGGGAAAACTATCAGTTATTCACGAAGATGAGTGCCTGAGTACTGGTTAACTTTCCAGGATTCCAAGAAACAGTTGTTAGGTTAATTGATTGTCTGTTAGCCCTAAATGACATAATTATGGCACTTAATATTTAAACAATACATGTATACTACAGATTAAAGCAGAAGTAAACAAGCTGTACAAGCTGCTAGAGATCGACATAGACGGAATATACAAGAGCATGCTTCTGCTGAAGAAGAAGAAATATGCCGCCCTCAGTGTCCACAAGAATGCCGACGGAAAATACGTAACACAAGAGGAGAAAAAAGGACTGGATATTGTCAGGCGTGATTGGTCTGGCCTTGCGAAAAATGTTGGAGAGTGAGTTTATAAATTTACTAAACTTGCTTTAAATGTGTACTTTTTTATGTCACCTAAGACTTTGTCTCAAGGGACCTTTTGCGATTGTTTTTTGTCCGTCTTCAAAACCGTAAGCTCAATGGTAATGAAATGTTCCTTAAAGCTTTGATAACTATAGGTGTATGAAAATTGTGAATCACATGGTCCCCACCCCCCTGGGACCTTGGGGGAGGGGCCAAAAGTCAAATTCAAGGTAAACTTCTTGAAAATCTTCTTACTATAGGAAGCACTGGGAAACAAATGGTGTACATGATTATGGACGTATATGTGTCCTTTATAAAAATTGTGAATTGTATGTCCCTTGGTCTTACGGTATGGCCCTCGTGTTGGGCCTAAAAAAATTAATGCGTCCGTTAACAGTTCACATTTGAAAGCTTTGTGAGA
Organism: Panopea generosa; assembly: GCA_029582155.1. Taxonomy (NCBI): domain Eukaryota; kingdom Metazoa; phylum Mollusca; class Bivalvia; order Adapedonta; family Hiatellidae; genus Panopea; species Panopea generosa. The sequence goes on from CM055907.1 coordinate 20,195,599, forward strand.
AATTTTGTAAGTTACATGCGGAATGATGGTGGTTCTGCTCGGATTTATTATGAGGTCTGCCTCCACTAATAAAACCAGATGTGCCATATATATAAAACCTGAAATGTGAAAACGGTGTTAAGACCCCATTAAAAATAAATAAATATATGAAAATAATTAAGACTATACCATTATCTTGTTATGCAGTTTTGTGGTGACTAAGATCCTGTCAGGGGAGGCGAGGGAGACAGTGGTAGAGTCGATCCACTCCAAGCTGAACGAGTTGGGAGAACAGGGTCCGGAATGGCCAGATTCCTGTAGAGGACTTTCTCATTACAAAGGTGGGTTTGCCCAAAGTTTTATTTCTCCAAGAAATTTTATATTGGTTACCACTGTAACATCTAAATTTCATAGAGAAAGGTGAGCGGGTTATGGAGAGAAGTAAAGAACTTTGATTGAAATAAAAGGCTTACCTAACTATTAGCAAATTTTTATCAAATTAAAAAAGAATTCTCAGAGTTTAAGTACCAGTTCTGAAAACTACAAGGTGTTGATTTACGTATTCAGTATGTGAAGATTGCTTCCAATTTTACTTGCTACCTTTGGTTAGTTAGTTAACATTATTGCTTTAACCCTTTACTCCATAGATACCGTGTTTTCCCGCACCAATCACAGAAGGCCTTTGAAAACAGTGCAGGAAGAGTTCAGATTCCTAGTAACAAGCAATCGGAACACTTCCTGCACTGTTTTCCACTCTGTCTGTTAATAGAAACATAATTCCCCCAATAATTCAAAAGCTTTCTATATTAGGTGTCCAAAGGCGTCTATATTAGAGGTGTCCAAAGGCGTCTATATTAGAGGTGTCCAAAGGCGTCTTTATCAAGTTCTTTTGCTTTGAAGAACCTGAGCCTGTTCTTATACAGACAAAATTAAGTATTTCTAGTCCTTGTATGCTGTTTATTGACACAGAATTTCAGAGATGGGTATATGGGTAGTTAGATTGGGGTTTTGTGTGTGTTTTTTTGCTGGAGAATGTGAAATTATTTTAAATTTTGCCTAGGAAAGCATGCAACAATACATTTTCAGGGGGATATTTAAAAATTGTCATTGTGTGATGAAGTGTTGACCTTGCTGAAATTGTTCCAGATACTGAATACAATTTTAACCTTGCTAAAACTGCAAGAGATAATGAATAAAATGTTAGCCTTGCTAAAATTGTCAAAGATATTGAATAAAGTGGTAGCTGTGTTAAAATTGTCTGAGATGTTGGTCTTGCTGAAATTGTTGGAGATACTGAATAAAGTGGTAGCTTTGCTAAAGTTGTCAGAGTTATTGAGATCGTTCGTTACACTTACAGCAACTGACAAAGAATCCTGAAGACTACCCGGACAAGAAGAGTTTACCACATGTACAGGTGGCGCTACGACTCAACTAGTAAAGGTGGGAAAAGGTTGAAGGGCGGAGATACGGTGGCCTACATTATATGTGAGGTAATGAATAACAGATACATATTGGATAAGTAGTTACTCATCCTTACTCTTAAAAGTTGTCAAAGATTGTTTTTGGGGACTGAGATGGCTTAGTGGAAGTGTTGACTTTGAATGCTAAGTATTGTGAGTTTCATGACAGTGTTGTACCAAAGGTTTGAAAATGGTACTTTAAGCCTACTGTCTTGTCTCTATGCATACCTGGAATTGGTCTAGTATAGGAATCATGTCCTGAATCAGTAGTAAGATACAACCTTGTTGTAGTACATTAATAAAATATTATCTCAAGTTGGGTCTGGTTAGCTCAGTCAGTAGCCCATCTCACAATCCATCCGGTGGTTGTGAGGTCGAATTCCTGCCCTGCCACAGTCTCGGTGATGATTGATATATATAACATTGTGTCTCATTGTCATTCGTCACTGATTCAGATGAGAAAGTTATCAGTTACTTGCGGAGATGGTTGTGCTCAGTACCGGTTAATCCATTCAGAATTCCAGGAAAAGAGTGATTAGGTTAACTGATAGTCTGTTAGTCCTCGATGGCATAGAAATGGCACTCAATATTCAAACAAACAAATTCCCATGAGTTGCTAAATTATTTCGGAGTTGCTTCTAGAAAGAGGTATTTGAAACGGCATGTAAATATCTCATAAAGTCATTTATATACAGATACATGTAAAAAGAATTACAATCATTGTGTATGCTGGGTTCCAGCCATATATAAATATATAAATAATTAATCCACTTTTCCAGGATGGTTCCACTTTAGCTGCATCACAGAGGGCGTATCATCCTGAAGAATTGGCCAAAAGTGAATCACTTAAAATAGGTAAGGCTACATATGTAAAATTTTGAAGCATTTACTGTGTACTAAATGTCTACTAAAACACGATTGGTAATAGTGTTACTCGCTATCTCTGGAGCTTCAGAAACTTAAATTACAAGACTTTTTATCAGGTACAGTCAAACATGTGGAAGCGGCTACTTGTCTTAAGCAGCCACATATGTTATTTTCTATTTCTATGATTTCAGAGAAAAACTGTATTGAGCAGCAAACTATCTTGGATGTCACCTTTGCTCGATCCCTTGAATGGCTGCTAAAGACAGGACTTGAGAGCGGTTCATATAAGCTCTGAGCTTTCTTCGCAATCGAGCTAAAATAAATAAGTTCAAACTATCATGTTTCAGATGTGAAATACTACCTCGCCCACCAGGTCCATCCGGTTGTCTCCCGACTGTGTGATCCAATTGAGGGCACGGATGCTGCCCATATAGCTGAATGTCTAGGTAATGAGAAACAGATATTTATTTAGTTAATGGTAACGTCTTAAAAATAGGAAGTGTACATGTCAGTGTAGGTCAGACTGCATCAGTATGTTAGTCCTAGTTGTTTTGTAAATGTGACGTTGACCTTCATCAACCTGATCCACTGTTTGAGCAGTGTCATGGGTCAGAACATGTTAAATAGTCATAAGGCCTAAAAAAATAAATGTTGTGTTTACGGTTTCCCGACCGACCCATAGTAAAAGGTCCCGACCGTATATTTTTTTTTTCAAAAAAAAAAAAATTAAAAAAATTCGCCGACTGTCGTGTTAGGGATGGTTCAGGTGCTCCAAGTATCGAGTGAACACCAATATATAAAACTGTATACCAAAGACGAAACTTTTAGAAAAGTGCGACTTGAAATTCGAAGCACAACTGTGCCTGAAGACCAAAAGTAAACAATCTGAAAAACTGTGAAAAAGAAATGACACAAATTCGTTTCTGAAATGGTAACAGTATTTATTCTTTCTACATTTCAACGCAGTTATAATTATTTAATCATTTGCAAACTAGACATTGAATGTTCCTCGGCAATAAGTTATAACACGATTCTTGTTGAATCTCCAAGGAATCTATTCATCGCGAATTGTTTGCCATTTTTTGTATAAGGTATCGAGGCGCGCATGCGCAACTTTCTAATCTCGGTTTAAACATCGGACTATTTTCCGGTATTTGCCTTGTTTTTTTATTGGACGGGAAAATCGCGGGATCAAAGCGGATATTTATCTACATAAGCACTTGTTAATACTTATTAGGAAGTTAGAATGCTAGGTGTAAAAAAAAAAGGTTTCCCTCATTGCTTTCCAAAAAGGTTCACATATATAAACATACCGCCGGCAAAAAGGTTATTCAGCCAATCAACTATTCATTCACTGTGGAACGGGTCTTTTTTCTGTTCCACCCTGCACCTGAGGAAGGCCAAAAAGGAAGCGTTTTTACATTTGAAACGAACACAAACTCTGGCACAAACTTTGAAATTCAGGATTATGTCCAAGTGTCAAAATTGGTTGGTAGTTTTGAAATATTTTCACAGATATATTAAATATATAAAATTAAATTCCTTTTATATATTTAATAATATTTTTTTAACAGATTCTGTTGAATACCCAATCTAACCTATTGCAATATGGTGCACATGGTGCAGAACAAATGAGAATATATTGAAAGTGGAAAGGTAAACATTCAAACTACAAAAGCAGACAAACTACAAAAGTAAACAATAATTATGTTGTAACCAAATGCTTTTGAAAAAGGTGTCATTACTTCGCATTCAAAATTGAGTAACTGCGAGAGAAAATGAAGAAAAAAATAACCAAAAAACATCGACCCTTTGATTTTGCATCTTAAAAAATCAGCCAAACAAAATAATTAGTCCTACCTACCGACCCAATTTTTTTTTCAGCATGAAACCTTAAACACATCATTTATTTTTTTAGGCCTAATATGAATCTGAAATAGAAGTTTACAGATCATGAGTTTCTATTTTACATCCTTTCCATCTCTTTAACAGCCTTTTCCCTTAACCACTCTTCCTGAACAGTCAACACTATCTTTCTGAGACTCGCCTACTTTTGTCACCTAGGCCATCGTTTAAAAAAAATGTTTGTTTTTTGTGCTCCGCCCAGTATTTTTCATGGCAGATAAATCTTCTTTTTTTTTGTTGCAATATTTTTATCTTTATCTAAACTGATAAGAAGAGAACATTTTTGCGCTAACACCTCAAAGAGGACATACTCTGAGCAAGCACCTACAAGACAACATCTTGAGGGTTAGCACCTAGAAAATAACATTATGAGCTAGCAAACTACCAGCTTACTTTAGAATTATGTGTACATAATGTTCTTCATATGAACCCAAGAGGTTAGACTAAAACCAATATAATATTTGGTTGTTTAAATATTTAGCATCATTTTAATGCCATCGAGGGCTACGAGACGATCTTGTAACCTAACCACTCTTTTCCTGGTATCCTGAAAGGTTAACCAGTATTTGAGCACATCCTATGTCTGCGAATAACTGATAACTTTCCCACTTGAATTAGCAGTGAGACAAATGACAATGAGATGCGATGTCGTATATCAATTATCAGGAAGACTGGCCAGGTCGTGGATTCCAGCTTGTGTCCTCTTGACTGGTAGTCAGACGCTCTACCAACTGAGCTAACCAGGCCTTCTTGCTTTTAAATTTTATTTTCATACAATCCACATATTTCTAACTTAGGTTTGGATGCATCTGGTTACCGACACACCATTCAACATCAAGACAATGATGATGATGATGCTTTGCTGGGAGGAGTAAAAATTTCCGACGAAGAAAAATACAAAGATTGTGAAAGATTAAAGATCATCTGTCCATCGGAAACCTGTGGCAAGGAAATAATCTTGGATGGGCCATTTACTGGAGCAGTTAGTCTCTCTTATACTATAACTAGAAAATGGTTTATTAGAACGAGTACTTTTTATAGAATTTATATGCATATATACATTCATGGTGAAATCTGTCTTTACAACATGAATATTATGATTTAAAATAAAGAATAGATGCACCTAGTTTCTAGTTATGTCTTGGTCCTGCTGTTGCAAAATCTTGCTGGATAAATTCTACATCTGTGGTCAGATTTAACTGAAACTTGCTGCGTAGGATCAGTGTGAGGCTAGTTTCGCTTCCCATTTGCATTTCAGTTTGGCAAGTTTTAAGTTATTTATGGCCCTTTGCATTTTCGGAATTAAATATCATATCTGGATTACTCTTCCGACATTTAGATTTAGCCAAACCTTACTATAAAATCACTGAAAAACAATTTTTAGTATTTTATTTATATTGTTTAAGCAAAATTGTAGGACATCTATATTCAAATTTTGTAACATAAATTTTTACAACTTCCTCTGCCACAGGATATGTTCATCGAGTGTGCCTTAGCAAAATGTCCCAACCAGCAGTGTAGCAGCATACCGGCCAGGAACATGGGCTTCATTGCCAACAGATTAACTTTGGCAATACGCAACAGTATCAAAAAATACTACCAGGTATGTAAAATGGGTGTGATATGTGTTCAAAAAGAAGTACAGTTATATTTCCAGTTGTGAAAATAAAACCATTTAAAGATTTGTAAAGTCATAAATCACTTTCGTTAACTACCATCAAGAAATTTGATAACCTTAAAAATAGTCCAATAATGGATAAAATTCCTGTTTTTTTGTGTGATGTCAAAATTCCAAGAATTTGTTGTATCATTTTGTTTCTTACCAAGGGGAAATGAATAAACTCCTTCCATTTACACCATCTGTTTGTTTTATTACAGGGTTGGTTGAAATGCGAAGACACAGCGTGTAATTCCCGGATGCGTAAGCTTCCTCTAATGTTCCAGCGTGGGCATCCGATCTGTTCTGTTTGTCACAGAGGGTTTTTACATCCAGAGGTAACTACAGCAACACTGATCTATATTTAGATTGCAGTCCGCTAAATATTTCTCATAAATCATTATACTAGAACGGCAAGTTTTTTTTCTTCAAAATCTTGTCAGACACAAACTTTCCATAAAATTGAATGATCAAATATCATGATTGGAAATTACTTCCTTAGGTCCTTTTTCCATAAAATATAATTTTCTCTGATAAATTGTGTGTAACAATGAATCATTCTCAAAATCTATTTTTTCCGTCAACACAAATTGCTTTTAGAATGAGTAACTCAGGATATTGTATATACGTTTCTCGCATTGCTTCATCCAAGACTAATGTTAATAACACTCTAAATATGGTGATTTGAATATTTATTGTCACTTTTATGCCATCGATGGCTAACAGAAGATCAGTTGATCTAACCACTCTTTCCTGGGATCTTGGAAGGTTAATCAGTACTCGTACACCTATCTCTGCAATAACTGAAAAAATTCCCACTTGAATCAGTGGTGAGAGATGAATGACTATAAGACCAGTTGTTTATTAATCAAGGAGACTGGCCAGGTGAGGATTTGAACTTGCGACCTCTGCATTGATAGCCAGATGCCCTATTGGCTGAACTAACCAGGTCCAGCTTTTATTATATTTGTTGGTTTTATTTAAGAAGCTTAAACCTGGTAAATGCAGATAGATGGTCGCAAAATATGTAAAATTTCTCACTTTGAGTACTAGTTTATTTTTAACTGTATGTTGTAAATCTATCAATATACATTTATGATTTATTTTTCTTTACTTCAGTACACTGACAGTATGCTATACACACAGTTGTGTTTCTATCAGTACGTATTTGATATAGAGAGGGCTGTTTCGCAACTTTCAGATAAAAAAGAAAAAGGTAAACATTACTTGTTACTGTTAAATAAAATATATACCTTGTTCTGTTTTGTACCATATACAAAGTATTGTCTATGAACTATGTAGAGTGAATGCTAGAACAGTTAGTAGATAGTTGATGTCGTGTATAGATAATTTTATGAATACAAAGTTTTGTTACAATTGATCAACATAACATGACATGTCGCACATAAGACCCACAGTGTACCTCAAAGTTCAAGATCACACTGAGATTGTTTGACAACACTTTGAGCCTGTATGAGATTTCGTGTCCAGCCTGTAACTTTATCACCTATGGTAATTCAAAAACACTTGGTTCATTTTATCAGCATGACATGACAACATGTTGCACATAAGACCACCTGTACCCCAAAGGTCAAGGTCACACTGAATCTGTTTGACACTTCCAGCCTGTGTCAGATTTCATGTGCGGTCTGCAACTTTGTGCTACATGGATGGATTTCATAAACACTTGGCTCAGTTGATCAACATGACATGATGAAGTGTCATGTGTAAGACTCGGAACCTTTTCTCAAAGGTCAAGGTCACACTTTCAGTTTGTACGATATTTCATGCCTGGTCTGTAACTTTGTCTAACTTGGCTCAATTTATCAAGATGACATGTCACATGTAAGACCCAGACCTGTACCTCAAAGGTCAAGGTCACACCGAGTTTGGTAACACTTCGAGACTGTTTGAACTTTCAAGTCCGGTCTGTAACTTTGTCATACATGGATGGATTTCAAAAACACTTGGCCCAATTGATCAACATGACATAATGACGTGTCACGTATAAGACCCAGAACCTTACCTCAAAGGTCAAGGTCACACTTTCAGTTTGTTCAATATTTCATGTCTGTTCTTTAACTTTTTCTTACATAGAGGGATTTTAAAATATCTTGACACAAGTGATGAACATGTCATGATGATGCATCACCTGCATTTACCAGTAGAAATACCCAGACCTTTACATTAGATATTAAGGGTGGGGTCAGACAAAGGTCAAAGTAACACTTTAATGTAAAAAAAAACATGAAATTATGTGTCTAGGCTGAAACATCAGTCCATTACTCTCGATATATGGATACATTTAAATCATAACCTATTACAAAATATGTGCATATTTCTTTTCACAGACAAAGCCAAAGAATGTCTTCAAGATCCTGGTATAAAGGAAACCTACTTGAAACTAAAGAGGGTCGCTGATGGTTGGCTTAAAAAGAACGCTTACTCAGAAGTTAACCTTGATAGACTGTTTCAAGGTCTATTCTCAGGGAAATGAGCATTCAATGGAATAAAAGACAGGTTGTAAAAACACATCACTCAATCAATGTACACGGAGTTGGAATAAAACAATGTCATCCTAGCGAAGATCAAGTTGGAATAAAACAATGTCACCCTAGCAAAGATCAAGTTGGAATAAAATGTTGCTCTTGAAAGCATTGAATATGGAAATTGAGATGTCACTGTAACATAGTATAACACATTGAAGACAATGTTAAGAGAAAGCAAACAGAAAAAAAAGAACTTTAAGTAACTTTTCTTTTGAAAGGGCTAATTGGAACTACTTTCACACGTAAATGGAGTTGACAGATGTCACTAATGCTTTTGTACTGAATACCACTGGTCGGTCATTCCATAGTCTATTTAGTGCTACAAGATTAAACAATATACCCGATAGTGTAATACTGTAATATGTATTTATATTTATGCAAAGAAGTGCTAGCGTATTTATAAGAGCATCTATCAACCATTCCTTTTGTGTAATGATTTGAAAACAACAAAAAAAATAATTGGGGAACAATGTGAATTGGAATTTGTATGACCACGTTTTAAGTTTGGTGGAATAATTTTTATAGTGATTTTACAAGACTTCGATCTTTGCCTGTAGGATAAAGTAGATGCAAAGCATGTTAAAGTATTTATAAAATGACATGTTATTATTTTGTTTTATTGTTTGCTGTTGATATATACACACAGGTATTTATTTATTTCATATTTATGATTCTTATCTATTAGAAATGTCAAATAAAGGTTTGGTATAAATGTCCAAAGCAGGAAAACCACTGAAATAGTTTATAAAGATATACTGGTATAATTTATAAAGATATAATGAAATAATTGCATTGATATTCAACGAAGATAAAAAGAATCGATAATAGCAGTGGATCAGAAGTAAATTGAACAACTTTGGTATGGTTCATAAATCCATTAAACATAAAGATTTATCACTATTTAAGCAAAAGTTTTTAATACATGTCACATTGGTTCTTCTATTTCTAATAACCATCTGGTGAAATCATGTGTGGTCTATTTACTTGTGGTTTATTGGTATACGAGAAGATTTTCACGATGAGCTGGTTTTGTGTATATTATTGTCTTTGTTATTATACTCTCGCAACATCTGCGAGAGTATTTACGAGTCATTGTGTCGGTTGGTCCGTTGGTAACTTGTGGAGCAAACTGCTACCACAGTTTTCAAATGATAGATTTGAAACTTTGAACAGATGGCAAACATCAAATGTAGATGTGTCAACACAAGTTTTGTGACAATGATTCAATTCCATGCAGAGTTGTTGCCCTTTTAATGTATTTACGATACACTCAGGTACCGTTATAACACGGTTCAATGTATATCCAGGGAGCCATACGAATGATGGCAAGAATAGGATCACTGGCTTATGCATAAGTGACAAAATTCAAGGAATATGATTGAATTTGCTCAAACTCTGCTGTTCTGCAGGTATCAAGGTTCTAGGTTCATTCTGCATATTCATTTGTTACATTTTAATCACATTGATTATTTTAATCTGTATGTTAATTTGTTGGTTTTGTACATGTTAAATGAACCTGGAAACTTCCTTCCTGTTGGCATTGAATATCCTACAATGTGTTGTATGCTGTAAAACTCCATTCATTCATTAGATGTGTACAACACATATTTTGTGACATCAGCTTAATGCGGGACTATTAACCATACTCTGTGATTGGTCTAGTTTATGTATTTGATATGATTATTTTTGGGCATTTCATCTGTAATCGGATACTGGTTTCTTCTAGTACCACAATTGTGCTCGGAACCAATAAATGATATTCTTGTATTATACATGTATAGAACTATATATAGATATTATACATTTTTTGGACATGCTAAATGTATTTTTCAAAATAAATTGTATACATGATTTTTACTTGTCTCTGCAATGCCATGAAGCCAGTTTTTATCTTTATTTCAATAAAGGGTCCCCAATGGCCAAGTGGTCACACAACAAAATGTTTATGGACACGCAGGGTGATCAGAATAGCTCAGCTTGGGCTTTGCTCAGGCAGGCTGAATATATGAAAACAGTACAGAAAATATTAACATTATTTTAAAGTTTATTTGTAAGTATCACAGGTTCTTTAATTAAAATACACAATCCTGTCACAATGTAAAATAACAATGAACAATATAGTGTAAAATGTAAGTATGTTTTAGAATGGCCCAACAGTAACATATGGAATTGATGTAACTTAAATTGTACACCTGTGGAATAATATGTCGCACAGGTGTATACTATGAATTACACCAATGGACCTGACGCAGACTCAATCAAAGTCCATAATTCCAATTAACGTTTGATATTGGTTGAGCCGACATCGTCGTCTGCTTGTCAAGGGAAAATTACATTGATATGTATTTCTTTGGACAAACAATGCTACATTGCCAGTGGACAGAGCGAGTCGTTCTCGCATCGGGTCATTTCTACGTGTACTGCAGTCACAGCGTTGCCACACTCAGTATTGATGCATTCATTATGCAACTTGATTTTAGGGTGACCTTATTTTAACTGTTGTGAATAAATCAAAAAATTCATCATTAAATAGTATGCCCAATTTCTAGTGAAGTATGTCAATACTTGACAGAGATAAAAAAAGAGTTAGAAAAGTTGTTGAGCATATGACCAAATAATTAATAGGTTTGAACAACTCGACCTGGACAGACAGCTGGCTAGATTCTGACCCTTTCCTCATCATTTATATCCTGTATTGCACTACACTAAATTGGCTGATGGGGATATACTTGTAAAGCAAATGTTTACTGATTTTGTATGCAATAGGGAATTTGAAACAATTATATCTATTAGAGTTGTGTTAATATCGATCAACATGTTATTAATGTATAACAAACTGGTACAGGACAACTTGACCCATGTGGGTCAGGCTGTACATCATCACTTTAGCCATTAACCTCAGCATGTTGCTAGAAAGTGGCATGATTTAAACCGTTTGTGTGTAGTTGGACGAGTCGACAGATGTGTTCCATGGGCCACATGTGCTGCCATGCTCTAATCAGTCAGTCGAACGTCCACATGAAAGGGCCCATGCGTGATTTCAGGGGGATAATGAAAGCTTAACTGATTTGTTTACCAATTAATATCACAGTGAAATTTTGTTGAATGTGGTGTCGGGCCTATATAAACTAGGCGTTTTGACCAGAGGAGGAGAAATACGGACAGAGTCTCTTATGGAGTGGTACTCTAGTCTGTTGCTAAGAATTAAAATACTGTTTGTAAAACCATGTGTTTGTTTTAAGTAAATATCATAGCACAGAGGGGAAATTTTACTCGTGTTCACAAATCAAATCAAAAATACAAATTGATATTTTCTCGGAATTTTTTGTATCGTTCCAATAAGATAAGAAGAAAATAACATCCTTTATTTGTTACACTTTTTGCTATACGACTGAATATGCAAAAGAATTATGGATTTCTTCCATTTACAAGAGTTACACCCCTTTCCAAAATGAAAATTAATGGTATGCACACATACCGAGATATTTGAATATATTTGCACCATGTTCATTAGTTTAATACAAATATAGCACTTGAATTAGATTTTTAAAATATGATTGCTATCAAAGCATTTAAATAGACAAAGATAATACTGGATATATCATTTTGATAAACAAACACTAATTGACAAACACTAGGTATGTATACAAGTCATGTATTTGGTATATATAAAGATACCTGTGCTACATTGCTCTTAGAAGTATTAAGGGGCTGCATGCTCGTTTATTTGCTATATCAAACTTACAAACAAAGTTTGGTTCTCCTATCTTCACACTCCAAACAAGTTATTGCATGAAGAGAATAAAAATCAACTACAGATTACCAAAAATGTACTACATCTGAAAATAGGCTCAAAACTGACTGCACCCTTTTGCTCAAACAGATTGATCAAGGCCTTGGAGACTAGTTTAGTCCTCGTCCACAGCTATGTGTGGTGTCTTTGAACAACAAACTTTATCAACACAGTAAGACTTTGAGCACTATTTGTTGATGTGCAAGTTGAATCAATGTATAATATTAAAGTTTAAAACCACTTTTATCTATGAATCTAATATCATTTCATGATGATAACTTTTCTTTGTGTAAATAATTTTTTCGAACTACCTGACCTTTGACAATGTCAAGGTCACACACACATACCTCTGACTTGTTTATTCCAATAACATACGGCAAGATATGTGTTGCTACGACAACCATATCTAGCAGTTTTACATCCAAGATACTTATCATATCTATAATGCTCAATACCATGTCGAGAGTATTGCATAAATATTAACTTAAATTGGTTTTCCTAAATAAACGCTCAATTTTTCTTCTTCTTTTTCTTCTGCGTTTGTTGTTCTAACAGTTCTTGTTCATACTCTTGCATGAGTTTTTGTTTTGTTTCTATGAGGGCGGGGCAGTACTGACTGTATTCCATAGTAAACTCTCCCTTGCCCTGTGTATTCGACCTCAACTCCGAAGAAAAACCAAACATGTTGTTTAATGGTACCTGCAAACAAACAAAATGTTATGAAAAACAAACTGATATAAAGTTGAATGTGACATAGTCCATATGTAGGACACCATTCAGGACAACAAAAACTGCTAATTATGGTAATGTGATTTACAGAAGACAAAGCTTGTAGTGCAAACTTCTTCCAAGGTTTGTGTTGGATTTCAATGAAACATTGTAGACACGATCATCATGATGTGTACATGTGCATGATGTTTGTTGTTTTTTTTGCAGCCATGACCCTATTAACCATGCAGAGTTATTTGGATTTAAATTTGTATGTTGACTTGTTGTTTTTGTACATGTAGAGTGAACCTGGAATCTTCCTTCCTGTTGGCGGCGAATAACTTATAATGTGTTGGTACGCATTCATTATTGATTGGATTTAATTTTTCTGTTGATTGTCATAACAAAACTACTTCCACTATATTCTTTTTAAATTCATTTCAATGAAACAATGTGTAGTTCATGATCACCATGTATAGTTGTGTGTGACATTTATCCGCCAACCTTGTTAAGATTAAGCTAGACTTTGCCTAGAAATAATATTGTCCTTTATGATTATGACATTTTTATATCCACACGATGAAGTCGGTATCGATAAGACGTTACCTTCCTCCCCAACATGACCAGTATTACCCAATTTTGTAGTCATAAATTGTTATATTTCAGTATACTTCTTACCAAACAAAATCAACTGTATTCAGTTGGTCATGGTAAGGGCTTTTCCAGAATTAAATGTATGGGGGGGTCGGACTGCACTTATTTTTTTTACCCACAGAGCATAAAATTTAATTGTGATATATACCACCATGCATAAAATTTTAATTAGATAAAATACCACCATGCACAAAATAAAAATAAAAAAGAGGCTAAAATCCCCTTTCTAATGTTTTCTTATTGTAACGCTTCCAAAATTACTAGTCTGGACGGTTGCCTACTTTCTTTGAAGTACGCCGACGTTACACTTTTGATCTAATGCCGATATGCAAGTGATTACGTCACAAATTACCTCAGGTCGAGAATTAAATAAAGGGGCACTACAGATAACAAACAAGAGAAAAAACACAACATATTAATAATTAAAGGTTAGTGTTTGTTTGTAACTAGTTGTCTTCTAAAATGTTTATTTTCAGTATACTAATTTCTTAAAAAAGAATTACTAATAAATTGATACGATCCGTAAAGAGAGTTATGCTACACATGCCTAAATTTATGCACAGAATGAACACGCTGTCCCTTTCATTAACGCCTTGTGCCAATGTCCGATGACGTCACTCTGACAGTGAAACAAACATTATTATGACATGTTATTTACTCCCTACTATCGATAAAGGTTTAATCTAATTTGACCTCATTTCACACACCCGATGGCAAACAATCCACTTATGGATGCTCAAAGACAATTTCACAGTCAAATTTATGTTTTTGTACGACCGTTAAGAAATATCTGCTTTTCGCCATGATTTTTTCAGACACTGGGGTAAGAATGAGGCGTATAGGGTGTGGGGTGACATATCTGAGAATGTGGATTTTATTTTCACTGCTAACGCAATGTCCTATTTTTTGTCACAATAGACTGCATTTCTTGGTGTTTCTTTTTGTGCCGAATAAATTATTGTTTTACACTATCTGACAAACAGCGCGGATATGCATATAATAATAGCAATGCCGCCGTAGAGTTGAATCGTAGTTTTTGCGGAATTTAATAATATACACGTCTGTATATTCATATCCGTATTGGAGTATTTGTAAACATATCCGATACGTCAAATATTGAAATATAATTCGTAAAATTTACTTGAGGAGATAATTTTGTGACACGGCATCTCGGCAGCAATTTAATAAAGTAGACGTGGTTACGGCCTGCTACGAGTGTATTCCGCCACCTGATTAGCTCGTACATTTCCGTGTTAATAATTTATTCACGACTAAAAGTATGTTTCTTGTCCCTTTTCGGGAAGTCCGAAGGTAGATAATTATACTTTGTTTCAAACAAACAAATTAAATCATATGTTGTTGTCGGGTGATGTAATTATATTATGGCGGTCTTAACAAAAAAGATTAATCAGTTTGAGATGAAAAAGTTAATTGAAGACAATTCCTAATATTAACATCACCAGTGTATCGAGTGTCCAACTGTGTAGTCGCATAAAACGTTCACTTGGTCATGGTGTCTGGAGGTTGTGTATTACAATCGTTACAACACGCGTGTCAGTGGCAAACTTAAAGGTCAAATCAAGGTAAATTTAAAAGACCTGCAGTTTCTGCTGCGATAAAGATAAGACGCTCGCCGAAATATAGACGCTGCGGGATGTTGACTCGGTGCGGTACATGGGGAAGGACAATTTTATGTTTTTGTATACGACGGGAGGAAATATCTGGGCAGAAAATGTATAAAATTTCGAGAAGAAAAACGGTGTTGAAGAAAAAATTCGGTTCATAGACGGAAATACCGGCAAGGCATAAAATTTTAATAAGCTTTTACCCCGCAAGGCATCATTTTTTTTTATGAAAACACCCACCAGGCATAAAATTTTAATTATACTGCCGTCCGACCCCCCCATACATTTAATTCTGGAAAAGCCCTAATTAAAGGCAGGGAGGTAGTGTAGTGGATTAAGTGTTGGCAGCTCATACCAGAGATTGCGTGTTCAATCCCAACCTTGACCCGATGCCTCTCAAAAATACAAAACACTCAGTACTGGTTCTTATCAAGAAGTGGATTCGAGAGCGGATCATATAAGCTTTGAGTGTTCTTCGCCATCGAGCATAAATGAATTAGTATAAATAAAAAAAATTAAGGTTAATCAAAGGTACATCAGGTCAATGACAGGAAAACTAGCAAGAGACACCTTTCGAAATTTAAAGATAAGACACATCTTGCTTTAAAAAAAGGATAAGTCAACACATTACAAGCAAGTAGTGGTAAAAATTCAATAAATACTTTGTAAGTCTCTTACAGAAGATGAATGGAGGATAATGTTATTTTCAATACATGCAGGTTGTATCACACAGGCTAGGGACAATATATACTCTATATCCCTATATATAGTATAATAAAGTCTTTATTATACTATATATAGGGATATAGAATATATATTGTCACTAGCCCCTGTGGGTTGTATATGAAATCCAGTTTTATTATTGGAGTAAACCAGGCAGATCCACCATCTTTCTGTAAATAACGGACACATTTCCTGATAAAGCTTTGGGGCCAAGCTGGAATCAAACCCATAAATTGATCTCGAGAGGCAAGAGATCCTGAGGTGCTGCCATAGTCCAGGAGGACCCCTGTAAATTTGATGAAGAAAACTACATAAATGTGTATTGGCGTATATGCTCTGAGAATGTTTAAGAATCCTATGAATTTATTGATATAAAGTGTAGTATGTGGTGCATGATCTCCTCTGCTAAGAAGCAAATCAACCAATGTAGTCATGAGTCAAGAGAACAATTTAATATAAATCAATTTCACTACATACTTCGCAGAAAAGTGTAAAGTATCCCTCATTGCTGTCTGTTCCCTTGACAATACAGTTTCTCTTGGTAAGACCTGCCATTACCACTCCCTGGAACTCTACAGGAGCGTTGACCTCAACGTTCATAACTGGCTCCAGAATCTGCCAAAGTCCTTGCTCATAAACTGTAAAATAGTTCATTTGTTTCATTTTACTATTTTATCATCAATAAGTATTATTACATTTTATCATGCATCTGAAGTATAACTTTAAGTATGCATTTGCAATTATTAATATGCACAAGTATTATTCAATTATATCATGCATTGGTATATTCCATTTCATTATGCATAAGTATTAGAAAAGTATATTATAATGCATCAGTATCATTCCATTATATTGTGCATCAGTATTATTTCATTAAATAATGCATCAGTACAGTACATTTCATTCTGCATAGTATTAGACATAATATTATGCATAAATATATTTAATTTCATTATGCATAAATATTAGTCTATATTATTATGCATCAGTATTATTCCACTATAATATACACAAGTATATTCAATTTTATTATGCATCAGTATTATTCCACTATAATATACACAAGTATTATTCAATTTTATTATGCATCAGTATTATTCCACTATAATATACACAAGTATTATTCAATTTTATTATTCCACTATAATATACACAAGTATTATTCAATTTTATTATGCATCAGTATTATTCCACTAATATACACAAATATTATTCAATTTTATTATGCATCAGTATTATTCCACTATAATATGCATAAGTATTATTCAATTTTATTATGCATCTGTATATTCTTTTTATTATGCATCAGTATTAGTCCATTTCATGATACACAAGCATTATTCCTTATGATTGACATGTTATTTCATTTCATTATGCATCAGTTTTATTACATTGGTCCTACAAATGTATTCATAAATGTAATTCCAGAACTTTGATAATTACAGGTAAGTTCATATCTCAACAAATAAGGTCCATTTCATGAATACACTTAACCCTTTACTCCATAAATAAGCGTTTTTCCGCACCAATCACAGGAGGCCTTTGAAAACAGTGCAGGAAGAGTTCAGATTGCTCGTAACGAGCAATCTGAACACTTCCTGCACTGTTTTCCACTCTGTCAGTTAATATAAACATAATTCACCCAATAATTCAAAAGCCTTCTATAAAAGGTGTTCAAAGGTGTCTATATAAGAGGTGTCCAAAGGCGCCTATATGAAATAAAGGGTTAATAAACACCACCATGTCCTGTTTCACATTTATCTAGCACTGATATATATGTAAAGTATGTGTTGCATCCTTAAGTTGATGAGCCGTACCTGGTTAGCTCAGTTGGTAGCACTTCTGACTATCAATCCAAGGGTCTGTGTTCGAATCCCCGCCCAGCCACAGAGTTTGGGATGACTGATATATGACATTGTGTCTTGTCATTTGTCTCTCACTGCTGATTCAATTGGGAATGTTAACAGTTACTTGTGGAGAGGATTGTTCTTGAGTCCTGGTTAACCTTCAAGGATCCCAGGGAAAAGAGGTAAGGTTAACTGATCATCTGTTAGCCCTCGATGGCATAAAAATAATGCTAAATATTCAATCAAGTTGATTAACAGAATGGCAATGGTTATACCTTAGTTTATCAGCTGTTACATTATGACGTCATAAAAACTTTAATTATAAGTAAGTCTCCATTTTCGTATACATTTCTTGGATCTGCAATTTTCGATAAAAAATCATACCTCAATGTTACCAAAACTGTCTCGCACACACACATGCAAACACATAATAAAATATTTTACCGTCCTTCATGGCACCCTCCGCTGCCTGCTGGAACGACCAGTCACTAGAGTCAACAATATGATGATCACCTGCAACGACAGCCAGCAACTAAAACTTACACAGATTAACTTGATGAACAAAATATTTCTTCAGACAAGTCAGTTAGGGCAATGTTTTTATTTCTTACATTAAAATCCAACAAAAATGCATGTAGCTGGTGCATCCACTTATAATCTGCTTTATATAGATTTAACCCAACAATGTGAAAAAGCAAAAATAAGTATTAAGTGTTTTATAGTTTATACTTATTTATTTTAATTGCAAAATAACTTCATAGCTTGTATGAATCGTTCTCAAGTCTGTTTTCTGGGCCAGTACTGTGTGTTGTTTTTTAGTGTTTATTGGGATGACCATAGAATAAAACATGGATTTATATGACCTTCATAAATATTGACACATTTTTTAAAAACAAGCATGTAGACAAAATCTAAACAATGACTTCAGCATCTACACTGGTTGGGTATTTCCTGGAATTATTGATTTTTTATTTGTCTAAATCGAGAGATAAGAGGCGGGTGTTTAATTTTTTCAATGCAAAATATTTTGTCATTTTACAATAAACCAACTAATGTTACAGAGTTCATCTGATAATGGAAACAATAGCCGATACGATATTATTGTATATTAGATCTCGAAAATTTGATGTCAACCAGGACAGAGGTGATGTATTCTTACGCTTTTACTTTGCAGCGTATAGTTATTTTTCATTCACTTGAGGAGTCTCAAATTAAATATAATATAAGGATTGGAATTATAAGGCTTAAATTCATTTTTTTTATGTTTTTTATGCATGTGTAAAGAATGTCGAATCACGCACATGTCTGCTTAAAGTATAGCTTAAGTATTACATTGAAATCAGCTTTTTATTTATTTAACACAATATGAACCTAGTTACATATTTATCTAATAGTGGTATAGAAGAATGCTTATTATGATCTTGAAGTTAAACTTTATAGGAACAGTGTACACTCTTAGAAGACAATGATGGAAATTCAAACCAGGGTTGCATGGGGTGGTAAAAAAAATAGAACAGCCAATCTTTTACTTTAGGAATAGGCTATTATGACTATTTCAGAGTATACAACATTTTAACCATTTAGGAATATATATATATATATGTATATATATATACAATGTATATACCCGGTATACTTTGAAACAAAATTCGTAGAATTTGCTTGTGTTTAAGTGCTGTCTGCTTGATTTTCGTAAAGTCAAGCTTAAAATATTTTACATTATAGAGCATAGAAACAATCTCATACCATCCTGTAGTCTGAAGAATACTCCGGATACTCTGTGACCAGACAATGGTCCCCTCTCACAGGCTCTTCTAAATCCCTGGAAAATAAAATAGAGAGTGTTTTAAAGTCCAAATACATGTAGCTACAATGATAAATCAAAATCTCATCACTTAATTAATGCAATGATAAGATATAATTTATACATGTTAAAATTAAGACATGTATACCGGTATGTATTAAGCAGTCAACGACATTTTAAAAACATGAAAGGCTATGCATGGCATATCAAGTTTCATTGATAGACCGAAGGAAGACCTCAGAATTAATCTGTGACTTGAACCATCAACCTCAGTGGTGAGAGGTTAGTGAGATGGTGCCTTAACCATTGAAAACCCTTAAGTACTTAAGTATTGGGTTTTATACAAAATATGTCTATTTTGCTACCTTAATTAGACATGCAACAATTTTGAAAATTAATTTTAACCAATATTCATACGTGAAATCAAACTTTATATTCATGAGCATTAAACCATATTACTAGCTGAAATTTTCTATTCAAGTAATTGTTAGCTTTCATAAAATTAGTAGTAGTGCACTTCTTTTGAAAATATGAATGATATGGGATTTAACACCATTTTCCAACACATTTCAGGTTATATTTGGCATATCCAGTTTAATTGATTGAGAAAGACCTCAGAATGAATTTGAGTACAAACACCATTCTTCCACAAGTAACTGTCTCACAGAAAGTTTTTGGAGCAAGCAGGACTCGAACCTACAACCTTAGCAGTGAGAGGTACGTGATCTTGAGATTGCACCTTAGTCCACTTGTTAATCAGTTCTCGTGCACACTTATCTCCGCAAGCAACTGATAACTTTCCCACTTGAATCAGAGGTGAGAGATGATTGAAAATGAGAGTCAGATTTGCTACAGACTGAGCTAGCCTAATAGGGCCTGGCCAATGTGTTAACTACAATTAATGACAGAAAACTGATCAATACTCACAACTTCAATACCAGGTATGAAAGGTTTCGGCACATTGGTCCCCACAGTTTCATCCTTAAACTCCAACTTGGTGTTTCTCTCTGGAGGCAACGCCTGAAATATCAAACAAGATGTCATACTGTGTATGTATTTGAAGGATTGAAAATATATATTTTATATTTTGTTATCTATTTAAAGTATGAAAAAGTGAGTGACAGTTTGATATCAATTGAAAACAGACATTCACACAAATAATTCTTAAAAACAAAGTTAATACATGTTATTAATGTCTGTACCTCAACAATTCCAATAACTTTGCCATACTCTCCTCTCCCTCCCGACTGACGTTTATGTTGATAATTAAATCTGAAATGAAAAAAAATACATGTTCTCTTAGAAAAAAACTTTCTTATACAAAAACGTAATACAGAAAAAGAAAAAAACAAGAAATGTAACTGGAAAATGTCACATGCCCCACAAATAGTCTGTGAAAATTAGATATATTTTACAATAGGTAGCAATGTATCTATGAATATCATGATGAATGGACTGATGTTTCAGACTAGACATGCAATTTCATGTTTTTTTTTACATTAAAGTGTGACTTTGACCTCTGTGTTACCTTGACCTTGACATCTGGTGTAAAGGTCTGGGCATTTCTAAAGGTAAATGCAGGTGAGGAATCATCATGACATGTTGATCACTTGTGTCAAGCTACTTTAAAAATCCCTCCATGTAAGAAAAAGTTACAGACCAGGCATGAAATATCAAACAAACTGAAAGTGTGACCTTGAACTTTGAGTTAAGGTTCTGGGTCTTAATGCGACACATTGTCATGTCATGTTGATCAATTGATAAATTTAGCCAAGTGTTTTTGAAATCCATCAATGTATGATAAAGATACAAACCGGACTTGAAATCTCAAACAGACTCAAAGTGTTGTCAAACAAACTCAAAGTGTGACCTTGACCGTTGAGGTATGGGTCTGGGTCTAACCTGCGATGCATGGTCACGTCATCTTGATCAACTGAGCCAAGTTAAAGACAAAGTTACAGACCAGACATAAATTATCAAACAAACTGAAAGTGTGACCTTGACCTCTTAGGAAAGGTTCTGAGTTTTACAAGTGACACTTCATCATGTCATGTTGATCAACTGAGCCAAGTGGTTTTGTGATTTAGCCATAGGTGACAAAGTCACAGACTGGACACGAAATCTCAAACAGACTGAAAGTGACATCAAACAAAGTTACATTGTGACCTAGACCTTTGATGTGGGAGTCTGGGTTTTATGTGCAACATTCATCATGTTATGTTGATCGTTTGTAGCAAGTATTTATAAAATCCATCTATGCATGACAAAATTACAGACCCGACACGAAATGTCACACAGACTCAAAGTGTTGTCAAAAAAACTCAAAGTGTGACATTGACCTTAGAGGTATGGGTGTGGGTCTTACGCACGACACTTCATCATGTCATACTGATGAATTGAGCCAAGTGTTTTTGCAATTTATCCATACATGTAGGTGACAAACATACAGACCGGACCTGAAATCTCGAACAGGCTGAAAGTGTCGTCAAACAAAGTTAAATTGTGACCTTGACCTTTGAAGTGGGAGTCTGGGTTTTACCAAGACACGTCTTCATATTATGTTGATCATTTATAGCAAGCATTTATAAAATCAATCCAAGCATGACAAAGTAAAAGGCCAGATACGAAATCTTACACAGACTCAAAGTGTTGTCAAATAAACTCAAATTGTGACCTTGACCTTTGAGGTACGGGTGTGGGTCTTATGCGCGACACATCGTCAGGTCATGCTGATGAATTAAGCCAAGTGTTTTTGAAATTTAATCATAGGTGATAAAGTTACAGTACATAAGATATATCTATGTAACTTTATTTGCTTGTTTCACTAGGATATATAAGATAAAAGTGAGTCTGTTGTATGGTTTTATGTGTCTCTTCTAACAATTCTTCAGTCATATTGTGACAGTGTTGGCTTGAGACAGTATGCAGACTTCTCCATAGGTCATTTAAGCACCGGGGCACCCCAGCACTTAAGTGGCAGAAATGGTTTGCCCCCAGCGCTTGAAATCTTAAACAATATCTTTCAAAAGCTTATATTTCTTTAAATCTTCATTTTTCTTAGCACATCTTTTCTTATTTTAATGCATAAAATGAAACATACTAAATCTAATGACTTTTACTGATTTATACCAATTTTACTTTTATATAAATGTGAATATGTTTAAATGAGTGCTCTACACAATGCATGAAAATGTTTCGGGGCAAACCCAGGCTTGAGTGTGCATGCTCTTACCCAAACACACTAGAGTATCATGCTGCAGATACATGATTTGATACGCCACCCAGTCACATTATACGGACACCTGGCCAACCAGACATAGAACTTTGCTCTAAATGCTGAGCGCCCAGCGAGGAAAGAAGCTTCTATTACCATTTTTCAAGTCTTTGCTATGACCTACCCGGCAATCGATCCCACAACCTTCCACATGCAAGGGGGTTGCTCTAACACTAGACCACTGATGCGGTACTAAAGCCATACTTACTTGCATGGATCCACAATACTTTCCCTGAACGAGACTTTAGGTTTGCCCATCATCACCTTGCAGTTGTATTCTCTCTCCAGTCTCTGAAATAACATTCCACTGTGTAATAATGACTTTTATAGCAGATGAACACAGAATCAACCAGATGTTTTATGTTTTAAAAACGCAAAATGATCTTAAATTAAAATATGATTTTTGAGTTGGAGCAAATTTTGTTATAATACAAACTTCAACATTGTAAACGCCATTTGGTGTGAATGGTCTTGTTTTGTAGAGAATTTCATTGTGGTAAGAAAAAATTTTGATTAGTATTTCTGAGATGAATGGAATTCAGGATATTTGATAAAAAGATTTCATGAGATTTTTTTGCGAGTCCTTTTTCGAGGGACATTTTATAACGTTTTTTTCCTGTTATACTCCCTTTAAATCTGCATGTGGTCCAGTGTGGAGCGCATGATCCAGTGGTAGAGCACAAAACCCATGATTGGAGGGTCGTGGGTTCGATTCTCCACTACGACTATGTGTGGTGTCCTTGGGCAAGGCACTTTTTCCGCATATGCTTTGTACTGGTTCTACCCAGGAAGACATTGAGCGTGATTTGTCTAAGTTGTAAGAACTTGTTTCACAATCGAAGTAAAATAAATAAGTTTAAAACAAAAAAAAAAACAATCTGCACACCGGTACAACAACATTCTCCCTACCTGTCCATAAATATCGAGATGTAATTCTCCCATCCCCATGGCGATAGTTTCTTTGATATCATCATCCCAGTACACACGGAATGTCGGATCTTCTTTTGTAAATCTTGCTATGCCTTTGGAAAACTTTTCAATATCCGCATTTTTAACAGGTTTTATGGACATTGAAATCACTGGCTCAGCAACATACATGGATTCCTGAAATACACAAATACATATATATATATATATATATATATATATATATATATATATATATATATATATATATATATATATAAAATCACAGTAGAGCATAAGTAATGTAGTACAAACCTCAAATGTGGAAGAAAGTGACTCGATCCTTGCCCAGCCAGTCATACCAGACAAATAAGAATTTCCATATAAATATATGAGTATGATGATTCATCCCATGAGGCAGTCCTGTAATATTTGTCTTGGTATGACTTGAGGATTGTCAAAAGTGATGCTCTATATCAAATGCAAGAATTGACACAAAGTGTATATATAAATGCTCATCAGATTTCTTATTACAGGGACAACACACGTATTTACAGGTTAAACACTCATATTTACGGTTTTATTAACCATGTTAACAAGGTGAACACTCATATTTACAGGGTAAACACCCATATTTATGCACCAATATTTACGGGGTAACACTCATATTTATGCACCAATATTAATGGGGTAAACACACATATTTACGGGGTAAACACCCATATTTACAGGTTAAGCACCCATATCTATGGGGGCAACACCCATATTTACGGGTTAAACACTCATATTTACAGGGTAAACACCCATATTTACAGGATAAACACCCATATTTACGGGTTAAACCCTCATATTTAAAGGTTAAACACCCATATTTATGGGTTAAACTCTCATATTTACAGGATAAACACCCATATTTATGGGTTAAACACCCATATTTACGGGGTAAACACCCATATTTACTGGGTAAACACCCATGATTACAGGGTAAACACCAACATTCACGGGGTAAACATCAATATTTATGCATCATTATTTATGGGGTAAACACCCATATTTATGGGGTAAACATCCATATTTACGGGTTAAACATCCATATTTGCCAGGTAAACACCCATATTTATGCACCAATATTTATAGGGTAAACACCCATTTTTATGGGGTAAACACCTATATTTATGGGGTTAACACCCACATTTACAGGTTAAACACTCATAATATTATTTACATGGGTAAAACAAACACCCATATTTACAGGTTAAACACTCATATTTACGGGTTAAACACCCATATTTGCGGGTTAAACACCAATATTTACAGGTTAAACACCCATATTTGCGGATTAAACACCCATATTTACAGGTTAAACACCCATCTTTACAGGTTAAACACCCATATTTGCGGGTTTAGCACCAATATTTACAGGTTAAACACCCATATTTGCAGATTAAACACCCATATTTACAGGTTAAACACCCATCTTTACAGGTTAAACACCCATATTAACGTGGGTATAAACCCATAATTGCGGGGTAAACACCCTCACCTGAACCACTGAGATTGATTTGCATTAACTATGGACAGAAGGAAAAGTTCAATTTTCATGATATGAAATGTATTTAAGACTATTTTATTACCATGGAGAGGTT
The DNA here is from genome assembly GCA_029582155.1 of Panopea generosa. Classification (NCBI taxonomy): domain Eukaryota; kingdom Metazoa; phylum Mollusca; class Bivalvia; order Adapedonta; family Hiatellidae; genus Panopea; species Panopea generosa. The sequence goes on from CM055907.1 coordinate 20,220,996, forward strand.
CATGTTTCCTTTGGTAACAAATGTATCTCCACTGGCACAATCCACGCCAAACAATGCACAGATGTCTCCGGCATATGCTTCATCAACTTCCTGAAACACAACTTAATGTCAAAATATTTGTGTGCTACATTTTTGTACATATTTCCATTCAAAATATATTTACATTCTACGGTGGTGCAGCAAAAAGCTACCTAAGATTTAAACAAATGATGGTGTCATGCAAGTTTTGGTAGAAAAGAATATACAAAATATTCATGAAATACCATAAAAATATTTCAGATTATTTGCTGCAATACAACTCCGCGACTCCTAGCAAGCTCTGCATCTCCAGTATCTGTGCTTTGGCAGTACAAGTAAATTCTATACAACATAAATTTGATACTCCGCCATGGTTATTGAGCAAGACGCTTTTTCTGCAAATGCTTACTGTAGCACTGGTTATGTCCAGGGAGACTTCAAGCATGAGTTGTCCAAATTCTAATAACTTGTTTCACAAATGAAGTAAAATAAAGTTTAAACTAAATTTTATGCAAACATACAGACAAATATAATAGATAAGATACATTTTGAAGAAATTTCATGATATATCAGATTTTTATTATTAATGAAAATTTTGAAAGTAAACTAAACAGTATCGCATTGTATTTTGCATATGTGATCTAATTTTGATAGAATTTTTTTTTAAAATTGTTTCAGAACAAATTATCAAGTTGTTGTCCTTTTCAGGAAACCATTATTGAATTATAAATAATTATTGTCTCAATCGGTATGATATAATTCCTGTTTAATAGTTTTTTTAATAAGTTAATTCGACATTGAAAAATGAGATGCAAAGAATTGCCAGGAATTCATACTCCAATATTTTATCTGACACCATGATTCCAAATTTTCAAAATATAGCATAATCTCTGGTTATAGATCTTTATAACTATATAAAACTAAAATCCCTGTCACTTACACAAGTCATGTTAATATAGATTAATGTACTCTAAATGTACTCTAAAAATGAAATGATAAACTATTACTATGTCTTGGCTGATTGAGAGAGCATAATTAAGAAATATATCTCTTTTATAAAAATAAAAAAATGTTTACTGGAAGCAACTAGAAAATACCATTTTCCCCTAAACTTATTAAGATCCCATGTTTATACACTTATCCAAGTATGATATACTGAATATGGGTGAGAATGAATGAAAGAGAGTCTAGAAAAGCTTAAATATATGTTAACATTGTACAGTGTGGGATGGGATGACCCCAACCCCAATAATAACACACTTATTGATAGGGAAATAAAAAGTATGAAAAAAAAAAAAAATACAAAAAAATTACCAGACAGCAGTGTAGAAATAGAGTCAAATAAATCCTGGCATTTCTGCAAACATAGCAGTATGCAATGAACAAGGCAGGATTTATGGACTACACTAAAGACAGTTTTCACATACCTGCATTTCATCTGCATGCATGCGGACCAACCTGGATACCTTGGTTTTCTTCCCTGTTCTTGTATTAAATATAACATCGCCTTTCTCTATACCTCCCTGGTATACACGCATGTAGGTTAATTGTCCGAATTTACCAGCCTGGAAAAAAAAAAGATTTTGTTTCATTACAAATACCCCATAGATCAATCATGGCCTATGTCATGATACAGGTCACATTTGATTCTTTTCCATTCTTATGAAGATATGCTCCGGACAATAAAAAATAACCAAAAATAAAGGACAAAGGGGGAGATAATTATGTCATTATTCAGTAAAGAGTTATGGTTCTTTTGTTCTGCACTTCCACACACTGCCTTCTTATAATGTTCCAAGTCTCTTCCATATTTTTAGAAGTTATGCTTCAATTATCAAAAATTACCAAAATTAAAGTACAAATGAGGAGATTCTCTCATCATTCAATATAGAGTATTTTTCTTTCACTATGCACTTCCACACACTGTCCTTTTCACACAAGTAGCTGGGAAACTTTCTCACATGACGTCAGCGGTAAAAGATAAGTGATCTGGAGATGGCGCCAGTCCAAGGACACGCTATTATTATTTGTTATGGAACATACCTCTAATTTAAATGCTAATCCTATAAATGGATGCTCACGGGATCTGTCAGAATTCATGATGATCTTTTCTTCTTCTCTGAAGTACAAAAGGCAGAGAGTTTTATCACACTGTACCATTATAATCTCTATCAATTAAAGGTAGTACTACAAGTCATGGTCACAAACCTTTTTTTACAAGTTTCTTATAGTATTATTTCATGAAGGCATATATGTACTAGAAACTTAAATATGTCTGTTTCCATCACCTCCTTGTCTCACCACACAGTTGAATTTTGTTCTTTATTTTATATAAAATAAGGTCTAGGATTTCCACGGTAAAAACACATTCCACATAGAATTATACTTTATGTTTTTTTAGTTTTTTTCATAGCGGGAATGTATCCCCACATAAAAATGCACAATAACAAATAGGATGACCAGCTTGTGCTTTTTTTAAAAAAGTGCCATGACACCCTAAGATTTTTTTAAAAACCAAGTCCTCAAATGCTCATAATTACATGCATATATTGAAATCCTATAAAGTCACTTTTTTAACACCAAATGATGCCTTATTGCAGTATATGCTATGCCAACTTTTGCTCTACTCATCTGCAGCAAGAAATCACAACCTCTATAGACCATTTTGAAAACATTACATAGGACTTTTTTCTAAGCGTAAGAATCATGTTAATATGGGGAAAAAAGGCGTAACTGTGTAGTGATATGTATAATATACGCTTTATCATGGAATTGAAGTTTGGACAGACAACTCTATCCCAATTGATAACTGTATAGGTGGTAATGAGGCCCTGCTGTCGAGTTACTGTGAAACAGTTAACATATGATACAGAATTTTCTTTCCGGACCGAAGCCATGAATGATTATTTTTCTTGCATACCAAACATATCTAATAATTCTTTTTAATTCAATTCATTATAACCTTATTCACCACCAACACATTCACTTTTAAGACATTTAAAATATATTTTAAACATAACATCAAAAAAGTTTGAATGTCAGAGCGAGAATTTTATCTCATACCATTAAAATTACAGTTCGACTCCATGTAAAGAGCCCCTGAAACGTGAAGGCTCATAGCACCTCCCTGAATCAATAGGTCGAGATCCAGTATGCAAGAATTTTTAAGCAGTTATTAAGGCATGTCATGTATACAGGTATACAAGTCTTAGTGGATTTCTAGTCTAACTCAGTATGGCCAAAGAATGCAGATAAAAATAGTTTTGTACTAAGTTCTGTGTATCAGACATACCATAATGTACACTCAACAATTTTTATAACAGGTCACTGGGATTTATTGATATTTCGTCTGACAGCATGAGTTTGTAAATTTCATATTGAAATCTACAATCTAATGAACAAATTATTATGCTTTTTTTTTCAGAAAATTTAATTTAAATTGATAATACAATAAGCATGTATCTAAATGCATCACTCGATTTTAATAAAGTCAAAATTCATAATTGAGATATTGCATAACACAATACTCATATAAATAGGATGTCATGGGTGTATTACATTCCTTCACAGTAAATTTGTGAAAAAAGAAATTATTACCCGCTACTATTATCAAGTCCGAGATTCTCTACTTCTGCTGGGTTGGGCAGGAAGTCTATTACACCATCCAGTAGAGGTTGCACACCTTTGTTTTTCAGGGCTGTCCCCAGCATCACAGGGGTGAATTCTCTTTTAATACAAGCTCGTCTGACTGCATCCTGTAAACGGTGCATTACAATGATGAGTTCTATTCATAGACAATTTTTATCAAGTGACTATATTTCAATTACTTTAACATCTATGCAATAATTTGACATTTTCTTTTAAATAACTCTCTGTAGTCAGAGGAAGTTTTCCTTTCTACCTATTTTTACAACTTAGGTAAATCACTCTCAAAGTCTTCCTGGTTAGATTGATTGATTGATTGAATATCTAGCATCATTTTTATGCCATCGAGGGCTAACAGACGATCAGTTAACCTAACCACTGTTTCCTGGGATTAACCAGTACTCGAGCACACCCCGTCTCCGCAAGTAACTGATAACTTTCCCACTTGAATCAGTGGTGAGAGACGAATGATAATGAGACACAAAGTCGTATGTCAATCATCAGGGAGACTGTTGCCAGGCAGGGGTTTCGATCTCACGACCCCTGGATTGATGGTCAAACGCGTAACCGACTGAGCTAATCGGGCACGGCAAAAGAAATCATCCCCGGCGGTTAGAACCAGTACTAAGCATATGCGGAAAAAGTGTCCTGCTCAAGGACACCACACATAACCGTGGCAGAGGATTGAACCCACGACCCTTAACCTTCAGTTATGAAAATGAACGTTACAAAATGATATCTTTTTTTATATCATATTTTGATTGGCTCACTGATGGCAAGGATTGCAGACTAACCAAAGTTTTCTTTTCCCGCCATAAACCCCATAAATTTTGTTTCTTCCTTTTAAAACAGAGTCATAATATTGCACAGTAATTTATGAACAATGCAAATGAGAACATTAACAAAATTTGTATTATATAATATAAGTACCAGAGTCAAAACAAGCATGGAAACCCAGAACTACTTTTCATCGCAATATTTATGATTTTATTTACATTTTATTATACATCTTAATGCTTGTCCACTAAATATCATGAAGGAAATATGTTTAGTACATGTATGTTTGTTTGAATACCAAGCGTCATTTTTATGTCATTAAGGGTTAACAGACGATCTGTTATCCTAACCACTCTTTCCTGGGATCCTGAAAGGTTAACCAGTACTTCAGCACTCCCATCTCCACAGGTAACTGATAACTTTCCCACTTGAATCAGCAGTGAGAGATGAATGACAATGAGATGCAATTGTATATATCAATCATCACCAAACTATGGCCAGGCAGGCATTCAAACTCATAACCCCTGTATTGACAGTCAGACCGAATGAGCTAACCAGACTCGGCTGTTTAGTACAAAACCAGCATTTGTGCAGCATGTGCCACTAATATATACTTACATGCAGGCTACATTAACAAATGATACCCTCAATCTCTCAATTTCTTTTGGGTTTTTTTAATGGTGTTTAAGTCATTTTCAACACATTTCAGGTTATATATGGCATATCCAGTTTTACTGGTGAAGGAAGACTCTAGATTGAATTTGAGTAGAATAACTGTCCTTCCACAAATAACAGGAAAACTTTCTCACATAATGTTTTTGGAACAAGCAGGACTCAAACCTACAACCCTAGTGACGAGGGGTAAGTGATCTTGAGACGGCACCTTAGACACTCGGTGACAGAGGACCCTCTTTTCAACTTCAAAAAGTAAAATTCCCTTAATTTTAATACGGCATAATTACATGAATATCTTGTTCACTTGGTTCTTTTTCTTCCAGAAACATCTCACCAATCTTCTCGTCTGCATTTGCGATACATTCTGAAATGGCGAGGAACTACTGTTATTTAAGTTGTACATGTAAACCATTCCCGTATACCATGCAGGCTTCCAACACCAATGCTTACACAAAATCATATTACTTCCTATGAAAAGATCTCGACTTTGCCAGACTACAGATTGCTATTAATATTGGAAAATAAACAATTAAACACAGATGACAGATTACAAGTAATTGGCAAGTATATAGTATAATGAATATAAATAAGGTTACATACCTCATGTAAGATTTCTGTGTTAAGAAGTTTTACAACTTCAATAAAGCTTTATACATTTTTTTTATTGAAACTTATTTATTTTACATTGGTTGTGAAACAAGATCTTAAAACTATTACAGATCATGCTAAAAGTCTACCAGAGTAGAACTCATAGATACCTTAAGCTTTAAATATACAGTAAAACCTGTGTAAGTGGCCATCTCCTTTGAACAGCTACTTGTCTTAAGCAGCCACTTTTCAATTTCCCATTTTGATGCTTTCAGAGCAAATCACCCCATTGGTGCAAAGAGGTACCAAGTGCATTCTCATTTCATAAACACTTGGTACCTTATTGCTCTAATGGGGCAAAATTGACCTTTATTAAGCAACAATCTGTCTTAAGAGGACTCTTTTGCTCCTTCCCATGACTGGCTGCTAAGGACATATATATTTTTTTAAACAATGAAGATTATCTTTGATTTGTGGAATAAAAAATTGAATTGTATAGTTTTCACTTCATAAGAAACACTGATGTGTAATTTGGGTATATTTAGCCAGTAGAATTTGAAGATACATGTTGTACTGGCTACACATCCATAGACAGGTCAGCATACGGTGGTTGATTACCAGAAATGATGAGCAGCTTGTGCTCAAATAATCATTTTGGCCCTTGACTTGGACAGTAGAGAGGAAATAATTGTATTTGTGATATTAAATGAGATGTAAAACAATTGACCAACACTTTTTTAATATAAACTCAACTAACCTATCAATTCCTGTCTCTTTTCCTTGGCAAGGTCTACCAAATGTTCTGGAATTTCACCTTCCTCCACTGTCAGTCCGAATGGTTCCTTGAAATATACGGCCTTCATCTTGATGAGATCTACGATTCCCTCATGGTGTTCCTCCAACCCTATAGGCAGATGGAGCAGAGCTGCATTGTGATTCAGCTTCGATCTAACAAACAAAATTGGACAATTAAATAAGTTTAAATGAACAGTTGAAAAGAAACTTCATGAAATCATAACGAAACTAGAGACCTTATACAAGTCAGTAGATTTACACCAATATATTTTAGCTCCCAGTCATTTTTGTAAACCTGGACAGAGCCCATCCTGTCTAATTTTCATGGTGAACTAAAGTTTCTCCTAGCAATCAGAAAAGAGTTTTTATAATAAACATACAAAGATGATTGTGTCCGACAGAGGTTTTGTCCATATTCCACTTGTATCACTTGGAAAATTCCACTCGTCCATTTGCCATGACGAGTCAACATTTGGTCAGGACAAGTAAGATTTAAGAGACTGACCTTAATATTTATTTGATTTTAAGCATTCAATTAAAAATGTTGGTATTAAAGGAAGGACGAGTAGCTTTTATTAGAAATTTCAAGCCCTGCACATAATTATCATCTCTTGTGCCAAACACACGTGATACACCAATCCTGGACATAAGTAGTGTACATAAAATTTTGACAACATTGTTTTTCACAAATCAAATGAAACACATTTTATTACATCATTTTTTTTAGATAAGTTCATAATGATTTTCATTTTAAGAACAGAATTCAAATTTGAATACACTCAGTAATCAAATGCATAGTAAAATGAATGGTCAATCATAAAAATGATAAACTAAATAAGACACATAAAATTTGATAAATAACCAAGTATCTGTACCTAATTTGTCCTAATACACGTAAAGGATTTGCGCCTAGTCTGTCCAGCTTGTTGATAAATGCTATACAAGGTACGTTATATCTCTTCATCTGTCTATTCACAGTCAGCGTCTGGCTCTGGACCCCACCCACACAACACAGGACCAGCACAGCCCCGTCCAACACCCTCAGTGCCCTCTCCACTTCTACCGTAAAGTCCACGTGACCTGTACAAAGATTGCAAATATTTTACAAAAATCAACACAATGTTTATATATTACTTATTAACTAGTTCTAGATTCATCTTTGATTAGAATGTTGTTTTTCCTGAAGACAGTACATTCACTGCTGATTTTTTCTGGAGTATGTGGTAGATTGTAGCGTTATTCTCTCAAATCTGAACATTATCTAAGTCTGATAGAGATAATTTTTCTTATTTTCTATATAGAAAGTTATATCTACCAGTATATAGCCTGTAGAATGAACCCATCTCATTGGAGTGGGTCTGTTAAATAGCAATTGTTACAAGCACTATGATTGGTCAGTTGCTTCAGGGAGAGTTTGAATGACGTCATAGTTAATTAAGTGTTCCATTGCTATGACTTGTAGTCAGGCATAGAATTCACTGCTTATTTCATTGGGGGTGAATAGACCCGATTCTGGAGATAGCAGGTTCTGAGTGTCCTAGCCAAGGAACAAAATATTTAAACTTCATTTCAACTATTATATATCCTTTAATAATGATGTATGGCTACAAACGGCTATAAACACAAAAGTAATGATGCATGGCTACAAATGGCTATAAACCATAAAAGTAATGGTGCATGGCTACAAATGGCTTTAAACCACAAAAGTAATGATGCATGGCTTCAAATGGCTATAAACCACACAAGTAATGATGCATAACTACAAATGGCTATAAACCTCAAAAGTAATGATGCATGGCTATAAACGGCTTTAAACCACACAAGTAATGATGCATGGCTACAAACGGCTATAAACCACAAAAGTAATGATGCATGGCTTCAAACGGCTATAAACCAAACAAGTAATGATGTTTGGCTACAAACGGCTATAAACTTCAAAAGTAATGATGCACGGATACAAATAGCTATAAACCACACAAGTAACGATGCATGGCTACAAACCAGGTGTGTCTATAATGTTGATATTTGTATTCTTCCACATCACATAGGTGGCTGCTGACTGTATAGTGATGCCCCTTTGTCGCTCAAGCTCCATAAAATCCATCTTAGCGCCAACTTGGTCTCGACCACGTACCTGTAACCATACATATAGTTACGATTAGAGCTTTTACAAAAAGAATTTATAGAGATAGGACGCTTACATGGAGAAAAAACAATCTCCCTACATCGTAGCTGGGTATAACTTATAATATCACATGAAACAAAAAGATGACTGTAATGATATTTCACAAACAAGTTAATATATATTTATACAGTGGTAATGAAATTGATTATCACAAAGTTAGAAATAACACACTTGTGAAACTGTAGAACCTCTGTCACATTTATACAGAATTTACAGGGCTTTTTCAGTCTTTTATCAAGGTCCTATCCCATTCTCAATTAGGAATAGCCTCAATTGTTTTTCAATTCCCAGTAAATAATTCCAAATCAGTAATGAAATAACCCAAATCATTATCAAAGATCAAATTTTGCCATTCAAAAGTATGCATGTAGTATACCTCCTGGTATTACGTTATATTCAGCGTTTAAAGTAGATTTGCTTATCGATCTGACTGTCCCCTAATCCATTAAACAATTAAATATTAACATAATCAGTGATATGTTGCTGTTATTTAATACATTTTTCCCTATTGATGCAAATGCAAAATGCCCTTATTTTTTTCCCCAATTTGGTCTTGGGACATTTTTTTTTTCAAACTAGAAATTTGTCAGTTGACACCTCCATTATTATTCAAAAAACAATTTTTTTACTAAAATTCAGATTGAAAAGGGGCCATAACCCCTAACTTGACTGATTGCGACAAATATAGATTTTGGCCAGTATTTAATCATTATATATACATTCTACACACAAAATATTAATTAAATACATCTACCCATTCAGTAGTTATTAATCAGAAACCAGCTTTTTACCTTGAACACTAGGGAGAACAGACAGACGGACAGTGGTAACACTCAATGCCTCTTCACAATTCGAAACCATTTTTCGAATGGAAGGGAATAAAAAATAACTAGGAAAATAACGAAATGTAACTGATGGAAGCGTTCTTCTGCTGAAGATTTACCTCATGCATCTCTTCCACCTGTCCAGAATAGTAGAGCAATCTCTCCGTGAGAGTTGTCTTTCCTGAATCAATGTGTGCAGAGATACCGATGTTCCGGATACGCTCAACATCTTTAATCACTTCCTGGTAATGAAATACAAAACAATCATCATACAGCAATTTGAGTTTTATATCATTACAAACAGCAGCAGCCTGATAAACATCACATTTATCAGGCAGTATGATGTAAATTGTTTTATTATAAAAACTTACCAGATTTAGGTTCAGTGCTCGTATTTGAGGGTATTTAAGCAGATAAATAAAGAACAGTTTTTATTCTTAACCGGCTGCATGGTCAACTGTTGTAGACAGGAATTGTTTTACTTTAGAGCACAAATCCCTGTTGATTAAATTTGGTAACATAATTTTGAGAAAAGTAGAATAAAATCTTGCAATGATTAGATAATAGAAAAAAAATTTTCTGAGTAGGCAATATTTAGAAATTTATATAAGATGCATTTCTATTCATGTAACTTACTCCAATCTTTTTGGCTGAATAGCATGTGACTTGAGCATGGAATTTCTGAAAACAAAAATATAATAATTTTATTAATATTAATGATGAAACAGAAGTTCATGACACAGTTTGAAAACAGGTAGAAGTTTCATCAACCTAATTAAGTATATATACTTAATTAGGTAGATGAAACTTCTACCTGTTTTAAACACAAAATTAAGGTAGACAAAACTACTGTATATATATATATATATATATATGTTTATTTTTTTTTTATATGTGTTTTTAATACCATTATCAACACATTTCAGGTTATATATCTCATATCCAGTTTTACTGGTAGAGGAAGATCTCAGACTGAGTAGAACCACCATCCTTCCGCTAGTAACTGGAAACTTTCAAAACAGGTAGAAGTTTCATCAACCTAATTAAGTATATATATATATATATATATATATATATATATATATATATATATATGTTTATTTTTTTATATGTGTTTTTAATACCATTATCAACACAGTTCAGGTTATATATGGCATTTCCAGTTTTACTGGTAGAGGAAGACCTCAGACTGAGTAGAACCACATAAAGTTTTTGGAGCGAGCAGGACTCAAACCTATGACCTTAGTGGTGAGAGGTAAGTGATCTTGAGATGGGGCCTTAGATCACTTGTCCATGGAGGACCCTAAATTAAGTATAGTGTTATGTTGCATGCCAATTAACCAGGTGTGATAATCCAATATACAGCAAGAAGATTGACAATTACGGATAGGTAAAAATTGGTTATGGTCTGTTGATCAAACTGGGGCTCTAATTATATGTAGTCAAATATGTCATTGAAAAGTAACAAGAAATAAAATATTCTTTATTATTATTTTTTTTTTTTATAACTTTTAATTTTAGTCAAAACACTACTGGAAATCAATATTCACATTGTCATCAATATTGCTGATTCAAACAAATTGGAATTTAAATAAAGTTAGCAATCATGTGTAAATCTTAAACTGCCAATTGATAAATATATGACAGATGTGATTTTATTGCCGAACTTTATGAAAAGTCAACACATGCAAATACAAACTAATAATTAATTAATATATAATTGTTTTGTTTAATCAGGTGTGACACTTTTAATAATATAGATGAAACTACCTATCCCCCACTATATAAATTAATGTAGACGAATCTGTATGTTGACAAAACCACCGTAATTTGACTAGCGTGCATCATTAACAAGATGGTTAATATAAAAAACAAATGATAGCTTAAACAGGTCAGGGAGATGGCCCAAATGCACCACCATGGTGTAAAAGCACCATATGGGGCATATGAACCATATTTTGATAGCATTTTACATGTAAATATGGCACATTTGGACCATAAAAACTGCATCACATAAATGTTTACAAGCATTTCATGAATATTAATATTAACGAACACTGTTGCAATTAGCAAAGTGTAAAGTAGTATGCCTCATTAATTATCTTAAAATTTTATAAGGTTTTAAAGTGATCTTCACCTATAAAAATGCGGAATTAATAAAATGTGTGTGACTGACTGAAAATGCACATGGTCAGCAAAATAAAAATATTCCCATTTTTGAGCTTTCTGGAATAACTAACATTTTACCAAAATACAAGATATTGGTATTCCTTACTAAATGTATTTTGTTTGTCAAAAACATTCAATAATTTCATTTTTAATCAATATGTAAATCCTTAGAATATTGTGAATATAAATTAATGGGATATACTACTTCACTCTTTGTTAATTGCGACAGTGTTTGTACAATTTAATATTCATGAAATGCTTGTAAACATTTATGTGATGCAGTTTATATGGTGCAAATGGACCATATTCACATGTCAAATGCTATCAAAATATGGTTCATATGTCCCATATGGGGCTTTTACACCATGATGGTGCATTTATGCCATCTCCCTGACCTGTTAAAAGGATGAATGTACAGGGTTAGTTTTTAAAAGATTAAAAATAGAGCTGGTTTCTAAAGAGATACATGTTCAACTCGGCTAACAGTCAAGCTGAACTCTGAAAGGTGCTGTGCCACTATCGTACCAAGGCATTCCAGTGGACAATGGTTGAACCATTCTGGGAAAAAAGAGTACTTATAATTAGGGTTTTGCACAGGAAGGAATGCAATTGTTAGGGTAAGTGCTTAAATGACCAGTGGAGAGGTCTGATACTGATAATAATCAGTACTGGTCTGAATTTGATGATAAGATAATGAATGTGACGATCTACTAGTTCTAGTGTTGAGGTTTATGTAAGCTTCTGGTTTCACCACAAAATAATTGGTATTACTGTAAAACATGACAAGCCTCTGATCAATCCTACTAAGCTCAAGCGGTCTCCGAAGTACCAAGTTTAGCATGTCTGAAACACTAGGGATTAAAAGGAAGAGCTTAAAATGATTTGTTTAGTCATTTGAAAGCATACCAAAATTATTTGAACACATGAAATGATGTAGCAGATGCACGATAGTTAAATATTCCGATACTTTGTTACATAATACGAAATTATGTGTACCCCACCCAATAATATTTGTTTACCGGCGAACATTCAACCAGCTTTAACATAGTTACCCTTTGTAAAATAATATTTCCAAATCGCACAGCATGTCTCGTATGAGATAATAACCCCATTTTAACTGATAAGTTATATGTCTGCGTCCTATTTTAAACAATTATTCAAATATTAAATCCGTCAGCTTCTTTGCTGGAAACCACACATGTCGGAAGTTGACAGAGCAAGGTCACTCTTGCAAAGGCTTGAATCTGCCATAAAACGCTGCTTAATAACTCAGACATTATTGTGGCATACTTCGGTTTTATCCGTCACATTATTTTTGTTCAAGAAGTTACGATTATAATCCAATAATTTTCTTTTAAAGGTGCACATGGCAATTTTCAAATATTCTTTTGAAAAATATATATGCACATGCGCATGGGTGTAGGAGCGTTCCAATTATGTGTGGGTGGGTGGGGGTGGGTACAGGTCATTATTTAAACTGGATAAGAGCATTTCTCGGTGACAGGACACGAAATGTTGTTATTGAGGGTGAGCAATCTGATAATATTGAAGTCACTTTAGGGTTACCCCTAGCTAGGATTCTATCCTGGGTCCCATCTAATTCCTTGATTACATTAACAATCTGCCTGAAAGTATCACCTCACAAGTAAGGCTATTTGCAGCCGATACAGCTGTATACATTACATATGGAATTCAACCCATCAAAATGTGAAGCTGTTCATATAACAAGGCTAAAAAACACCAAAAACCCACAAGGTATTACTCCATGTTTAATGATAATTGAGAGTGCTCGCTACCTAGGTGCAGACATCTCAAAACAACTTGGAATAACCATATAGACAGAGTAGCAGCCAAGGCAAACAACGCCCTAGGTTTCGTAAAGAGGAACATTCAGGTAAAGTCCCACACGATCAGAGATTTGGCCTACAAATCCCATAGTCCGCCCCCACCACCTCCAAACTAGGATATGCCAGCACCATTTTGATCCTCACACTAAGCCCAATACTGATAAACTCGAAAGAGACGTGCAGCACGCTGGACCTTAGGTGAATATTTCCATTACTCCAGTGTTACTGAGACATGCTAGATGAACTACATGTAGGTTGGAGAACCTTAGAGTACCGTCGGGCAGATGTACACATTTGCCTCCTTTATAAGACTGTGCATGGGTTGGTTGTTATCTTCATACTTCATTACTTTGAGTCTAACCACAGGTATCAAGGTACTGTCACTCCATGTCGTTTAAACAGAACCACACTAGGGTTGACTTTTACAAGTATTCTTTCTTCCCTCTTGCTATAGTACAATGGAACTCGCTACCTGCACATATTATTAATGCTGCAAGACTTCGTATCTTTCAAGCTTGCCGTTAGCCAGCTCCAGCACACCAAATCATAAGCATTTTGAGAATGTTTTTAACCTTCTTTTATCTTGTCGGACTATTTTAACACCTTTTACACTACTTTGTACCCTTGTCTTATTATACTTTACTTTTATGCCTGTGAAGGCGTGTGGCAATTATATAAAGATAGATATTGTACCGTTGTATTCATCTATATACCTCGCGGAGGAATCAAATGGAAATTATATCAAATTGGTTATTTAAACTCATAAAAACATAGGCACTGATCGCAATCTGTTTTGTTTATCAAATACAATTGCTTTATTAACAGTGACTTAATAACATATGATAGGTCACTGTTTAAATTAGACATGCCCAAGGACTTTATAGAAGGATAGGAAACTTACGTTTCTTGTGTAAGACGTGTGTAACCTTAAATGTGTTGTAATGCTTTAAACACGCAAAAAAGATCTTAATTTTAAAATATTGCAGTTTGAAGTAAATTATAAGTACTTTTCTTACTTTTTTTAGTTGCAGTTTACACATTCTGTAATCACAGGATCACAGGTACTTCATCAATTTTAAACACAATTTGCTGGGGGTGGTCTCGTTTTATAGAGAATTCAACTGTGCAAAGAAAGAATTTTGATTTGTGTTTCTGAGATGAATCTCTTTATAAGTCCTTGATATTTCCACTGACAAACATGCGTGCCCATTCAGATTCTGTGTTAAATTGTGTTCCATAAGCTCGCCCCCGCTAAAATGAAATTCTGGATCCGCCCTTGATAAGTCAATATAAACGAACATTCTACATGAATTTAATTGTGTCGCTGGGATATGAGTAACTCACTAGTGAGTTATGTTATTACAAGGAATTTAGAGATGCTTTTTCTATAGTTTCTTGGTTATTACAGAGACTTAATAGATCTAGCATGTACAAGGGCGTAGCATTGGACATTTGGTAGTTATTGAAGGATAAGGTGTGCTGGTTGATTCCCACTTCCGCTGAAGGGGGTTCGGGAAAATTTTTAGAAATAGAAATATAAATACTGGCTTCTGTTGACTTTTCAAACTTATATGTTTCATTGGGTTAAAGTTCATTACTTAACAAAATATCAACCTACGGCGGGACATGTCAAACCGGATATGGCATCTCGGGCTGCACTTTTATTGCCATATAAACACATATTACACACTATTTAGTTATGCGTGGAAGAGTTCATACTTTAGCTTTTTAATAGGTTACCTTGTTTGTTCTATTGCTTCTATCTACTTTTTAGCCGGTTTTTTTAAGGCTTCAATTTCAAATGTTACTCAGCAGAGTAACTGAGTATGCCACGCTACGCGCCTAAATATGTCACTAGTTATTACAAGGCCTTACAAAGGTTCTATACAAGTCCTTGGTTATTATAATCAATACTTTGATTTTATACTTTCATAGTTGAAATAATTATACTATAGATCTACAGAGTTAAAATAGTCACGATTCCTTTAAATTAACAGGATGTTTTCGTAGAATTAGGCGAGGTGTTCCGAATATTCATATTGAGCGAGGTGCTCCGAATGGGTGTTGTTGATAAATAAAATACATATATATGGCCTTCCAAATTAATTGTGAGTGTTTGCTGTATAATGATTGACAAGTAATCATCACTTGTCAAATTGGTATGTTACATTTACAATCATTGTTTAGTTTTTTAGCTCAGCTGAGCCGAAGGCCCGAGTCTGATCTTATCGTAGTCTCATTTAATCGCCGTAATAGGGGTGAGACAAGCCGAAAACGTGCTTTGATATGCACTAATCTTATCGTAATGTGAGGTAGCCTGATTATGGACAGCTTTTTTTTATATAATTTTGATATCAGATCTGCTGTCCATCGTCGGAAAACGCAAAAATAAAAATCTTTAAAAGGCGCCATAGAGACGTGCAATATGTCTCACTAATGGTGAGGGTCTCGCTATTTAGATAGATAAGCTCCAGTGTTAGATAGCAATTACTTGTTATTTTAATTTATCTAACATTTTTTTTTTAAATATGAGAAGGGGTTTCAGATTTGTTAAATAGACATTTATTTGTACTTTAAAATTATATGGGAAAACGGTAAAATCTGTCCCCCCCCCCCCCCCCCCCCCCCCCCCCCCCCATTTATTTTAGGTATTATTTCAATCACCTTGATGTTTGAATAATTATTTAGTATATTACAGTTGAGACTGGGTCCTTGAAAGGGATTTGATATCCGTAAAGTGCCAGCAGGGACCAATAAAGGGATAAAATTAATTGTGAAATTTATAAAAAAAAAAATGAAATTGTTTTCTTAAGAACTGTCAGATGAGCAGATGTCATATTTGGATTAACCAAGGACTTATATAGAAAGATAGGAAACTTGCATCTCCTGACTAAATGTTGATAAAATAGCATACGAAGGATTAATTATTTGGCAAATTAATCATTCAAATTTCACAGGAAACTGATTTCTTCTACATAAAAAATTAAGTGTATGTAACCTTAGATGTTTTATAACTTTTTAAACACACTTTAATGATCTTAAATGTTGCAGTTTGAAATATGATTTCAAGTATTTTCCTTAATTTTAGTTGCAGTATAAAAATTTCTGAAAAATGAATTATTTTAATTTACTACTAAAAACAGTGTTTTTCCTCCATAAGTTGTGTTTATGAAATATAAAAAAAAGTATTCTTAACAACTTCTGCTCTGAAACCACTGGGCCAACTTCACAGTAATGTTCCTTGAGTGACCCTCTACCAAGTTTGTTCAAGCCATTTTAATTCATCAAAAAACATGGCCCCCAGGGGGGGGCAGGACAAGTTTAATTAGTTAAAACTTAAAAAATCTTCTTGTCAGAAACTACTGGCCCGATTTTTAAATAATTTCACAAAAATGTTGGACAGGGTGTAGGGTTAGTTGACTATATAAGCTATAGTAACAACTTAACATTTTTATTTGTCAAAAAACATGGCAGCCAGGGGGTGGGGTTAGTTTTATGTCAAATTAATGCCCTTGTTTTATAGCATAAATGTCTGTATATAGCAATTATTATAAGAAGAGGTAATAAACTCTTTAGATAAACTTTTTTTTTTTTGCTATTATTATAAAATATTATATTATATTATACCAGATATAAGTTTTAAAAGATAATTCTTCATAAAAATATGAATGATACAATTATAATCAATGATTGAAATATTATAAATCATGAACCATTTTAAAATAGGTGTTTTTCTGAATATAAAAGTCAGAGTTTTTATGGTTCAGACAGGGATGGTTTACTGCTTCATAATAAAGCAATACCAAATATTTAGCTAGTTTCTTCACAGCAAGAAGTCTGCTTGAGATTTTCAGTGTCAAAGTGTACTTGAAATTTCGGAGGAGGAGCTTAATTGTTTTTGGGGGAAGAGTGCATGCGACAAAGATTCTTTCAAGCGATAGGCTTTGGGAAGGCTTGTGTTTGAAACTCATAAGAATATATATTGTGTTGGAACTGTGGATTGTTCCATGCACAATAGTTTAGTCTGATGCTTAAGTTTGAAACCGTTCTAAAAATTAACAGGTTAGGTTTGTGCTGAAACTGGATTTTTATCTTAGTTTGAAGACTTGGGTTTGGAACAGTCTCCAAACGTATAGGCAACTATAGTAAAAACTTCAAAAGCCTTCTATTCAAAATCTACTGACCTGATTTTGATGTAATTTCTCTGACATTTACCATGGGTGAACCTCTACCAAGTTGGAACTTTTCTACGCATCTGTTACATCTTCAAAACAAATAAAAATTCTAACTACTTGTCCATCTCGTCTTTCTGGAATTTGGAGTGTACTTCTATTATATAATCATAATAAGTTGTGTGACTCAAGGTCAGTCAGGTAAGCGATATAGGGCCATCTTGGCCCTCTTGTTTTAATATTTAGCATAATTTTATTTCATCAAGTGCCAACAGGTGAAAAGTTAACTGTTAACATAACCACCTTTCCTTGGATCCTGGAAAGTTAACTCTCCGCTGTAACTGTATACTTTCCCAATTGAATCATCGGTGGAAAACATACGACAATGGAACACACTTTCTTATATCAATTATCATGGAGTGGGTTGGGTGGTGATTCAAACGCATAAACCCTGGAGTGATAGACACGCTACTGACTGAGTTAACTGGGTACGACTTGTTAATGTGATATAAAACACTTCATAATTATTTTATTTTGCAGGAATGACGAGTAAATGTTTACCATGGGTCAGGCTCTATCCTCAAATAAGCCGGTTCAAATGGAGCCACATGCACAAGTGTTCGAAGCTGTTGAAAACGGAAGGGTGTGGCGACTGCAATACTTTCACGATAAATTTCCAGATTTTTGTCGTCTCACCAAGAACGGAAAATCGCTCCTCCATTATGCAGTTTCTTGTCATCAGATTAAATGTGCTAAGTTCTTACTGGAAAGTGGCGTTGATGTGAACTGCTGTGACACGTACAACAATACACCATTACTGGAAGTGGTACAAGCCAACTACAAAAGCATATCTGAAATGCATGAAGTGATTCATCTTCTTGTCCAATCAAAAGCGAACATAAACGCAACCAACTCACTCAAAAGAACTGCGTTGTTGAAGTCAATTATCATTTTCCATCATGATGTATCTAATGTTCTGCTAAAACTTGGTGCAGACACAAATATTGCAGATATAGATGGCCTTCTACCGATACATGTGTGTGCAACCTATTCTTCGTTACCGCTTTTGAAAGAAGTTCTGGACCATGGAGCCAATATTAATGCTCAAGATAAAAAGGGACGAACTGCCTTATACTTTGCCATACTTTCTGGTCATCAATGTATTGTGGATGAACTTATCCAGCGTAAATGTGATCTTAATCTTGGGTCAAGTCTGGGGTTTCCTCTTCAGACAGCCATTGTGAAAGGTAAAGTAGACGCTGTTCGTGCTTTATTGTTTCACGGTGTCGACATCCAGTGTAAAATAACGGAGCATAGACAGACATTGTCAAAGGCAAAAGACTATGTCAACCTTGCTATGATTGTGCTACACAATGATCATATAGCCTTCAGACACGCTCAGCTTCAGAATCTGCCTAATAATGTTGGATTAGACCAAGCAACACAGCGACTTGAAAAGTCGTGGCTTGTTCTCAACATGATACTGCAGGCGTATGGAAATGAAATAAATATAGCAAAAAACATTTTGATAAAAATGCGAAAACCAGTGATTTTTGAAAAAATGCCAGATAATCCAATGTCGCGTAAACTGAGACAGGTTTGTAAGAGGATTGCTTTTATGCATGAAATGAGTAAAACACACAGCTCGGCACAGTTGGACGGTATGCCTAAGGTAGACAATGTTGTTGATAAAACCTCACTGCAAAATATATGTAGAATGGAGGTGAGAAAATTGGTGATGAAAGAGAGGACCAATGTGATATATGCTGTGGAAAAATTAGATGTCTCGGTGATTGTGAAAGATATTTTGTTACTGAAAGATATACCATTACAGTTTTATTCTAATTAATATGACTACAGTTATATACAAAACAGGACAAGCAGGATTTTAGGTTCCATATATAATATACAGACTTGTAAACTTTTACTTGGTATGCATGATCAGTTTTTAAAATTCATAATTGGGTTTTGGTATTCATGATCAGTGTTTGGAATTCATGATCAGTTTTTGAAATTCATAATTAGGTTTTGAAATTCATAATTAGGTTTTGCAATTCATCAGTTTTTGGAATTCATAATTGAGATTTGGAAGTCATGGTCAGTTTTGGAATTAATATTAAAAAAAATAATTAAGCTTATCAGCTTTTGAAATTTACATAACGGTAATCAGTTTTTAGAATTTATAATCTTTTTTTTTAATTCATTAAAGTTTTTTTAGCTCCACTATTTGTATTCAATTATTTTTGTACCAAAGTACAGCTGATAGAAATATAAACATTCTCAAGTATCAATTACTTGTGGTTAACAACAGGTTTGTCCACTGTTGTGGATTTAGAACAAAAAGTTGAATTATGCGCTTTGATTTTTCAAAAAAAAAAAAAAAAAGCAAAAAAAAACTAGAGCAATTTCTCTGGTTTGAAAAATAACCTGTTAAACATAAAGAAATTGATTTACTGTAGGTGGCAAAAACATTAATTTAAAAATAAGAAAATTATCATAAAACAAGAAATGTCACTGATAAGTGTCACATGCCCCACAAATGGTCTGTGAAAATAACCATATATTTTATAATAGGTTGCGATGTATCCATGAATATCAAGAGTCATGGACTGATGCTAGATGCGCAATTTCATGGGTTTTTTTTTTACATTAAAGTGTGACCTTGACCTTTGTGTAACCATGACCTTGACATCTGATGAAATGATCTGGGAATTTCTACAGGTAAATGCAGGTGATACATCATCATGACATGCTGATCACTTGTGTCAAGCTCTTTTAAAATCCCTCCATGTAAAACAAAATTACAGACTAGACATGAAGCAAACTGAAAGTGTGACCTTGACCTTTGTGTAACCTTGCCCTTGACATCTAATGTAAAAGTATTTGTATTTCTACAGCTAAATGCAGGTGATACATCATCATGACATGCTGATCAATTTTGTGAAGCTCTTTTAAAATCCCTCCATGTAAAACAAAATTACCGACCAGACATGAAGCAAACTGAAAGTGTGGCCTTGACCTTTGTGTAATGTTGACCTTGACATCTAATGTAAAGTTCTTGGAATTTCTACAGGTAAATGCAGGTGAGACATCAGCATGACATGTTGATCACTTGTGTCAAGCTCTTTTAAAATCCCTCCATGTAAAACAATGGAAGTGTGGCCTTGACCTTTGAGGTTAGGTTCTGGGTCTTAAAGTGACACTTTGTCATGTCATGTTGATCAATTGATAAATTGAGCCAAGTGTTTTTGAAATCCATCCATGTATGATAAACTTACAGACCGAACTTGGAATCTCAAACAGACTCAAAGTGTGACCCTGACCTTTGAGGTACGGGTCTGGGTCTTACATGTGACACATCGTCCTGTCATCTTGATCAATTGAGCCAAGTTAAAGACAAAGTTACAGACCATACACAAATTGAAAGTGTGACCTTGACCTTTGAGGAAAGATTCTGGGTCTTACATAAAACACTTCATGTCATGTTGATCAACTGAGCCAAGTGTTTTTGAAATTCATCCATAGGTGACAAAGTTACAGACCAGACACAAAATCTTACACAGTCTCAAAAAGTCCTCAAACAAAGTTAAATTGTGACATTGGCCTTTGAAGTGGGTGTCTGGGTTTGACGTGCAACACATTTGTCATTTGTAGCAAGAATTAAAAAAATCCATCTATACAGGCTGGACACGAAATCTCACACAGACTCAAAGTGCTGTCAAACAACCTCGAAGTGGTATGGGTGTGGGTCTTGCTTGTGTGGCACATTGTCATATCATGTTATGTTGCTCATTTATAGCAAGTATTAACAAAATCCATCTATGCATGACAAAGTTGCAGGCAGGACACGAATCTCGCACAGACTCAAAGTGCTGTCAAACAAACTCAGTGTGACCTTGGCCTTTAAGATACAGATGTGGTTCTTACTCACGACATGTCATCATGTTTATTATATTGATTATTTGATTATTTCTAGCAAGTATTAACAAAATCCATCTATGCACGACAAAGTTACAGGCTTGACATGAAATACTGGACGAAAGGACGGACAGACGCTGCGATAACTATATGCCACCCCCAAACATTTTTGGGAAGGGCATAAAAAGACTAGAGCAATTTTTCTGGTTTGAAAAATAACTTTTTAAACATAAAGAAGTTGATTTACTATAGGTGGCAAAAGCTTTAATGTAAAAATAAGAAAATTATCATGAAAAAATAATAATTAACTGTAAAATTGTTTAATTAAATAAAAGAAGATAATAATTATGTTGTATTATGGCCAGTATAAATGTTACTTCTGCTGATCGCTGAAGTATATATACCTGTGCATGTCCCTATAGAGCTATTCTATTCTAGTTTTACTTGCATACTCCAGCTTCCATATACTATACATGTTATTAAAAGTAGTTTGAACACAACAGTTGCTTGTCATTCATTACATCATAACAAAACATAGTGTTATTATAGTGAATATGGGTAATATGCGTGACACAATGTCATGTTATGTTGATCATTTGTAGCAAGTATTATAAAACTTATCTATGCATGACAGTTACAGGCCGGACAAGAAATCTCACAAAGACTTAAAGTGTTGTTAAACAAACACAAAGTGTGACCTTGGCCTGTAATGTCATGCTGATGAATTGAGCCAAGTGTTTTTGAAATGTATCAATAGGTGACAAAGTTACAGACTGGACACAAAATCTCAGGCAGACTGAACAGGTCATCAAACAAAGTTAAATTGTGACCATGACCTTTGAAGTTCGAGTCTGCATGTTACGCGTGACACGTCATCTTGTTATGTTGATCATTTAAAACAGGTATTTATAAGATTCATCTATGCATGACACAGTAACAGGCCGAACACCAAATCTCACTCAGACTTAGTGTTGTCAAACTCAAAGTGTGACCTTGACCTTTGAGGTACAGGTGTGGGTCTTACACATGACAGGTCGTCATGTCATCTTGATGACTTTAGACCAGACACGAAATCTTAAACAAACTGAAAAGGTCATCAAACAAATTGCGATTACTTTATGCCACCCCAAAATTTTTCAGGAGGTGGGGGGAGACAGTTGATTTAAAATAATAGGTATTAAATCTGTAACTTTTGAAAATATGCCAGATATTCAATTAACATTTAATTTGTTCATAAAGCATCATCATGTATGTAGCCTCATTGTTCACATAATCAGTTTTTGGTATTCATAACTGGGTTATAGAGTCTTCTATCATTGTAAAGTGCTCTCGACAATAGACTCTCGCGCCTTTGTGAATGCCCTGGACAATAGATTTTCCCATCCTTGTGAAGTGCCCTAGACAATAGGCTCTCACATTTTTGTGAAGTGCTCTGGACAATAGATTCTCCCATCCTTGTGAAGTGCCCTGGACAATAGACTCTTGCGTCTTTGTGAATGCCCTGAACAATAGATTCTCCCATCCTTGTGAAGTGGCCTGGACAATAGACTTTCCTGTCTTTGTGAATGCCCTGAATAATAGATTCTCCCATCCTTGTGAAGTAGACTGAACAATAGACTCTCTCGTTTTTGTGAAGTGCCCTGGACAAGACTCTCCTGTCTTTGTGAATGCCCTGAAAAATAGATTCTCCCATCCTTGTGAAGTGGCCTGAACAATAGACTCTCCCGTCTTTGTGAATGCCCTGAATAATAGACTCTTCCATCCTTGTGAAGTGCCCTGGACAATAGACTTTTGCATCTTTGTGAAGTGGCCTGGACAATAGACTTTCATGTTTTTGTGAATGCCCTGAACAATAGATTCTCCCATCCTTGTGAAGTGCCCTGGACAATAGACTCTCGCGTATTTGTGATTGCCCTGAACAATAGACTCTCCCATCCTTGTGAAGTGCCCTGGACAATAGAATCTCGCGTGTTTGTGAATGCCCTGAACAATAGACTCTCCCATCCTTGTGAAGTGCCCTGGACAATAGACTCTTGCGTCTTTGTGAAGTTCCCTGAACAATAGATTCTCACATCTTTGTGAAGTGCCCTGAAAAATAGATTCTAACATCTTTGTGTAGTGCCCTGAACAATAGACTCTCGTGTTTTTGTGAATGACCTGAATAATAGACTCTCCCATCCTTGTGAAGTGCCCTGGACAATAAACTTTTGCATCTTTGTGAAGTGGCCTGGACAATAGACTTTCATGTTTTGTGAATGCCCTGAACAATAGATTCTCCCATCCTTGTGAAGTGCCCTGGACAATAGACTCTCCCGTCTTTGTGAATGCCCTGAACAATAGACTTTCCCATCCTTGTGAAGTGCCCTGAACAATAGATTCTCGCGTCTTTGTGAATGCCCTGAACAATAGACTCTCACGTCTTTGTGAATGCCCTGAATAATAGATTCTCCCATCCTTGTGAAGTGCCCTGAACAATAGATTCTCACATCTTTGTGAAGTGCCCTGGACGATAGACTCTCCCATCCTTGTGAAGTGCCCGGGACAATAGACTCTTGCATCTTTGTGAATGCCCTGAACAATACACTCTCCCATCCTTGTGAAGTGCCCTGGACAATAGACTCTTGCGTCTTTGTGAAGTTCCCTGAACAATAGACTCTCCCATCCTTGTGAAGTGCTCTGAACAATAGATTCTCACATCTATGTGAAGTGCCCAGGACAATAGACTCTCACATCTTTGTGGATGCCCTGAACAATAGACTCTCACATCTTTGTGAATGCCCTGAACAATAGACTCTCACATCCTTGTGAAGTGCCCTAAACAATAGATTCTCCAATCCTTGTGAAGTGCCCTGGACAATAGACTCTCACATCCTTGTGAAGTGGCCTGAACAATAGACTTTCATGTTTTGTGAAGTGCCCTGAACAATAGACTCTCACGTCTTTGTGAAGTGCCCTGGACAATAGACTTTCATGTTTTGTGAAGTGCCCTGGACAATAGACTCTCACATCTTTGTGAAGTGGCCTGGACAATAGACTTTCATGTTTTGTAAAAGCCCTGAACAATAGATTCTCCCATCCTTGTGAAATGCCCTGAACAATAGATTCTCACATCTTTGTGAAGTGCCCTGAACAATAGATTCTCCCATCCTTGTGAAGTGCCCTGGACAATAGACTCTCGCGTCTTTGTGAAGTTCCCTGAACAATAGATTCTCCCATCCTTGTGAAGTGCTCTGGACAATAGACTCTCTGAAGTGCCCTGAACAATAGATTCTCCCATCCTTGTGAAGTGCCCTGGACAATAGTCTCTCCCGTCTTTGTGAATGCCCTGAACAATAGATTCTCCCATCCTTGTGAAGTGCTCTGGACAATAAACTCTCACATCTTTGTGAAGTGCCCTGAACAATAGATTCTCCCATCCTTGTAAAGTGCCCTGGACAATTGATTCTCTGAAGTGCCCTGAACAATAGACTCTCGCGTCTATGTGAAGTGCCCTGGACAATAGACTCTCGCGTCTTTGTGAATGCCCTGAATAATAGATTCTGCCATCCTTGTGAAGTGCATTGAACAATAGACTCTCCCGTTTTTGTGAAGTGCCCTGAACAATAGACTCTCACATCTTTGTAAATGCCCTGGACAAAAGACTCTTGCATCTTTGTGAAGTGGCCTGGACAATAGACTTTCATGTTTTGTGAAAGCCCTGAACAATAGATTCTCCCATCCTTGTGAAGTGCCCTGAACAATAGACTCTCGCGTCTTTGTGAATGCCCTGAACAATAGATTCTCCCATCCTTGTGAAGTGCCCTGGACAATAGACTCTCACATCTTTGTGAAGTACCCTGAACAATAGATTCTCCCATCCTTGTGAAGTGCCCTGGACAATAGACTCTTGCGTCTTTGTGAAGTGCCCTGAACAATAGATTCTCCCATCCTTGTGAAGTGCTCTGGACAATAGACTCTCACATCTTTGTGAAGTGCCCTTAACAATAGATTCTCCCATCCTTGTGAAGTGCCCTGGACAATAGACCCTCCCTTCTTTGTGAATGCCCTGAACAATATATTCTCCCATCCTTGTGAAGTGCTCTGGACAATAGACTCTCACATCTTTGTGAAGTGCCCTGAACAATAGATTCTCCCATCCTTGTCAAGTGCCCTGGACAATAGACTCTTTGAAGAGCCCTGAACAATAGACTCTCGCGTCTTTGTGAAGTGCCCTGGACAATAGACTCTCACGTCATTGTGAATGCCCTGAATAATAGATTCTCCCATCCTTGTGAAGTGCCGTGAACAATAGACTCTCCCGTTTTTGTGAATGCCCTGGACAATAGACTCTCACGTCTTTGTGAAGTGCCCTGGACAATAGACTCTCTAAAGTGCCCTGAACAATAGACTCTCCCATCCTTGTGAAGTGCCCTGGACAATAGACTCTCGCGTCTTTGTGAAGTGCTCTGAACAATAGACTCTCCCATCCTTGTGAATTGCCCTGGACAATAGACTCTCACGTCTTTGTGAAGTGCCCTGAACAATAGATTCTCCCATCCTTGTGAAGAGCCCTGGACAATAGATTCTCACATCTTTGTGAAGTGCCCTGGACAATAGACTCTCACGTCTTTGTGAATGCCCTGAATAATAGATTCTCCCATCCTTGTGAAGTGCCCTGGACAATAGATTCTCACGTCTTTGTGAAGTGCCCTGGACAATAGACTCTCACGTCTTTGTGAAGTGCCCTGAACAATAGATTCTCCCATCCTTGTGAAGTGCCCTGGACAATTGACTCTCATGTCTTTGTGAAGTGCCCTGAACAATAGATTCTCCCATCCTTGTGAAGTGCCCTGGACAATAGATTCTCACATTTTTGTAAAGTGCCCTGGACAATAGACTCTCACATCTTTGTGAATGCCCTGAATAATAGATTCTCCCATCCTTGTGAAGTGCCCTGGACAATAGATTCTCACTTCTTTGTGAAGTGCCCTGGACAATAGACTTTCACGTCTTTGTGAAGTGCCTTGAACAATAGATTCTCCCATCCTTGTGAAGTGCCCTGGACAATAGATTCTCACATCTTTGTGAAGTGCCCTGGACAATAGACTCTCACGTCTTTGTGAATGCCCTGAATAATAGATTCTCACATCCTTGTGAAGTGCCCTGGACAATAGATTCTCATATCTTTGTGAAGTGCCCTGGACAATAGACTCTCACGTCTTTGTGAAGTGCCCTGAACAATAGATTCTCCCATCCTTGTGAAGTGCCCTGGACAATAGACTCTCACGTCTTTGTGAAGTGCCCTGAACAATAGATTCTCCCATTTTTGTGAAGTGCCCTGGACAATAGATTCTCACATTTTTGTGAAGTGCCCTGGACCATAGACTCTCACATCTTTGTGAATGCCCTGAATAATAGATTCTCCCATCCTTGTGAAGTGCCCTGGACAATAGATTATCACGTCTTTGTGAAGTGCCCTGGACAATAGACTCTCACGTCTTTGTGAAGTGCCCTACACAATAGACTCTCACGTCTTTGTGAATTCCCTGAATAATAGATTTTCCCATCCTTGTGAAGTGCCCTGGACAATAGATTCTCACGTCTTTGTGAAGTGCCCTGGACAATAGATTCTCACATCTTTGTGAAGTGCCCTGGACAATAGACTCTCACGTCTTTGTGAATGCCCTGAATAATAGACTCTCCCATCCTTGTGAAGTGCCCTGGACAATAGATTCTCACGTCTTTGTGAAGTGCCCTGGACAATAGATTCTCACGTCTTTGTGAAGTGCCCTGGACAATAGATTCTCACATCTTTGTGAAGTGGCCTGAACAATAGACTCTCACGTCTTTGTGAATGCCCTGAATAATAGATTCTCCCATCCTTGTGAAGTGGCCTGAACAATAGACTCTCACGTCTTTGTGAATGCCCTGAACAATAGATCCTCCCATCCTTGTGAAGTGCTCTGGACAATAGACTCTCACATCTTTGTGAAGTGCCCTGAACAATAGATCGTTCATCCTTGTAAAGTGCCCTGAACAATAGACTCTCGCGTCTTTGTGAAGTGCCCTGGACAATAGACTCTCACATCTTTATGAATGCCCTGAATAATAGATTCTCCCATCCTTGTGAAGTGCTTTGAACAATAGACTTTCACGTCTTTGTGAAGTGTTCTGGACAATAGATTCTAACAGCTTTGTAAATGCCCTGAACAATATATTCTCACATCTTTGTGATTGCCCTGGAGAATAGATTCTCCCATCCTTGTGAAGTGCCCTGGACAATAGACCCTCCGGTCTTTGTGAATGCCCTGGACAACAGATTCTCACATCTTTGTGAAAGCCCTGTATAATAGATTATCACATCCTTGTGAAGTGCTCTGGACAATAGATTCTCACATCTTTGTGAAGTGCCCTGGACAATAGACTCTCACGTCTTTGTGAATGCCCTGGACAATAGACTCTCGCGTCTTTGTGAATGCCCTGAATAATAGATTCTCCCATCCTAGTGAAGTGCTCTGGACAATAGATTCTCACATCCTTGTGAAGTGGCCTGAACAATAAACTATCACGTCTTTGTGAAGTAGCCTGAACAATAGACTCTCACGTCTTTGTAAAGTGCCCTGGACAACAGACTCTCACATCCTTGTGAAGTGCCCTGAACAATAAACTGTCACGTCTTTGTGAATGCCCTGAATAATAGATTCTCCCATGCTTGTGAAGTGGCCTGAACAATAGACTCTCACGTCTTTGTGAAGTGCCCTGGAAAATAGACTCTCACATCTTTGTGAATGCCCTGAACAATAGATTCTCCCATCCTTGTGAAGTGCCCTGAACAATAGACTCTCACATCTTTGTTAATGCCCTGAATAATAGATTCTCCCATCCTTGTAAAGTGGCCTGAACAATAGACTCTCACATCTTTGTGAAGTGCCCTGGACAATAGACTCTCTGAAGTTCCCTGAACAATAGACTCTCCCATCCTTGTGAAGTGGCCTGAACAATAGACTCTCACGTCTTTGTGAATGCCCTGAATAATAGATTCTCCCATCCTTGTGAAGTGGCCTGAACAATAGACTCTCACATTTTTGTGAAGTGCCCTGGACAATAGACTCTCACATCCTTGTGAAGTGTCCTGAACAATAGACTCCCACGTCTTTGTAAAGTGGCCTGAACAATAGACTCTCCCGTTTTTGTGAAGTGCCCTGGACAATAGATTCTCCCATCCTTGTGAAGTGGCCTAGACAATAGACTCTCACATCCTTGTGAAGTGGCCATAACAATAGACTCTCACATCCTTGTGAAGTGGCCTGAACAATAGACTCTCACATCCTTGTGAAGTGGCCTGAACAATAGACTCTCATTTTTTTGTGAAGTGCCCTAGACAAAACTCTCGCATCTTTTTTTTTTTTTTTTTTTTTTTTTAACCACCATTTGATGGTCCGTTTATTCTCCCAGTCATAGGTGTAAGGAGGTCAGGGAGGACCACCCTCCTTCACACCATACAAAAAGCAAGCAATTATGAAGTAATATATAATTATTATTTTAGATGCTCTCTCATTCAACCATTCATTCTTAGTATGTATATAGTGTTTCTTCTATAATGTGACATTATTGAAAAAAACATCAAAATATTTTTTTCTGTCTATTTAGGCAATATATCAATATTTGAAATGATGGGGTGTAGAAAACAATGTAGGGGGTGGGGGATGGATTTTGCCATGTGAGGCTACACATTTGTTTTAAACATGGATTATATGTACATTTTAAACTATTTGTGTGGATACATTTGTACACAATTTAAATCATGATGAAATCAGTATTTGTATAGTACCCCAATCTTCACTAAATTTATCAAACCTACCATTCTTAATGTTAATCCACTTGTTTACCTCATACAATGCTCTCATATTTCCTATTTGTCCATGAAATGAAATTTTGTTATTTGCATCCTTGTGAAGTGCTTTAAACAATAGACTCTCGGGTCTTTGTGAACTGCCCTGAACAATAGACTCTCGTGTCTTTATGAATGTCCTGAACAATAGATTCTCCCATCCTTGTGAAGTGCCTTGAACAATAGACTCTCGTGTCTTTGTGAATGCCCTGAACAATAGATTTTCCTGTCCTTGTGAAGTGGCCTGGACAATAGACTCTCCTGTCTTTGTGAATGCCCTGAACAATAGATTCTCCCATCCTTGTGAAGTGCCCTGAACAATAGACTCTCGTGTCTTTGTGAATGCCCTGAACAATAGACTCTTGCGTCTTTGTGAATGCCCTGGACAATAGACTCTCCCATCCTTGTGAAGTGCCCTGGACAAAATACTCTCCCATCCTTGTGAAGTGGCCAATAGACTCTTGCGTCTTTGTGAATGCCCTGAACAATAGACTCTTGTGAATGCCCTGAATAATAGACTCTTGCGTCTTTGTGAATGCCCTGAACAATAGACTCTTGTGTCTTTGTGAATGCCCTGAACAATAGACTCTCCCATCCTTGTGAAGTGCCCTGAACAATAGAATCTCGTGTCTTTGTGAATGCCCTGAACAATAGACTCTCCCATCCTTGTGAAGTGCCCTGGACAATACACTCTAGCGTCTTTGTGAATGCCCTGAATAATAGATTCTCCCATCGTTGTGAAATGCCCTGAACAATAGACTCTTGTGTCTTTGTGAATGCCCTGAACAATAGATTCTCCCATCCTTGTGAAGTGCCCTAAACAATAGACTCTTGCGTCTTTGTGAATGCCCTGAACAATAGACTTTCCCATCCTTGTGAAGTGCCCTGGACAATAGACTCTTGCGTCTTTGTGAAGTGCTCTGGACAATAGACTCTTGCGTCTTTGTGAATGCCCTAAACAATAGATTCTCCCATCCTTGTGAAGTGCTCTGGACAATAGACTCTCACATCTTTGTGAAGTGCCCTGAACAATGAATTCTCCCATCCTTGTGAAGTGCCCTGGACAATAGACTCTCGCGTCTTTGTGAAGTGCCCTGAACAATAGATTCTCCAATCCTTGTGAAGTGCCCTGGACAATAGACCCTCCCGTCTTTGTGAATGCCCTGAACAATAGATTCTCCCATCCTTGTGAAGTGCTCTGGACAATAGACTCTCATATCTTTGTGAAGTGCCCTGAACAATAGATTCTCCCATCCTTGTGAAGTGCTCTGGACAATAGACTCTCATATCTTTGTGAAGTGCCCTGAACAATAGATTCTCCCATCCTTGTGAAGTGCCCTGAACAATAGACTCTTGTGTCTTTGTGAATGCCCTGAACAATAGATTTTCCCATACTTGTGAAGTGCCCTGGACAATAAACTCTCCCGTCGTTGTGAATGCCCTGAACAATAGACTCTCCCATCATTGTTTTTGAGCCATTTCATTATCAGACTAGACTTTCATAATCTTTCACCTGGATTTATTGACATTTTGTCAACAGGAGTTTGTAAATTTCATATTTTAATCTATAATCTATAATTCATTGGGCATATTTTCCGAAAATTTCATTTAAATTCAAACAGAAATAAGCATGTAACAACTTCTTGAAATGCACCACCCACAAAGTGAAAATTTAAAATTGAATCAGTATCTTACATGTCCACCATTTGCAGCAAGAAAATCGATACATCTTGACCTCATTATATGAACCCTAACCCAATTGAGTATGTATGGGACTGTTTAAAAAACAAGACAACTTTCACAACCACGCACTTGTACCAGAACTTTAAACAGGCCTGGAATAACTTTGTCCAAAGATACCTGCAGAGATATATTGTATCCACTGTAAATGGTGCACATACATGCGATGCTGATATAATTGTAAACACTGATCCAGCAGGTGGTGCATTTCAAAAAATTGACACACGTTTATTGCTTTATGAATTTAAATATGCACAATGAATTTGTTCATTAAAATTGTAGATTAAAATATGAAATTCACAAACTCGTGTTGATGAGATATTAATAAATCCATGTGACCGATTATGAAAGTTGAGTAGTGCATACCCAGATAAACTGCAAGTAACCCAAAGTCTGCATTCATTATTTATGAGTGTTTACAGTGATGTGAACAGCAGTGTATTAATCATTCAATAGGGATCGTAAGTTTGAATCCCAGCCCAGCCAAATTCTCCGTGATGATTGATACATAGCATTGCATCTCATTGTCATTCATCTTTCACCACCAATTTGAGTGAGAAAGTTACTTGACCAATTATAAAAAACTTGGCATGTATTTTATAATTATACAGATACAAACGAAATATTAATTCAATACATAAACCACTTCAGAATTTATTGATCGAAAATCAATTCTTGGACACACAAATGAACGGTCAGACGCACAAACAGAGGTAACACTTAACACCCCTTTGTCGTTCTTCAAATGGCAGGAGTATGAAAAGTAACATTGTCTTTATTCATTAATGGGACAAAACTATGTTTATATAGCATATAAAGCATTATCCATGTACACACAATACAGCCAAACCTGTATAAGCGACCACCTCTATCAAGCAGTCACTTGCCTTAAGCAGCCACATTTGCTATTTCCCATTTCTAAGCTTTCAGAGCAAATTAACCTGTATTAAGCATCCACCTCTCTTAAAAGGCAACTTTCACTCCTTCCCTTGACTGGTTTCTAAAGACAGGTTTGACAGTCAATGTATTTATTTTAAATATTAAAATTTTATTAACTATCAGTGTAAACAAAAACAATGAAAATAAAAGACAAAACGCTGTGGGTTAACAATTTAATAATAATGGTACCAAAAAGTATGATGGCAAAGTAAAGTAACAAAAATTAAATTTATCTAATTTGTTAAAATATTATAACCTACAGTCAAATATTAATAAAAGCTACCTGGTATGCAGTAATCACTAACACATGACCATATAAATATTAATAAATGTACACTAAAAAACAAGATTTTTATTTCCTGTATATTGCTAATTATTGAAAGATATTCAGACTTAAAGGTACAGAATGCAACAAACATTAAACATATTTATGCTTCGTAATTGTACCCCACCCCACACCCCTGTTTTGTAACTGACGTTGTGTATACTATGTAGTTATCATGTACAACACATTCAAGTTCATGTTTCTGCATTAGAACTATTCCTTTTCACGCTAGATTACATGTATGTAGTTTTGTTTAATACGTGTGTGTAATATTCACATCATATAGATGTAATCTTCATTAACTTGGAGGAAATAAACATGATAATAATTTCCTGCATATTAGATGTATAAACCAGATAATCAGATCAGATAATGAAATATCACTATTTCCTGTTTTACCAACATTCCATTAGATTGACGTGTTTATAAATAAACTACTATCGATTCTTTACAATGAACAAATTGGGGTTTTAAGTCCTACCAACACCAAAATGTTTTAATGGTGCAGCAGCGTAATAAACTATGATTTTTTTTTATATTAACCGAGTTTAATTCACTATCAATTCATCGATCAATGTTTTCTGTATTTATCAATTTGTTATGGTAAAATTATTTTTTGTTTCATTATTTATGGAAAAGACCCTGAAAAAAAAATAGAATACATACTGTTTTTCTGAGTTAATTACTAAACTTTCTGAAAGCATCACATAAATCATTTTTGCTTACTTGCTTAATAAATATAATATTTCACCTTTTACTTCATATAGACACCTTTGGACTCCTAATATAGAAGGCTTTTGAATTATTGGGTTAATTATGTTTATATTAACTAACAGAGTGGAAAACAGTGCAGGATGTGTTCAGATTGCTCGTTACGAGCAATCTGAACTCTTCCTGCACTGTTTTCAAAGGCCTTCTGTGATTGGTGTAGGAAAACGCGTATCTATGGAGTAAAGGGTTAATGTACAACATTCGTGCAAGATCTTCTACAGATGTTGCCAGCTGGAAAGGACATTCCAGGCTTCCTCTTCATGTATGATCACAACAAACTGACATAATGTTAAAATAAGAAAGCATAACTTTGTAGAAACAGAGCAAATTTGATTCAACAGTATTAGGCCATAATAAATTAATTGCTTGATTATCATCCCCGCCTGCCCCCTAATGTTCATGCTTCCTTGATCCTTTTTATTTTCATAAAAAAAAAATATAAATATAAAAAAATTCAAAATTAAAAAAAAAATAAAAAATAAAAAAAAAATAAAAAAATTCTTCCCCCTCCCCTTTTAAAGAAAAATTTGGATGAGAATCTAGCAAATTAATTTATAATGGCAATACCTCTTATGACCTGCATGAAACACAATAATCCTACTTTTGGGTCACTTATAAATTTCATTTAATCCCTTAAGCGTAGTAAAAAGGGTTTCACTTTAGAAAGAGTTCTAATGATGATGTCTTAAGTGCTGTGATTTCGTTTCAAGTTTACCAATCTAATTTAAATATCAATTTTGTCACTTTTAGTTGATTTGACATAACAAACCATTTGGATTATATTTATAAATGAGATGTTTTTATCCATATTTAAAATAGATTAATTTTTTCTTGATATACATGTACTCCCTTTAAGTGACACAGTAAAACAAAATCTTGATAAACTTTTCATACTGTGAAATCATTTATTTTTACTGGGATTAATTTTTGTTGTTTTGGTTTAAAGATTTAAATTCATTGAAAATAATCTGTGAACCTCCTCAACTTATGTTCAATGAAATCAGGGTATTACAACTGTATCAACACCTGCACTTGCACATGTGATACATTCAAATCAATGATTTCTCTTCATTCAACAACTTAGCTGGGTCCGATAAGCTCAGTTGGTTACGGGTCTGACTATCAATCCAGGGGTCATGAGTTCGAATCTCCACCTGGCAACAGTCTCCATGATGATTGATATACGACATTGTGTCTCATTGTCATTCATCTCTCACCGCTGATTCAAGTGGGAAAATTATCAGTTACTAGCAGAGATGGGGTGTGCTCGAGTAATGGTTTACCTTTCAGGATTCCAGAAAACAGCGGTAAGATTAACTGATTGTCTGTCAGACCTCAATGGCATAAACATGATGCTAAATATTCAATCAATCAATCCAACATTTTAAAATGTTTTCCTGCACAAAAAATTAAGAATTTTGCTAATAAGCAGCAATAATAATATGGAGCATGTGGCCCAGTGGTAGAGCATAAAACCCAGGATGGGTGGTAGGGCGGGAGAGTGTTCAGAGGTTCAATCCTCTGCCACAACTATGTGTCATGTCCTTGAGCCAGACAATTAATTCGCAAATGCTAAGTACTGGTTCTACCCAGTCAATTATTTAATTAGTGTAAGATGAAATTTTAAAACCATTATTAATGAATACCAATATGAATAATATCTGAATACAAACTAGAAATGGGACACAGATGCCCCCACTTTGTAACTACATTGTAGATATCAATAAAGTCAAATATCAAGTTTCATCAAAATCGGTCCATCAATAAAGATTTTAGAGGCCGGAAACCGTCAACCAATCAGGGTCCAGATCACCTAATTAATATGCAGGGATTTTGACGGAAACTTGAGCTGTAGTTTATCACCATACATCTTTCTACTAAATATGAATCAAATCCATCCAATCCTTCAAACGATATCAAGTGAAACCAATTTCTTGACATCTGTAAAAAAAAGTTCAAAACTCCATCAAAAATCATTAGACCAGAATGAAATACTAACTTGACCTGTATTACCTGAATGTGAAGTCACACACCAAATCTGGTTTAAATCTGTTCATTAAAACTAAAGATACAAGTCAGAAACCCTTATCATACGTACGTACAGGACATATGTACAGGACGTACGTACGTACATATGGACAGCGCTGATACTATATGCCCCCCATTGAAAATGGCGGGGGCATAAAAACAAATAAATTACTAGTAACTACATAAAAGTACCTGAATATATGAGTACTAACTGGCCAGCTATTTCAGATCTGTATGAAGCAAATTTGTCGCTAAATCAGCTCTGTGATCTATATGAAGCAAATATGTCGCTAAATCAGCTTTGTGATCTGTATGAAGTAAATATGTCACTAAATCAGCTCGTTTAAATGAGCATCAGCTATATTTGGGGAGACGGAAAGATTCAGGGATGAGAATCTTGGGAAAATGAGTGAGTCCACTTGAAATCTGAGCCCTTTGCTCAATTTATGTAGTCCAGAATGTCAAAATATTACAATACTTGAAGCATATACATTCCAATGGGAAATGTCAAGGAATTATATGAAAAGCAACTGATTGTGTTTTTGTGAATGCTTGCGTATTCACGCAAAATCTCCCAATATCTCGTTTTCAATTATCTTAACTTCCATTCATCTCAGGAAAACACAAATCAAAATTCATACATTGCAGAATGAAATTACATTTTATGTACAAGAAATCAGTTGCCTGTTAATTATGAATGATTAATTTGCCAAATAATAAATCCTTCATGTGCTGTTTTATCAACATATAGTTGGGCGGTGCAAGTTTCCAATCCTTCTATACAAGTCCTTGGAAATGTCGAGAAGCATAAAATTAAATGGTTTTAAGGAAACTGATTTTGATATAATTTTAATGAGTATTATTTACGATGGTTCAGTTAATTATCATTTTATTAAACTTCTAATTTATTTTGTTGGGATTGTCATTATTTTTGAAATCCATGATCAAGTGGTATGAAACATTTTTGTCTAATGAACACTTGCTTCTCATCACAGAGTTCAAGGTTTGAGTCCAGCTTGGTCTATAAACTTTATGTGTAAAAGTTGCCAGTTACTTGCGGAAGGACAGTGGTTCTACTCCAGATTCATTCTGAGGTCTTCCTCCACAAGTAAAACTGGATATGCTATATATATAACCCATCCTGTGTTGAAAATTAAGTTAAGTTCTGATACAAGTCTTTAAAAACTTGTCATAAAAACATACCAGTCAGTCACATTAATAGGTTATTACTTGAATACTATATTTAAGGCGTAATAATGTTTTTTTCTTCATAATATAACCACAAGAGGTATAAGGCACTTTGAGAACCATTGGTTATGTGTCCAGTGTACCAGAAGTGCATTTTTCTGTATGCAGATCAGTGCAAAATTAATTATTGTGCAAGACGTTGAGACAGTTTTCCATCAAATTCAAATATTGTCTGTTTACTCATCTTTAGCAGATTGGCAAGAAGAAAGATTAAATATTCATGAGTATCAGGCACACCAGGTGAAAGAACGTAAAGTATAGTAAACGTTAGTTTAAATCCTGTACCAGAACTGACATCCCCCCGCCCCCCCTCCCCCAAACACTGAATTTTGGCCAAATATGTTTAAAGCCCCCACACCAATTGTGTATACTCGTATGTATATATATATAATATATCATCTTTCCCTCTGTACTAGACACACACTTAAATGCCTTTCGATAAAATATGAAATCAAACATGGCTTGAACATGTACATTTCATGAGAAATTTTCTTTGTATGTTCAATTCTAAAACAATTATCCAACATATTTTCTTACATTTTTTGTTACTTTTTTTTCATGACATTCATGCACAAAATTTAGAAGAAATGTATTACCTATATTTGGAACAAGTAAAATGTTTTCATTATATTTCCTAAAAAACAACAGAAAATACATCAACAGTAATTTAAAAATATCACATATTGTATAAACTATAATATATTTTCCCCCATAGGGAAGTACAGTCAAACCTGTATAAATGGCCACCTCTATTAAGCAGCCACTTGTCTTAAGCAGCAATATTTGTTATCATTAATTTATATGCTTTCCGAATAAATTAACCTGTATTAAACAGGTCACTTTTGTACATTCCCCTGACTCGCTGCTTAAGACAGGTTTGACTGTATTTAACATATCTATTTGTTTTCACTCAATTTACAATATTTTTATCCAATGGATCTTTATCAGGGATGAAACACAATTAGCATTTGTGTCAGCATTATTCTAATCAACAAGATGTTTTTGCTAATTCTGTTCCATACCCCTTGAATTAAAGCGGTTGAAGGCAAAATTTATCAATTATCTTCATAATGTCCTCTATCAGTATCATCTTTGTCCAATGCTTGAATCCGACAATATTTTTTTTGCTGGCTCAAATCTGAAAACCACACTAAACATGTCGCCTCCTAAACGTTTGGCAAGCCATCGATTTTTAAGAACAGCAGCCTTTAAACAATCGCAGGCAAAGGCTGCCTCAAAGTTTGTGTGTATTGCTCTTCCCATTCCCTCTATCACAATTAAATCTGCTTCCTCTGTTTTTATTCTCTTCACCAAGTCATGGTCAATAAGCCTGTAAGATATCAAATACGCTTGATTAACAGCTAGATCTAATTGAGTGGACTAGTATATAGTGTTAGCCCCTCACGTCAGAGGTTGCGGTTTCGACTCTAAGCTTAACCTGATGCCTATTAATAAATAGGGTTTTACAGCGTACCAACACATAGATTATTTGACGCCAAGGGAAGGAAGATTCCAGGTTCACTCTACATGTACAAAAACAACAAATTAACTTAAGGATTAAAAAAAATACATCAACAAATGAATATGCAGAATGAACCTAGAACCTTGATACCTGCAGAACTGCAGAGTTGCAGCAAATTCTATCGTATTACTCAATTTGTCACTTCTTACAACATGCATAAGCCACAGTGATCCTTTTCTTGCCATCACTTATGGCTCCCTGGAACCACACAGGGGTTGATAATTTAACCACAATAGTGAACATGACAAAAAATGATAAAATGGACATGACACCCATTGGGAGGATTCCTACCCCTCTGCAGAGATCGATAGTGATTCTATTCTTAGCTGTAACCACACGGGCTTGATGCCTATTAAAAATCAACACTATTAAAAATGAACACTCAGTACTGGTCCTACTCAGGAAGCTGAAAACACTCAGTACTGGTTCTACTCAGGAAGCTGACAACACTCAGTACTGGTTCTACCCAGGAAGCTGACAACACTCAGTACTGGTTCTACCCAGGAAGCTGACAACACCCAGTACTGGTTCTACCCAGGAAACTGAAAACACCCAGTACTGGTTCTACCCAGGAAGCTGAAAACACTCAGTACTGGTTCTACTTAGGAAGCTGAAAACACTCAGTACTGGTTCTACCCAGGAAGCTGAAAACACTCAGTACTGGTTCTACTCAGGAAGCTGAAAACACTCAGTACAGGTTCTACTCAGGGAGCTGAAAACACTCAGTACTGGTTCTACTCAGGAAGCTGAAAAACACTCAGTACTGGTTCTACCCAGGAAGCTGAAAACACTCAGTACTGGTTCTACTTAGGAAGCTGACAACACTCAGTACTTGTTCTACCCAGGAAGCTGAAAACACTCAGTACTGGTTCTAACCAGGAAGCTGAAAACACTCAGTACTGGTTCTACCCAGGAAGCTGACAACACTCAGTACTGGTCCTACTCAGGAAGCTGAAAACACTCAGTACTGGTTCTACTCAGGAAGCTGACAACACTCAGTACTGGTTCTACTCAGGAAGCTGAAAACACTCAGTACTGGTTCTACTCAGGAAGCTGACAACACTCAGTACTGTTTCTACTCAGGAAGCTGACAACACTCAGTACTGGTTCTACTCAGGAAGCTGACAACACTCAGTACTGGTTCTACTCAGGAAGCTGACAACATTCAGTACTGGTTCTACCCAGAAAGCTGAAAACACTCAGTACTGGTTTTACCCAGGAAGCTGAAAACACTCAGTACTGGTTCTACCAAGGAAGCTGAAAACACTCAGTACTGGTTCTACTCAGGAAGCTGACAACACTCAGTACTGTTTCTACCCAGGAAGCTAAAACACTCAGTACTGGTTCTACCCAGGAAGCTGAAAACACTCAGTACTGGTTCTAATCAGGAAGCTGACAACACTCAGTACTGGTTCTACCCAGGAAGCTGAAAACACTCAGTACTGGTTCTACTTAGGAAGCTGAAAACACTCAGTACTGGTTCTACCCAGGAAGCTGAAAACACTCAGTACTGGTTCTACTTAGGAAGCTGACAACACTCAGTACTGGTTCTACCCAGGAAGCTGACAACACCCAGTACTGGTTCTACCCAGGAAACTGAAAACACCCAGTACTGGTTCTACCCAGGAAGCTGAAAACACTCAGTACTGATTCTACTTAGGAAGCTGACAACACTCAGTACTGGTTCTACCCAGGAAGCTGAAAACACTCAGTACTGGTTCTACCCAGGAAGCTGAAAACACTCAGTACAGGTTTTACTCAGGAAGCTGACAACACTCAGTACTGGTTCTACCCAGGAAGCTGAAAACACTCAGTACCGGTTCTACTTAGGAAGCTGACAACACTCAGTACTGGTTCTACTCAGGAAGCTGAAAACACTCAGTACTGGTTCTACCCAGGAAGCTGAAAACACTCAGTACTGGTTCTACTCAGGAAGCTGACAACACTCAGTACTGGTTCCACCCAGGAAGCTGAAAACACTCAGTACTGGTTCTACCCAGGAAGCTGACAACACTCAGTACTGGTTCTACTCAGGAAGCTGAAAACACTCAGTACTGGTTCTACCCAGGAAGCTGAAAACACTCAGTACTGGTTCTACCCAAGAAGCTGACAACACTCAGTACTGGTTCTACTCAGGAAGCTGAAAACACTCGGTACTGGTTCTACCCAGGGAGCTGAAAACACTCAGTACTGGTTCTACTCAGGAAGCTGAAAACACTCAGTACTGATTCTACTTAGGAAGCTGACAACACTCAGTACTTGTTCTACCCAGGAAGCTGAAAACCCTCAGTACTGGTTCTACCCAGGAAGCTGAAAACACTCAGTACTGGTTCTACACAGGAAGCTGACAACACTCAGTACTGGTTCTACTCAGGAAGCTGAAAACACTCAGTACTGGTTCTACCCAGGAAGCTGAAAACACTCAGTACTGGTTCTACTCAGGAAGCTGAAAACACTCAGTACTGGTTCTACCCAGGAAGCTGACAACACTCAGTACTGGTTCTACTCAGGAAGCTGAAAACACTCAGTACTGGTTCTACCCAGGAAGCTGACAACACTCAGTACTGGTTCTACTCAGGAAGCTGAAAACACTCAGTACTGGTTCTACCCAGGAAGCTGAAAACACTCAGTACTGGTTCTACTCAGGAAGCTGAAAACACTCAGTACTGGTTCTACCCAGGAAGCTGAAAACACTAAGTACTGGTTCTACTTAGGAAGCTGACAACACTCAGTACTTGTTCTACTCAGGAAGCTGAAAACACTCAGTACTGGTTCTACCCAGGAAGCTGAAAACACTCAGTACTGGTTCTACCCAGGAAGCTGACAACACTCAGTACTGGTTCTACTCAGGAAGCTGAAAACACTCAGTACTGGTTCTACCCAGGAAGCTGACAACACTCAGTACTGGTTTTACTCAGGAAGCTGACAACACTCAGTACTTGTTCTACCCAGGAAGCTGAAAACACTCAGTACTGGTTCTACCCAGGAAGCTTAAAACACTCAGTACTGGTTTTACCCAGGAAGCTGACAACACTCAGTATTGGTTCTACTCAGGAAGCTGAAAACACTCAGTACTGGTTCTACCCAGGAAGCTGACAACACTCAGTACTGGTTCTACTCAGGAAGCTGAAAACACTCAGTACTGGTTCTACCCAGGAAGCTGACAACACTCAGTACTGGTTCTACTCAGGAAGCTGAAAACACTCAGTACTGGTTCTACCCAGGAAGCTAAAAACACTCAGTACTGGTTCTACTCAGGAAGCTGAAAACACTCAGTACTGGTTCTACTCAGGAAGCTGAAAACACTAAGTACTGGTTCTACTTAGGAAGCTGACAACACTCAGTACTTGTTCTACTCTGGAAGCTGAAAACACTCAGTACTGGTTCTACCCAGGAAGCTGAAAACACTCAGTACTGGTTCTACCCAGGAAGCTGACAACACTCAGTGCTGGTTCTACTCAGGAAGCTGACAACACTCAGTACTGGTTCTACCCAGGAAGCTGACAACACTCAGTACTGGTTCTACTCAGGAAGCTGACAACACTCAGTACTTGTTCTACCCAGGAAGCTGAAAACACTCAGTACTGGTTCTACTCAGGAAGCTTAAAACACTCAGTACTGGTTTTACCCAGGAAGCTGACAACACTCAGTATTGGTTCTACTCAGGAAGCTGAAAACACTCAGTACTAGTTCTACCCAGGAAGCTGACAACACTCAGTACTGGTTCTACTCAGGAAGCTGACAACAATCAGTACTGGTTCTACTCAGGAAGCTGACAACACTCAGTACTGGTTCTACTCAGGAAGTTGACAACACTCAGTACTGGTTCTACCCAGGAAGCTGACAACACTCAGTACTGGTTCTACTCAGGAAGCTGAAAACACTCAGTACTGGTTCTACCCAGGAAGCTGACAACACTCAGTACTGGTTCTACTCAGGAAGCTGACAACACTCAGTACTTGTTCTACCCAGGAAGCTGAAAACACTTAGTACTGGTTCTACCCAGGAAGCTGAAAACACTCAGTACTGGTTTTACCCAGGAAGCTGACAACACTCAGTACTGGTTCTACTCAGGAAGCTGAAAACACTCAGTACTGGTTCTACCCAGGAAGCTGACAACACTCAGTACTGGTTCTACTCAGGAAGCTAACAACACTCAGTACTGGTTCTACTCAGGAAGCTGACAATACTCAGTACTGGTTCTACTCAGGAAGTTGACAACACTCAGTACTGGTTCTACTCAGGAAGTGTACTTGAGAGCAGATCATATAATCTCTGAGCCTCCTCACAATCGAGCCGAATAAATTTGTTTAAATAAAACCTGGTTCCAAAACAAAACCTGGTTCAAATGATTTTCAGCAGAATGAGCTTTGGCCGCTTTAAATCTTTATTTAATATCCATTCATTACAATATTTAATTTAGCTCCCAAAAATGAAATGACAGACAAATGAAAGTATAGGACAGACAGACAGACAGACAGACAGACAGACAGACAGACAGACAGACAGACAGACAGACAGACAGACAGACAGACAGACAGACAGACAGACAGACCAGATGAGACAAATGGACGGACAGACAGACATAACTTAAACTCTACATTTACATACCTGAGATCTAAACATGGTGACCCTTGACCTGATGCCATGACAACCAGTTTGCCATCTGCAACAGCCTGACATATCACAGGGCAGATGTGTGACACACGCTTCACCAAAATGGTCAGCTCTTGAATTGTCACATCATTTAAGGTTGGGCGGGAGTTGGCACAAATAATCACCTGAAACAGTTTTGTATCTGTGAAAAAATTTATCTGCAAATTTTTAAAGCATAACTTGATAATATAATCGTATAAACCGTATTCCCTCAGCTAGAATAACCCAAACTTACAATTTGGTTTCTAATTTTAAAATAATAACATCTCATTTTTTTCAGACCCAAATTGGGATTGGTAGGTAGAGGGGGATGTTTATTCAGGGTGAATTACGGACCAAAAACAGGTAATCATTGAAACAAAAACAGAACATTATAAAGATGTTGGAATAAATGAAATGAGAACATAGAATTAGAATAGTCCATCATTTATAAAATTTATCAATATCGACAGATTTAAATTATAATATCATAATTATTAGGTACATAAAATGTATGAGGGCTGACTACCAAATTTTCCATCATAT
Source organism: Panopea generosa (assembly GCA_029582155.1). Taxonomy (NCBI): domain Eukaryota; kingdom Metazoa; phylum Mollusca; class Bivalvia; order Adapedonta; family Hiatellidae; genus Panopea; species Panopea generosa. Next base: position 20,264,233 of record CM055907.1, read on the forward strand.
TCAAGACATAATTTATATCTTTTATATCATTTAGTTTGAGATGACTCTGGATGAACCCCAACTACATTGAATGAGAAGTATGACCTTTGTTTTCCATATGTAAAGAAGCAATCACTTAATGTGACTTAAGATGAGGAAAGTGATCATGAGACAGCCCCTTGATAATAAACCCAATAAAGGTGAATTATAGCAAAAATATACAACAAATAAGAAATATAAATGTTGATTGCTCACCTTCGTACCAGATTTGAGCAAGTCGCGGGCAAAAGGGAAAACCCCAAGGATAATGTCAGCTCCGCTATTATCACAGAATATAACCGCACATTTGTATGCTGAGGACATCTGTCGTCTGTGCAGCCATTGATCAAAACTGTCCATTAACCACGGCCGTCCTGCAGAAAGTTGTGACAAACTTTTGCATTTATCATTACATTATAGTATTACAAGTTTACCCTGCACAGTGCTCGTTTCAAGTACATTCAACCTGTGGCTTAGTATTTAGTGCCATTTTCTTAACAGCTTACATGTTTTGCCAGTGGAAGCTTTCATGTAAATTTGAGTAGAAACACAGTCATGCCACAAATAACTGGTAAACCTTCTGAAATTGTATCTAAATTGCTTGCAGTCCTGTGACAATTATTTGTCATGTTTACTATTATGTTAAAGCCCCAACTGCCATCAAGGAATTAGAGATAGTTCCTTGCTGCCATATAAAAGCCGCAAAATGGCTCTGGGGCAAGTTTTATATACAATCAAACCTGTCTTTAGCAGCCAGTCAAGGGAAGAAGCAAAAGTGACCTTTTAAAATAGGTTTTGCTTAATACAGGTGAATTTGCACTGAAAGCATAAAAATGGGATATGGCAAATGTGGCTGCTTAAGACAAGTGGCTGCTTAACAGAGGTGACCGCTTACAGAGGTTTGACTGTAATTCTATACACGATTCTTTTTCAAGATTTCAGTCACCACTGTATTTTTTGTTGCAATTTCTGCATACTAGATAATTGTAAAAACATATTTTTAGCACAACCATAACTGACAGGTAAAAATACAGCTGTTTGTACATTAGACACGCCTACACTACTTTCTACCCTGGCAGACAGTTTTGGGCCTTTCAGACTATCACCTTTTGTTTGGCTTTGATGCCATAGAAGTGATGGCAATAACACAATAAACTACTAGAAATGCACTTGGTGACTCTTGACAGTTCTTCAGGTATCAAAGTTCTGGGTTCATTCTGTATAGCTATTTGCTTATAGTTCTTACTACATTAAAAAAATTAATTCATCCACTTAAATCTATTTTTTAACTTTGATTAGTTTTGATAATCTGTCACAAAGTCATTGTTGATACATTATTGGTCATACATGTGTGACTGGCAGCTGATTTTATAAAAATGTAAGACCTTAGCTGTGTACGAGTCCATTTACAACAGAAGACATAAAAACTCCATCAAAACCAGTATTCCATTTGCAACATATTTATTAGAGCACCGCAAACATTTATAAAGTGGAAATTAAAGGCCTGAAGGGTCTAAGAGTTATCTCCCAGGAGAAGAAAATGAATATGCTATAGTTAGTAATGACATACTGGGCAAATCAATTGATAATGAAGAATGTTTTCGTTTCTCTCACTCAAAGTGACTTGGGTGTCATCAGTTGTAAACATCCATTCACAACATAATCTGTACAGGGCATAGTATTTGTGTAACTGCACCAGTTATTCCATACAGTCAAACCTGTATTAAGCAGCCAGTCAAGGGGAGGACTAAAAGTGGCCTTTTAAGACAGGTCATTGCTTAATACAGGTGAATTTGCACTAAAAGAATAAAAATGGAGCTGCTTAAGACAAGTGGCTGCTTAATAGAGGTGATCGCTTACACAGGTTCGACTGTATATCATTTTGGCACACTCGTTATCTTTTAAAATTCTTCACTTATTGCCAATGAAATTGAAATGAACCAGTAGGTGGCTTCAACTTAGGAGAAGACCTCTCCCTACTTAGAATTTAAGGAAAAGTATTTTGACTAGAGGGAGAAATGTAATATCATCTTTGATTATTAACAAACAACAACATTATAAATAGTTGTCTACATGATTAACTACATGTGATGTAAAGAGGATTCATCTCTTTACAAGTACACATTCATTGTGTGTTTTCTTTTAATTATTTTTTTATGAATGTACAATTGCAAATGAAAATGACAAATATAAATCATTGACAGGGAGACTATATCAACAACTATAGAAGAGTATCGTTCCTGTACCTTGCAATTTACTCTGTGCATCACTGAAACTAAATCCTTCTTTCTCCATCATGTCCGCCACCTCCTTTGCTCCCCAGTCAAACACATTTCCCGCCAGAAGACCCTTGGCCAGCTCGAGGAGGCGGTCTCCGTCACCTTGTATGCCGTCTAGATGGTCCAACCTCACTCTCAAGTACTTCAACGCATGCTCATTCTCAGTCTGCTTTTGCTATAAACGCAACTTAAAAGGTCAGGTGCATGTATGCACATTATTGTATACTTTACAGTTTTCCTAACTCCATACTTGTTTTTTATTCTTATCTCTGTCAAATATTGTCATATTTCACTGAAAATCAGATGCAACGTTAAATGATCATTTTATTGTAATAAAACAACAATGATAAACAATCGGACAAAACTTTGAACGCATGGAATTGATGTAATTCACAATGTACACCTGTGAGATAGTAGTCCATATTGGACATACTTTCCGCAGATGTACATTGTGAATTACATCAATTCCATGCATTCTAGGTGTACTGCAGTCATAAGGACACAGTTCAGTCACACTCGGTATTGATGCATTTATTATGTGACTTTTGATTTTAGGTTAACCTTATTGCAACTGTTATGGCTCAATGATATTATATTATTCAGTGCTCCAGATAAGCAGCATATTTTTTGTACTTCACTCAAAAATTTCATGGAAAGCGCAAACAATTTTGTTTTTTAATCATACCTGTTACACAAATAATTTTCCTTTCACACAAAACATTGTTAATAATGTGTATTCAAACAACTGTTTAACATTTTCTGTAGGAAACAGTCAGATATACCGGTTCCACATCATTACGGTTTGTACCTCACATGCTATTAGCAGAGTGAATGTCGAGACGGGTACCATTCAATCATCTCATACAGGAGTTGCATATTATTCATAGATCAGTCATAAAAGCATCTAAAGGTCTCACTGAACAATTACCTCCCTTACATGATGGTAGCAAGATTATTACGCCCAAGAAATTAGAGCTGTGTAAAGCTGTTGGGTAATTTTTTTTAAAAAATGCATAAAATGTCATATTTCTTTGTGCATATGGGAACATTGGAACATTTTCATGATTTCTGCAAAGTTTGGGTGACCCTGGGAACTGTTTGATGATGCTATAACAGTTTAAAGATGCGTAGTGATACACTGCAACAAATGGGCAGAATTGTCAAAAATGAAGGGGTGCCATCAAACCATCGAAATTGTGAAAAAGTAACCTGGTCAACCCCATGTTTTTTTTCTACATATTTGGACAAACAGAGGACTATCTATGGGAATAAGGCACTTTTAGAACCATTGGTAATGTATCCAGTGTTCCAGAAGTGCATGTCTCTATATGTAGAACAGTACAAAATTAATTGGTGTGTGAGACGTTAAATGATCAAGATCACACAGTTTGACAAAATGTCAAAGTGGGAACAAAAATCTCAGCTTGCAAAGAAAAAATATGTTTCTATCCCAAATCAATGTACAACTTGCCCCAAACACCAATTTCTTCAATAAATAGTTTTAAAACAATATTATTAAACATTGTCAACAATGAATTAGACCAGAAATTCTGAGTTGCAGCAGCTGCATTTGTACAAGAAGAAACTAGTTTGTTCAGTCACATTTGATACAATACCGAAATGCAAATTTATCAAGAGTTGCAGGCAGCAACAATTTTACAATACTGTGCATTTAATATAGAATAGTTTAATCAAGATAAGGCATTTGAATTCCTTTCATTTAGACTATTCTGCATGTTTCACTCAATTGTTATAAACTTACTCAGTGAAAATCACCTAATTAAATCTTTGATTATAAGATTTCACTCAATTATTTTAATTGTGAAGAGTTTTCACACTTTTCAGTCAATTCTTATCTGGGGCACTGATTATTTCCTGGAAATACAAATAAAATACATCACCTGGGAATACAGATAAACTACTTTACCTGGGAATACAGATAAAATACTTTACCTGGGAATACAGATAAAATACATTACCTGGGAATACAGATAAAATACTTTACCTGGGAATACAGATAAAATACTTTACTTGGAAATCATGTAAAATACAAAACCTTGGAATACAGATAAATTACAAAATCTGGTTATACAGATGGAATACAAAACAGGTAAAATAAAAAATCTTTGAATACAGGTAAAACACAAAACCTGGAAATACAAGTAAAATACAAAACCTGGACAACTGATCACCTGAAATACTGATAAAATACTCTGACTGGGAATACAGATAAATTACAAAACCTGGGCACACAGATTACCCAGAATACTGATCAAACACCCTTCCTGAAATATAGATAAAATACAATGCATTGGAATCCAGGTCAAATACTCTACCTGAGAAAAAAGATAAAATATGATACCTTGGAATACAGATCAAATACTCTACCTGAGAAAAAAGACAAAATATGCTACCTTGGAATACAGATCAAATACTCTACCTGAGAAAAAAGACAAAATATGACACCTTGGAATACAGGTCAAATACTCTACCTGAGAAAAAAGACAAAATATGACACCTTGGAAAACAGATCAAATACTTCACCTGAGAAAAAAGACAAAATATAACACCTTGGAATACAGGTCAAATACTCTACCAGAGAAAAAAGACAAAATATGACACCTTGGAATACAAGTCAAATACTCTACCTGAGAATATGGATCAGTAAAATCAAACTCTTGTAGACAGTGACTTCTCATGTCCAGTAACCCGCGCACATTCAATGATCCATATGCGCTGTAAGGATTACAGAATTGAGAAATTACATTTTATACACATTTAAATGGTCAATACTGAGCATTAATAATGACAGACTTGTTATCATCATCGTCAGATATTCCGATGAATGGAGAGTATCGGAACTCTTTAGTTGATGAATGGAGATTTCAAATGGATTACCAGTGGGTATTCGACAATGTGTTATCATAAGACAAAAACCCACTGCATTCCTAGTTCCAATACACCTTTTCCATCTTATAGTAATTTTTTAAAAACTTATTATTTGTTTTAAACTAATTTATTTTAAAGTGATTATGAAACAAGGTCTTACACATACACTTATCACATTTCAAATCTTCCTGGGTAGAACCAGTACTAAGCATCTGCGGACACCACAAATAGCTGTGGGGGAGAAACAACCCCACAATCTTGGATCTGATGGGCCATGCGCTCCGCAGAAAACCTATTTAACATTATATTAACAATGGGTTCTAGTGATTGAAAGGACACAAAATCAGTGAATACTTTTTATTTTCAATCACTACTGCTTTATTTTTCTTCTTTTACCAAAATTGTTGCCTTTTCATAACATTCCTTGCATTATCATAACATTAATTATCCAAGATCAGTTCCCCAACACCACAGAGTTAAAAGTGAAGATGTACGGGGACCATCCAGTTAGGCTGGCATTTTTTATCCAGTGTTAAAGAAGTTTTTTCTCTTTTTTGAATGGGGTTTAATGATATTTTCAACATACAACAGTTTATATAGAGCCTATCTAGCTGTATTGGTGGAGAAAGACCTTAGAATGAATCTGAGTAGAACCACTATCCTTTCACAAGTAACTGGCAAATGGATAGAGCTGGGCTCGAAACCACAGCCACAGCGGTGAGAGGTAAGTGATTGTAGATAACAGCACCCTCAACCCATTGGACCCCCTCCCACACCCTTATTATAAAAGCTAAATAAAGCTTAACGTTTATAATGATATATAAGTAAAGTATGTATTTGCTGCCTTTACAACCAATGTAATTATTTTAATGTATACCATGGATTTCTTTTAAGATTTTCAAGGCGTTGTAGGTATTTGTTTTTGAACTTGGCAGCTCTGGATTTGGCATCTTCTAGATTTATGACAGCTTGACTCTTCACTGCCTGTTCTTCTTGCTGCAGAAATACAAAATAAATCAAATGCAAGACTCGGATACCATCCAAATGCCTTGATTTGTTCAGCTCACTTAACCAGCACAAACATTTAAAAAGATGCCTCAACACTTTACTGATGTTATTTAAATTTAAAGTATATAATGCCATACATGTATATTGTACAGTCAAACCTGTCTTAAGCAGCCAGTCAAGGAAAGTAGCAGAAGTGGCTTTTTAAGATAGGTTGTTGCTTAATACGGATTAATTTGTTCTGAAAACATAGAAATGGGAAATAGCAAAGGTGGATGCTTAAGACAGGTGGCTGCTTAATAGAGGTGACCACTTATACAGGTTTGACTGTAGTTTATACTTAGATGGTTGTGTATTTTTTCTCTTCCATCCATGGTTGGGAATAATTTTGTTAATGGGACAAATGGTCATTTTGGTAATCATATGTCTACATTTTAGAATACCAGAATGTGCACATGCCCTTAATATTGTTTTTGTTTCGCGTAACTCTTGTAAATGGTTGAAAGAGATCATATTTTACATATTTGTGTCCATATATACATGTAGGACAAACATTCATTTCCATCAGTTTTGATATGTGTATTTAGATTAATTAAAATAATCAGTCTGTAGGTATAGATTTAAATGTATCAATGAATATCAAGAGTTAAAGACTGGTGTTTCAGACTAGATATGCAATTTCATTTTTTTTTACACTACAGTGTGATCTTGACCTTTGTCTGACCTTGACCTTGATATCTGATGTAAAGGTCTGGGTATTTCTGCAGGTAAATGCAGGTGATACATCACCATGACATGTTGATCACTTGTGTCAAGATATTTTAAAATCACTCCAAGTACGTCAAAGTTACAGACCAGACATGAAAACTAAAACAAACTGAAAGTGTGAACATGACCTTTGATGTAAGGTTCAGGGTCTTACAGGTGACACGTGGTCATGTCATGTTGATCAATTGATCCAAGTGTTTTTGAAATCCATCAATGTTTGATAAAGTTACATATCGGACATAAAATCTCACACAGACTCGAAATGCTGTTGAATAAACTCAAAGTGTGACCTTGACCTTTGAGGTATGGGTGTGGGTCTTATGCACGACACATCATTATGTTATAATAATGTATTGAGCCAAGTGTTTATGAAATTTATCAATAATTAACAAAGTTACAGACATGACACAAAATCTCACACAGACTCAAAGTGCTGCCAACAAACTCAAAGTGTGACACATCGTCATGTCATGCTGATGAATTGAGCCAAAGTGTTTTTGAAATTGATCCATAGGTGACAAAGTTACAAACCAGACACAAGATCTCAAACAGACTGAAAGTGTTGTCAAACAAAGTTAAAGTGTGACCTTGACCTTTGAGATGGGAGTCTGGGTGTTGCGCGTGACACGTCATCATGTTATGTTGATCATTTGTAACAAGTTTTTATAAAAATCTTGCATGACAAAGTTACAGGCTGGACACGAAATATCGAACAGAAGAATGGACATTGCGATTACCGGTATTATATGCCACCCCAAAAATTTTGGGTGGTGGCATAAAAAAACAAAACTAGTGCTAAACAAAAAAATTTTAACCTAAGGATTTACAGCTCAAAGAATGGAAATTTAGGTAAGTTAGCTATATACATTGTTTCTATAATATGATATGAATGTGTTTATGAAATTTAGTCACTATAATATTAAACTTTAACTGGTGGATGATGCCGGCATTGACAATGGTGCCAGGGTCACAACAATAGCTCTTAATTTTTTTTCCGAAAGACGAGCTAAAATACTTTGAATGCTGTTTTACCATTAACACCATTTTCAAGGCATAAATACATGCATGTAACATCTGCTTTTTATTGGTGGAGGAAGACCTCGGACTCAATCTGAGTAGAACTACATGTTCCATCCTTCTGAATGTAACTGGCAGAATTTCTTAACATAAAGTGTTTGAACCGAGCTGGGCCCAAACCCTTAATGTCATTGGTGGCAGGTTAATATCTTGAGATGATACATTAGACCACATGATTGCATTGGATCCTGTCTGTATTTATAAAAGTAGATTTAATATCAGCCTGTAATACATAGGTACCTTATCTATACTGTCAACAAAACACTGCAGCCAATAGTCCCTGGCTGGCTGATCCTGCGTGAGGTCCACAGTGTCTGGCAAGTAACTGTCTGCATCCAGTAATAGTGGACATGGTAGCAATGCCTTCTCCAGTCTGTCCAACTCCAACATGTCAAACTGAAACATTAACTTCATTATATAACTATTGGAGGGGGTGGGGAGGGGAGAAGGGTGGGGTCCACAGTGTTTGGCAGGAAACTGTTTGTCTCTGTTAGTAGCGGACATGGTGGCAATGCTGGGGTTTACACGTGATTTTTTTTTGTGTATTGTTTTTTTTTTGGTTGGGGGAGGGATTTTTTTATAATTATTGATAAAGAGATGTATCCACAAAAAATATTTAGTTCTTAAACTGAGATAAAAGTAACTTTAATGATGATAAATTACGGGGGTTCAATTTACTATGGGGTGGGGTGGGGGTCATTTTACTATAATGTTATTTGACCCTGGGGTCATTTCACAGAGGGTTCAAAATAATATACATGTACAATACCAGCCTATCATGAAAGTTTAACCATCATTGCTTTTATCAACTGATCATCAATAACCTTTGACCTATCATTGACTTCTTCCAAAAGCAACAGCGACTGTTTTCTAAAATACAGACATCTCCACAGGTCATTTAAGCACAGGGGCACACCACTGCCTGAATATCAGAAATGATGCCCCCCCCCACTCCTTCCACCCCCACCAACACCTGAAATCTGAAACAATGTCTTGCAAAAGTATGCTTTTCTTTGAAACTTTATATTTCTTTGCATATCATTTTTCATTATAATACATGTAACCAAATATACTATATCTGGTGACTCTTACTGGTTAAAACCAAGTTTGACTAATCAATTAATGTAAATCAAAGCTATTTTGGGCTGAACATTCGAGTGTGCAAGCTCTTACCTGTGGAAGGGCCTCATTAATTTTTTATAGCCATCACTACATTTTACACACCTTTGAATTTTGCAGAACAGTTGATAGTTTTGGACTGGCCAATCCTGAGCTGCCAGCAAAATTCTCTTCCCACGAATATTTTTCTGCATCTGAGTAGTAAAATAGAAAAAAAAATAATTAAAACAATTCTAAGAGAAAACTCTTAACCCTTTACTTCATATAGACACCTTTGGACACCATAATATAGAAGGCTTTTGAATCATCAAGTGAATTATGTTTATATTAACTGACAGAGTGGAAAACAGTGCAGGAAGTGTTCAGATTGCTCGTTATGAGCAATCTGAACTCTTCTTGCACTGTTTTCAAAGGCCTTCTGTGATTGGTGCTGGAAACGCGTATCAATGAAGTAAAGGGTTAAATCGCATAAGCTTAGTTCTGGTTCTACCCAGGGAGATTTAGAGAGCGTGACTTGTCTAAGTTGTAAAAACTTGTTTCACAATCAATGTAAAAAAACAAAAAAACTGTACTGGAACTTTTTTAAGATGACTGACCTTTCTTTATAAAAGAAGAAAGACACAATGCTATAATACATTAAAAGTTTGTCAGAGGTAATTTTTGTTACTTTATTAATGTTTTTTTTTAGCAATGGTGTATTGGACGGTTCATGTTATCAGTCCATGTTAATGAATAACCTGCATACAGTAGCCAGTCTACGTATCTTGACTGTGACTCCTGCTGCAATTAGTGTCCATTTACGTTAGGCAAACAATAATATTTGATGTACATATTAATTTTTAAGCATGTTTTTAAAAAGTTTTTTTTTAAAAAATACTTAAATAAAAAAAAGGGTAAAATTATCAGATGAAGTTTACCATTACTTTTAATTCAATAGATTTATTTATTTTTGAATGGTGGTTTAATATAATTTTTACCAATGTTATCCAGTTTTATTGGTGCAGAAAGGCCCAAAATTCAACAGTTATCCACCTTTTTTACTGACTTTCAAAGCATATTTTTTCATGATTTCTGTCAATTTTCATTCAAAATGAAAATAAAGAGTAAAAATATGTTAATTAAAAAAATGAAGTATCTATCTAAATGTACTCACTTAAAAAAATACTGTGCCGGAGCATAGCAAACATATTTTGAAGGATGGCCTAACAGGCAAATGTTTTCACATTTAGTCTTTGAAATGAGCTAGATTTGAACCCACAACTTCTGGGCACCTTAGACCGCTTGGCCACAAATATTGACCTAGAATGAGTTCATTCATTGGCTCAACTATGCATGTTAACCGTTACATTCATTGACATAACAGTCTTGTTACTTTTTAACCAATCAAAACTCTCCACTGTACCTATGTTAGTGTAGTGCCCAATCATCAGCTGGGTACCACAGGTTCAACCCAACAAAATCGGTAGTAGAACAAAAGTAGAATGGAACCCAGCTGGTAGTTGAGAACTATTAAGTTAATGGGGTCAGTGAAGAGTTTTGATTGGTTAAACATTATTTTTTAAAAAAAAACTGGTCAACTGATACATAAATTTTGTTCACAAAACAAAATATTTTAATAAAATAGTTATACCAAATCTCAAAAAAACATAATTTTATTTATCAAAAGACCAACTGCTTTAATGGGCTGTCTTTTGTTTATTTACATATTCTCTTGAAGGAAGCCACACATAACATACATACAGGAGCGTAAACCCACCTTCCTCTTTAGCACCTTTAAGAAAGGCACCAATCGCCCCAAGATATCCCTCGTGTCTTAGAAACAGTGGCTTGATCTCACCCTGCAATAGAAACAAGAACCTGTACGAGATATTATGGTTATATAACTACAGTAGAACTTCGATGGCTCGAACCCGACGGGACTAGACAAAAAAGTGCGAGCTAAGGGTTTGTTTGAGCCAAGTATTGTTCAACATCATACCATACATGCAAATGTATATACATCGAAATAGGAATTCAGCCGGGACCAGGTAAGTGGTTCAAGCTATATGTGGTGTTCCAGCCATCCGTGTTCGAGCCAACAAAGTTCTACTGTACTTTGTAAGTTTGGTGAAGAGCCAATGAAAAAATGCAGGTGCTAAAGAGCACACAACAGAAAGTTTGATGATTTCAGGGCATTGATTGTCTGATTTGAGCAGTTCATAAACTTGCCCGAGATATTATGATTATATAACTACTGTGTAAGTTTGATGGGGATCAAATTAAAAATGCTTGTAATAGAGCACATACAAGGTCAAATAGTGCAATTTTTTATGTTTCAAGGGCCATACCTTTGACATTAGTTATACAATTTGGCCAGTTCAGAAATTTGTCCAAGATATTATGGTTATAACTACATGTTTGGTGAAAAGTCAATGAAAAATGCAGGTGCTAAAGTGCACACAACAATAAGAGCACAGCAAGCGGGTGAAGACACTCTCCATTAATGAATGGGTTTATGAAATTGAGTCATTATAATGTAAGTAGTTGGTTCAGAAACAGAGAAAAAACTGAGCTAAACATAAAACTTAACCAGATAATGTTTAAACAAGTCCATTATATAGGTCAAAGTCAGTTGTGTCAACTTTTTTTTTAGTTGATGGTGATCAGTTTACAGAATCAATTGTATTACTGAAAAAAAAATCAAACTTGAACTAAACAAAATTTTTTAAACCTAAGCTTTTAGAGCCCAAAGTATGGAAATTTAGGTAAGTTAACTACATACATTGTTTCTATAACACAATATGAATGTGTTTATGAAATTTAGCAACCATAACAAATTAAACCATTAAAGCATAGAAATGGGAAATAGCAAATGTGGCTGCTCTAGACAAGTGGCCCCTTAATAGAGGTGACCGCTTACACAGGTTTGACTGTACTTGAATGACCAAACCTACAACTGAAGCTACAGCAACCAGCTGAGGTCTTGCTTATAAATCTAGACAACATTATAATGTGGTGGAAATAGCTTTAAACAAACTTACAAAACAAAGTGGCAAAAGTTACATATGCATACAGCACAGAATATTTGCAATAAGCAAAAATACAAAGCAACAGAAAATGTACCTTGGACCAGAAGTTGATGGCAAATGTGATAGTGTGCATGGTAAGGGGATGCCCTCGAATGAAGTAGCCACCAAAGTAGATCTTCTTCAGTGAGTGAAGTTTGGCATGCAGGTAAGCAATCTGTCCAATATCATTGCTGATTGATAGCAGTAAACTCCGGGCAATGTCTTCTTCTTTAAAGGTGTTCTCATCTAAAATAAATATATGTTTTAAAGAGACACATGATAATTTTGATAAATTTTCAATTACCCAATAAAACCATTTCTTAAAATTATATATGCAAATATGAAAACATACTTAACACCTTTATAAATGCATTTTTTTAAATACTGAAAATATCTTTAAATCAGATCTGCTATCATTTTCAATGGCTCATATGTGTCGACCGCAATCAATTTGTGAAATTCGTGTTTCAAAGAGATGAAATTGTTGGAGTCAAAATTGAACAAGATTTGTCAGATGACAACAAAGCTCGCCTCTTGGTGTCTAAGTCCAAAAAGGCCATAACTGTGCCAAAATGCAATCCAGAGTTATGGTTCCTACATGTATCTGTGTGTGTGCCATTGATGATGGTGAACACACATGCAAAGTTTCATTCACATCCAATGAGTGGTTGCATAGATATTTTAAACTTAAACGCAAAAGATTAACCTGGGTGTCTACAGACGACAACGCCGCCGCCGATGTCATGGCAATAGCTCTCCTTGGACTTCGTCCTGGCGAGCTAAAAATTGAGAAAGGTTTGTGTTGGTTTACCATTCATGTCATAGTTATATTTGTTACAATACCTATATTTGCATTTTTAAAGGCATTAAGTATAGAATACCCTACTTTATGTGCAGACCTTCAATATAAGTATAGAATACCCTACTATATGTGCAGACCTTCAATATAAGTATAGAATACCCTACTATCTTGATCTTAAATTGTGGTAAATTCTACTGTTTATATGCGTCATTTTCTTCTACGCAAACATATGTTGTACGCTTTATCAGTGTGTAATTGTCTATCTGCCCAGTGTGTGAACATTGTCATAAAGTGTGATATAACAGAAAAACAAAACGTGTTTCATGAGATGACTTTGCATTTCAGACATTGTGAATAATGATTCTTGTTTGAAGATCTTAAGTTTATATTCATATCAGACGAATGTCAATATTTACTCAAATATGCTAAATGTCAATTAGTGTTTGATTTCATTCACTCAATTTTTTGTGTTATTGCTTTAACTAAAACAAACAGCAGCATTGTTTGCCTAATTAGTGTGTGTCTCGCTTGTGTTTGTATCATAACAATTTGATGACCCCAACTTACTTGCCAGTACAGATACATGAAGCGATAAATTACAGGTATGGGATCAGCAATTATCACCTTTGGCGGTTTACCTTTCATCTTCACGTGGTGATAAAAAATTCGAAATAACGAGTGAGAAATCAATAGATTTTAATATAGAAGGACCGAAGAACGAATTCGAAAAAGTGAATAATTCGAATTACTGGAATTTGATATATCTAGAGTTAATTAATATAGAAATAAAAGGAGAAAAAATGGGACCGAATTTCAAATTTGAGATAACCGGAATTTCAGAGATACATTTTAGTGTTTCTCTTAGAGACACATGTAACAAGAAATGAGATTTGGTGGGTACTGGTTGGGTATGCCATCCTGTGTTGAAAAAAGTTAAGTTTTGTGTTTATTTATGCATCGTCAGATATCCCCAGGTATCAACTGCGATACTCCCTATCCATCATGTTGTATAAAATTGACACCCAGTGGTATCCAACAATGCATAAATAGTGCATTTCAAGTATATGTTTTTCTATTCTATATTAAAAATAATGTTGCGATAAAAATATAGTAAACAAGCTCTTTTAATAGACAACTTATCATATTTCAAAGATAATACAATTGATAAGTTTGTATTTTTAATGTTTGATTCTGTCATGAAGAATATTTTCATCGTGTATCTGTGTCTTGAATAAATATAAAATTCATAAAAGTAGACATTAATAGTTAAGTCTTAAAATATCACTAATAAACGGGATGACAGTAACCTATGCGCCCACTTTTAGAATCGGACTTTTGAAGGGTGTTGACTTTAAAGCAACACATCCACGTTTAAACTTTTTTTAAAAAAAAATTTCAATCGAGTTGTGAGCACATTTCCCATACATAAATATATGGTCTGTATATGTGCTAACAAACACTATCCAGAAAGCTTTAGAATAATAAAAAAAGATGTTCAAATTATAAAGCGTGACAAACGCTTTATAAATTATTTTTAAATTGCCGAGGACTCCAACTTGGCTTCAAATTGAATTATGCGAGTCGTATTAAAAAACTTCACATTTTAGTGCGTAGTGTACTTTACCTGCCTTGAAAGTCATTATGACAATTTTTTTTTTGACTTGGGTGAGTTACACGCTTGTTTTATAAAGTGTTAGTCACGCATTATAATTTGGGCATCATTTTGTTCGGGATTGTGTTTATATGCTCATATACAGCTAATTGATCATATGTTTGTATGGGAAATGTGCTCATAACTCAATTAATTTTTTTTTTTAAAAGTTCAAACGTGGATGTGTTGCTTTAAGACTGGGTTTCAAAGTGAAGGACCTCCATTTTTTCATATTTTTTGCTTCAAACAAATTCTACTATTTGTTTACAAAATAAACTGTTACAAGCGGTGATTTTGTTCTATATTTGTTGAAATTAGATGCTGAGAAAATTTTTACGATTGCATTGTTTTGTTTACTTTTAAAATTCTCTAAATAATACACTACGATTACGGGGTGGGGTTATTAGAGGGAATACTTATTAGTGATATTTATGTAATATTATAACGTATGACTTTAAAATCTGAACCAAAAACGATCACTTTCATCTAGTGCAGAGCCTTTTTTCTGGAAATTGAGAAGAGGCCCAAGCCTTCAAGATTGTGGGGGGGGAAACAGCGCAATTGAGAGGAAATTGGGAAATTTTTTAAGGCTTTAGCAAACTGGACAATAAAGCATAACACTGTTAAGATCATGTTCTAAGCAATGATTATCAGAATTATTTTTTCATTTTTGGATTTTTTTAAACCTCAGTTGGGAAAAAAACAAGATTTTTAATTGGGAAGCCAGCAAATTTCAGCCTCTTGTTTAATAAGGTAAAAAAAGCTGTGTAGCGTACCATGCTTTATACAAACCTGAATCAGATTTAGGTGAGCGTGCTGCCTTTCCAAAGCTGCTTGCGATGACCTCACCAGGTAGACCAATCATTGAGTAGGACCCCCCGTAGATATCCTTCACCAGCATGTCAATGTTGCGGTGGTCTCCTTTTTCTGCCAGGGACAGCAAGTCATCAAATGTCTGTAATGTTGAATGGCATGTTTGATATGTATCTTTGACACTATGTTTAATATTAAAGTTTTAATTAACTTAATACTCCAGGAGTCCAGTTATAGAATTAATCATTGTCAGATACCCCTTTAGTCAATTCTGATTCTCTCTATCCATCAACAGTGGAAAATTATGCCAGCTTCACATTGTTTAATTGAACAGAACAGAATAACAATGTCCAATTAAAACGTTTTTTGCAAAATGAATATTCTTCAATGGGAGTCCTAAAAGTAGCAAGATGAACAATATGGTCACACTCATGGCCATAAATGACAACACTTATGTTTTCTGCTTTTCACCTTTACAGGGCTAAACATACAGAATTTTAGGCTCATAAAAGAGTACAGAACAATATAAATGTTTATTGCCACAACTATACATGAACAACGAAGGTGTTTGGTCCAACATTTGTGGGAACAGACTAAATCAGCTCACAGAATTGAATAATGATAAAAGTTAAATTTACAAAAATTCATCTCGAAAAGACGGAGAGAATCCGAATTAACACCTGGGGGTATCCGAAGATAAAAATTAATGAAACTTAATATATATTTCTAATATATATAACAATTATTATACTCAAACCAGTTTAATAAACGATACTTTTTTAATGTCACACTTGTAGGACTTAAGCTGTTTGCATGTCTGAAATTAATTTCTGACTAACCTCCATACATATTTTCAAAGGTGTGTCTTTTCTGCCACTAAATTAATACAGATATTAAATTGGCCAATGACTATAACTATTTGAAGGTTTCATATACATGTATTATAATTCTTAAATAATTTTAATACAAGGTTTAATAGGCAAATTTGCTACTTTACATACATGAATATCACACAATAATAAATATTAAATGAATTGCGGAGAACCAGTCTTATGCAGCCATTCATTGGAGAAAAAACAAGAGTTGTCAGAAGACAACAAAGCTCGCCGATTGGATAAAACTAAGGATGGCAACGAATGGCAATATTGATATTCGAATATTCGGTCATTCTTTCGAACGAATATTCGAATATATTCGGTCAAGATCTTAAAAATAAATAATCATCAACTTTCTATCCCGGACGTTTTTACTCGCCATATTTGTTACTTTCTCTTTCAGCGGAAACGGTGCGGATGTATAAATACTAAAAAGCAAACAATTGGAATATCATTGTCGTCACGATTCAACATGACGTGGAACTCGATGATGCATAATTAATAATAATAAATTAATAAATGCTATGTTATATTAGCTTTACTGAGTTAAATATTCGTATGTTTGTATAGTTTATAAGTAATTAACTATTTATAAATGAAATTGAAAAACAAACATAAAAAAAATGCATATATATATATATATATATATATATATATATAAGTAAATTCGTCTACTTCTTGACGCATTTATTATTCACAAGTACATAAACGGCCTTCAAATCGAAGAAGTGTGCTCATCAATTAGGTATAAGATTGGTAAATAAACAAACTGGCTCTCACCTTTTCAAAACAGGGTGATTGACAACAGACCGTAAAGGCAGATCGATGATTAAAATTGCCTAAGGCAAATAATTAAAGGATTACCGACCAGGACTCCTTATCACCTTGACAACGTCAAACTGACACCCGTCTTAAGAGGAAATCGATAATTACCATGTCTTAACCTGGTTGATATAACACCTTTACCATTTGTGGCAAAAATATTGAAATTGAAAATAAATAAAGAAAACAATTTGAATTTACTATATTTTTTTAATATTTTTTTTTTGTTGCGAATATTCGAATATCAATATGACATTCGAATATTCGGACGTATGACCGAATATTCGAATATCCGAATATTCGTTGACATCCTTAGATAAAACCCACCACCCATGCAAAGATTGAGATTGGAGGCAAACACCAAAACTTAAACGCAACTAAACACAAAAGTTTAATTTGGGTGTCTATAGACGAAAAATTAAGTCCAAAAGGGCCATAACTTTGCCAAAATGCAACCCCGTGTTATGGTTCTTGTCTGTGTGTGTTCCATCAATGATGGTGAACACATATGTGAAGTTTCATTCATATCCAATGAGTGGTTGCATAGATATCTAAAACTTAAACGCAACTAAACACAAAAGTTAAACCTGGGTGTCTAAGTCCAAAAAGGGCCATAACTGTGCCAAAATGCAATCCAGAGTTATGGTTCTTGTCTGTGTGTGTTCCATTGATGATGGTGAACACACATGCGAAGTTTCATTCACATCCAATAAGTGGTTGCATAGATATCTTAAAACTTAAATGTAAAAGTTTAACCTGGGTGTCTACAGACGATGCTGACAATGCCGACGACGGAGTCATGGCAATAGCTCTCCTTAGACTTTGTCCTGGCGAGCTTAAAAGAAAATGCCACCATCAATTTAAAACATTGTGAAAATCATGGCATGTGATATACAGTCAAACATGTTTTAGTGGTCACCTCTATTAAGCAACCACTTGTCTTAAACAGCCACATTTTCTATTTACCATTTTTATGATTATAATTTTAGTCAACATGTATTATGCAGCCACCTGTCTTAAGGTGTCATTTTTGCTCTTTCCCTTGAGTGGCTGCTTAAGACAGGTTTGACTGTATACGCATATCTAAAAAACAAACGCGGCATAATTGGCAATGTACACAATTATGTTACCATATAAACAATGCATAATAACACACCTACCTACCTTAGCCTTGGTAAGCAATGATCCGAGACCCCAGAATGTACCCCCACCTGTAGCTGTGCCGCCAATACGTTCAAACTGGTTCTCTGATTCAACCTGTCGAGATAACAAGCAAACAAACACTACAGAGCTGTAATTTCATAAATAGAGGATCTTACATGAGTGCTCATTTATTATTGAGTTTATTTAAAGAGTTGGCAAAAATATACAGTTAAACCTGTCTTACGTAGCTAGCCAAAGGAAGGAGCAAAAGTGGCCTTTTAAGGCAGGTTGTTGCTTAATACAGCTTAATTTGCTCTAAAAGCAAAGAAATGGGTAATAACAAATGTGGCTGTTTAAGACAAGTGGCTGCTTAATAGAGGTGACCGCTTACGCAGATTTGGCTATATTATATATCATTTTGGCAAACAAGTTTGTTTTAATTTTACCATGACAAATAGACATCACTTATATATTGGGGGAAGTCAGAAGGTAGTTCTGACATTTTACATACTAGAGCTGAATTAAACAAAAAACATGATTCAGAAGTGATATTACAGTTGGTTCATATGAAAAATATGTCAAGGGTTAATCACACTTCTGCACCGTAAGTTATGAGATAAATGTATCTATTTAACTGGAATGTCCCAACATTTGAAGCTGTTTCACAAATCTACTCAAGCGGGTTATCGGATTCAACCTGTGGAGAGTATTAACAAACACTGAACAGTTGTTATTAAATAATCATGTTCCCCACTAAGAAGTTAAAACAAAACACACTACAGCCAAGGACTTCTACCGAAGGATAGTAAACTGGCATCTCTCTACTAAATGTTGATCAAATAGCAACTGATTGAGATGTTATGAACACTTGTGTACGCAAAATCTCGTTTTCAAATATCTTAACTACCATTCATCTCAGAAATACAAATCAAAATTCTTTCTTTGCACAATTGAATTCTCTACAAAACGAGACAATTCCCTTTAAAGTGTGTTTAAAATTGTTGAAGTTCTTATGATTACAAAATGTGTATACTGCAGCTAAAAAATCAAGGAAATTTTACTTCAAACTGCAATATTTTAAATTAAAGATCATTTTGCATGTATAAAACATTATAAAACATCTTAGATTACAAACATCTTACATTTTAATTAAGTAAAAGAAATCAGTTGCTGTGAAATCTGAATGATTAATTTACCAAATTATTAATCCTTCACATGCTATTTTATCAACATTAAGTAGAGAAAGAAGCAAGTTTCCTATCTTTCTATATAATGTGATATTTTTCATTGATGAAGTTGCAACAAAATATAAGACTAAAATATACACTATACAGCTTTGACCACTTGAAAAAAAACGACATGATCAAACAAGTTAACTCATTACGGCTAGCGGTATATCAAAGAAATTACCAAAGCAAACACAACTGTTTTGATGAACCTATATGGGTCACTGATCACACATCAAAGGCATGTTACGTAGCAATAAACTCTTAAAACTATCGCTAATGGCTTAGTCGAAACTGACCACCTTTCACACAGCGGGTGACAAAACAATCGAATGATTTTGCTGCGATGGCGTATTTCACAACTTAATAAAGCATGATAAGGGTAATTTTATACATCCAATAGAAAATATCTGGACTGATATCTTATTACATCTTTTGTTATACAGTAGAAATCAGTAAAAAAAACACGAAAAAACGGTGATTTAAGAAGCTCTGCTATATCCCTATTTCCAATCAGCAGAGTATTATCCTGTCAATTAAATTGGTTTGATCACTGACCAAACACATTTTTTAAAAGGTTTATAAACTCAAACACTGCTTACCTGCATGGAAATTACATACCTTGATCAGGCTGACCCCTGACCCTATGTTGACCAGAAGGTAGGGGAACAAATTGGTTTCTACTCCCTGGAACTTGTACTCTGGGGTGCCATGTCGATGGTATAAGAATACTTCATCGGGAATGTTCTTCAGGAGGAAATTGCAGCCATTGATCAAACACGACATTTCATCTTCCCTGTCCACACTGTCAAGGAGAACAATTGCCAGCTCTTAAAGATTTATAACACAGACTTAATTTACAAATGAAATTGATTATTTATATTACAGGACCTAAGGAGGGCTGTATAGTAAAAATGCATTGTTCAACGTAAGCTTTAACATCAAGATTTTTCAGAAATTTTCATCCTACACTCTCTCAATGTCCTCATCATACCCTGCTGTGGTGTTGGAACGTAAAATAATTAAATGAACACATACTGTACACCTAGCTTCCTGGAGATCAGATTTGATTAATTTATATCTGCAACAAAATCTACACATACCTCACACCAAGCTTCCTGGAGATCAGATCTGTGTATTTATATCAGTAACAAAATATACACATGTTGTACACCCAGCTTCCTGGAGATCAGATCTGTGTATTTATATCAGTAACAAAATATACACATGCTGTACACCAAGCTTCCTGGAGATCAGATCTGTGTATTTATATCAGTAACAAAGTCTACACATGTTGTACACCCAGCTTCCTGGAGATCAGATCTGTGTATTTATATCAGTAACAAAGTCTACACATACTGTACACCAAGCTTCCTAGAGATCAGATCTGCGTATTTATATCAGTAACAAAGTCTACACATACTGTACACCAAGCTTCCTGGAGATCAGATCTGTGTTTTCATATTTGTAACAAAATATACACATGCTGTACACCCAGCTTCATGGAGATCTGATCTGTGTATTTATATCAGTAACAAAGTCTACACATACTGTACACCAAGCTTCCTGGAGATCAGATCTGTGTTTTCATATTTGTAACAAAATATACACATGCTGTACACCCAGCTTCATGGAGATCTGATCTGTGTATTTATATCAGTAACAAAATATACACATGTTGTACACCCAGCTTCATGGAGATCAGATCTGTGAATTTATATCAGTAGCAAAATATACACATGCTGTACACCAAGCTTCCTGGAGATCAGATCTGTGTATTTATATCAGTAACAAAATATACACATGTTGTACACCAAGCTTCCTGGAGATCAGATCAGTGTATTTATATCAGTAACAAAATATACATATGCTGTACACCAAGCTTCCTGGAGATCAGATCTGTGTATTTATATCAGTAACAAAATATACACATGCTGTACACCAACCTTCCTGGAGATCAGATCTGTGTATTTATATCAGTAACAAAGTCTACACATACTGTACACCAAGCTTCCTGGAAATCAGATCTGCGTATTTATATCAGTAACAAAATATACACATGCTGTACACCAACCTTCCTGGAGATTAGATCTGTGTATTTATATCAGTAACAAAGTCTACACATACTGTACACCAAGCTTCCTGGAGATCAGATCTGTGATTTCATATTTGTAAAAAAATATACACATGCTGTACACCCAGCTTCATGGAGATCAGATATGTGTATTTATATCAGTAACAAAATATACACATGTTGTGCATCCAGCTTCCTGGAGATCAGAGCTATGTATTCATATTTGTAACAAAATATACACATGCTGTACACCCAGCTTCATGGAGATCAGATATGTGTATTTATATTAGTAACCAAATAAATTATACACATGCTGTACACCAAGCTTCCTGGAGATCAGATCTGTGTATTTACATCAGTAACAAAATATACACATGCTGTACACCAAGCTTCCTGGAGATCAGATCTGTGTATTTACATCAGTAACAAAATATACACATGCTGTACACCAAGCTTCCTGGAGATCAGATCTGTGTATTTACATCAGTTACAAAATATACACATGCTGTACACCAAGCTTCCTGGAGATCAGATCTGTTTATTTACATCAGTAACAAAATATACACATGCTGTACACCAAGCTTCCTGGAGATCAGATCTGTGTATTTATATCAGTAACAAAATATACACATGCTGTACACCAAGCTTCCTGGAGATCAGATCTGCGTATTTATATCAGTAACAAAATATACACATGCTGTACACCAAGCTTCCTGGAGATCAGATCTGCGTATTTATATCAGTAACAAAATATACACATGCTGTACACCAAGCTTCCTGGAGATCAGATCTGCGTATTTATATCAGTAACAAAATATACATATGCTGTACACCCAGCTTCCTGGAGATCAGATCTGTGTATTTATATCAGTAACAAAATATACACATTCTGTACACCAAGCTTCCTGGAGATTAGATCTGTGTAATTATATCAGTAACAAAATATACACATGCTGTACACCCAGCTTCCTGGAGATCAGATTTGTGTATTTACATCAGTAACAAAATATACACATGCTGTACACCAAGCTTCTTGGAGATCAGATCTGTGTATTGACATCAGTAACAAAATATACACATGCTGTACACCAAGCTTCCTGGAGATCAGATCTGTGTATTCATATCAGTAACAAAATATACACATGCTGTACACCAAGCTTCCTGGAGATCAGATATGTGTATTTACATCAGTAACAAAATATACACATGCTGTACACCAAGCTTCCTGGAGATCAGATCTGTGTATTTATATCAGTAACAAAATATACACATGCTGTACACCAAGCTTCCTGGAGATCAGATCTGCGTATTTATATCAGTTACAAAATATACACATGCTGTACACCAAGCTTCCTGGAGATCAGATCTGTGAATTTATATCAGTTACAAAATATACACATGCTGTACACCAAGCTTCCTGGAGATCAGATCCGTGTATTTATATCAGTTACAAAATATACACATGCTGTACACCCAGCTTCCTGGAGATCAGATCTGTGTATTTATATCAGTAACAAAATATACACATTCTGTACACCAAGCTTCCTGGAGATTAGAGCTGTGTTTTCATATCATTTACAAAATATACACATACTGTACACCCAATTTCCTGGAGATCAGATCTGTGTATTTATACCCGCCTCCTCCCGTCACCTTGATGCTTGTCTCTGCTATACCAACCCGTGACCCCTTCAAGTGATCCTGGATGAAGTCCAGGCAACTCTCAATAAACTTGGTCTCAAACTTGATAAAATGGAGTCTGATGATAGTTTCATCTTGATCTGACACTTGATAGATGCTGGTCTCATCCTTAAAATAAAAAAATAAATTCCAGCTTCTGTTTCACCAACAGTTTTTACTTAAATACTTAACTTAAATTCATCTGGAGAAGAACTAGAATTTATCTTCCGTTCTAATCCATAGTTATACTTAAACTGATTTATTGAATGTAAATTTGAATGGAACCACATTCATCTGGTTATGCCAAAATTAAATCCATGTCAGTGAAATCAACTGCAGAATATGGAGCCAGTCTAAAATCTTGATCATCTGGATGCTTTTCATACATTTAAATATGAAGATATGAAGTTTGACTGACAATGACTATAGTCTGTAGACTGGACCCAGCTCTCCCGATTCAGTCCATTATACAGTAATGTTGGGAAAACCACATATAAACACACTGATTGGTCAGTTGCTTCAACTGAATGTTTTAGGGGTTAATAGACCTGATTCAGGAGATATTGGGTTCTGGGACCACAATGACTATACCAACATGTGACAATAACACAAAACATGTGACAATAACAGAAAATATGTGACAATAACACAAAACATGTGACAATAACACAAATCATATAACACAAAACATGTGACAATAACACAAAACATGTGACAAAAGCACAAAATATGTGACTATAACACAAAACATGTGACAATAACACAAAACATATAACACAAAACATGTGACAATAACACAAAATATGTGACAATAACAAAAAACATGTGACAATGACACAAAACATGTGACGACACATAACATGTGACAATCACACAAATACAAGTGACAATAACACAAAACATGTATAATAACACAAAACAAGTGACATTGACACAAAAATAATACTTATTGCATGATGGGCTAGTTTCCACCAAATATTTTTATGACCTATTGAACTCTTTTTAATTTGGAGGAAAACCATAAATCATGAATTAGTTGTACAAGTAAATATACTTTATGTTTCAAATTCAGTTAAATACTTTTAGAAACATCAAAAAACATTCATTTTGGTTTGTAAATTTCACTTGCAAAACTTTGATGGATGAAACATTGGATTTATTTTCCCCGATAAATTTATGTTGAAACTTGATTTAATATGACATTGTGTTGATGCCTACATTTAGAAATGTTGAAAGTTTTGTAACAATATTTATGCAAATATTTGAATTTTTGCTAAATTTGTATTGATTTCCTCTGTTTAAAATCAGTTTATGCTTTAAAATTTGTTTAACTTCACAGATTTTAAAAAAAAATCCATTTTTATTTACGATTAAAAAAAAGGCTTTCCTGATAACTTATTTTCAGTGACATATACTATGTCACATACATATGTATATCATGCCACTGAAAATATGTATAATCAAGCCAAAGGTTATTTTAATTGTATTTATTATAAACTGATTGTGAAACAAATTCTCACAAATCATGCTTAATATTTTCCTAAGAAGAGCCAGTACTAGGTGTATGTAGATAAAGTGTCTTAGTCAAGGACAGCACATAAAGCTATGGGGGAGGATTGATCCTACAACCCCGATCTTGGATACGATGCTCTACCACAAAGGTTCTTTGAATCATACATATATATGTCATACAAGTATTGTTGAGGAATGAATTCGAGTAAAACCTCAGTCTTTCTCTCAAGTAACCGACAAACTTTCTCACATAAAGAATTGGGAATGAACAGGGCTAAAACCAACAACCTCAGCGGTGTGAGTTAAGTGGTTATTAGACAACCACTCTGTCATGATATACCTCTTGTATTGATTGATTGACTGATTGCATATTTGCCGTCATGTTTATGCCATCAAGGGCTAACAGACAATCAGTTAACCTAACCACTGTTTCCTGGGATTAATCAGTACTCGAGCACACCCCATCTTCACAAGTAACTGATAACTTTCCCACTTGAACCAGGGTTAAGAAACGAATGATAATGAGACGCAATGTCGTATATCAAACATCACGGCGATTGTGGCCGAGCGGGGGATTCGGACTCACGACCCCAGGATTGACAGTTAGACGCACTAACGACAGAGTTAATCAGGCCCGGCTCTTGTAATCAAGAAAATGGACATTCTTTTGGAGCTAATGTGACAGTTAATTTAAGATACCTGACCAACAGAAATATAAATTATATTGAGATGTCTTACAGTTAAATCAAATACTTTACCTCCGTATCATCCAACACTAATGACGTTTTCCTCTGCACTGTAGCTGTATAGGCAAGCTTTGCCAATGATCCCCCTAAAATTGCAAAAAAATTTGTCTTCATTCGGATATGAGGCCAATGGTACCAAACTCACATACAAGTTTATAAATCTTAAATAAGGTGTACAGTGGTCTGGGGTACCAAACTCATATACAAGTTTATAAATCTTAAATAAGGTGTACAGTGATCTGGGGTACCAAACTCACATATTTGGAAATTATTTTACAATTCTTACATACTTCATCAAGTGTACTATTGCTATACAATATGCGGAAATTCAACTCTGACCTATCCGACAACATATTGAAATTTCAAAAACATGCTGCAAGACCTATACTTGATAAAGACATTGATACACTATCTGAAAATTATTTAATGATCTAAAATGGATGAAATTCCACGAAAGGGTAGAATATAAAAAGGCTCTTTTAATGTTCACGATCATCAACAACTTAGCCCAAGAGTATTTGCAAAATAATTTTACTCCAACACCAAATATACATTCAAAAATCTACGCTCACAGTCAAATAATTCTCTATATGTACCAAAACCAAAGTTAGAAACATAACATAAAACTCTTATATATTCTGGATCCAAAATCTAGAATTCCCTTCCAAACCATGTTAAAAATGCTTCATCGGTTCAACAATTTAAAAAAGATATTATATAACATTTAAATATAACAGTCCCCTATCACAACAAAGATAAACTTTCATTGTCTTACAAAACATTAAACTTGTATCCTCATTGCAGTCAGTTGATTCTTAGATCATTGAATGTAACATTGACTGTCTAAATATATTTTGTAGTGGACTCATTAATTTCAAGTGTAAATTTTACATTATAATACTACAATGCCTTTCCTTTGAAATATTCTATTGAGTTAATTAAATAAACAATAATTATTCATTGTCAATTGATATATACATTACAAATTGAATATGTCAACAAAAAATTAAATAATTCACTTTTTTGTTTATAAGATTCCAAATTGTATTGATTCTGTTGACTAATTTTGATGTATATATTTTGTCATTACTCACTTTTGTTAACATGTATATAAAAGATGGACCACAGGGAAGATTGGAGATTGTTCAAACTGTGTTTCCTCTTTAAATAAAGACTTTATTATCTTTATCTTTATTATTATTATTATTATTATTATTATTATTATTATTATTATTATTATTATCATTATCATCATCATCATCATCATCATTTTGGTTAAACATGGGCACACCTCATTGCTGGGTACCTTTGGTCAAAAATGGGTACACCTCATAACTTGGTACCTTTTATTAAACATAGGTACACTTCATTGCTGGCACCTTTCATTAAACATGGGTACACATCTTTGCTGGGTACCTTTCATTAAACATTTGTACACCTCATTGCTGGGTACCTTTGGTATTTTATATGTTCACCTCATTGCTGGGTACCTTTGGTTCAACATGTATACACCTCATTACTAGTAACATCTAACTAACCCAAGTACACCTCATTGCTGGATATTCATTGGTTAATTTATTTCCAAGTACCTGTGTAAACAAAACATTGAACAATAGTAGAAAAAGGATTAGAATAAAAGCACAAACCTGTTATTAAATCAAGAAACACACATTGCTTTAGATAATAATGACAAACAATTTCATTGTTTAAATTTAGAGGATGGACTTGGGGTCTGAACTCCCTTGAGATGTCTGACAAACATGTACATGTATTTGGATCTCTGGAATTTCAAGACCCCTCTGCAATTGTCAAAATCGACCCAGCCATGCTGCTACAACCTACCTACATCAATAGCAAATCTTCTGGCAGTTTTCAGATTCCTGAAATCATGCTCTGTTGGCAGCCTGATACTTCTGGCATAACTCTGTTCTGTCATGACTTCTTATCTCCTGCAAGAAACCAACAACACATTAAATACTGACCATTTGAACACATTAACAAAGGATTTTTCAATTTCACTTTAAACTTTTTATTTTCTTTGAATCAATTAAGTTCAAGATTTGTGTTTGTCTGTCTGTGTACATTTGTGGGGATTTATATAATTATATTTATAGTAAAATCATATCAGAACTTATGTTGTCACAAATAAACCAATTTTTTCCTCATTACATTTCCCACATGTACTTTATCAACATCAAAACCTTTTTGAATTTAAAGTTTTCTTTTTAAATTCAGTTGTGACAATGATTATTGATAAGACTATTCTAAATAATTATGTCAGTGGTCAGTCTTCATTTCAACAAGGTCTTATGTTGAATGATTGGAAACTTGCGTCTCTACTTAATGATGATATAACAGCATGTGAAGAATTAAAAATTTGGAAAATTAATCATTTAAATTTCACAGGCTACAATTAGCTCAGTCGGTTACGCGTCTGACTATCAATCCAGGGGTTGTGAGTTCGAATCCCCCGCCCGGCAACAGTCTCTGTGACGATTGATATACGACATTGCATCTCATTATCATTCATCTCTCACCACTGATTCAAGTGGGAAAGTTATCAGTTACTTGCGGAGACAGGGTGTGCTCAAGTACTGGTTAATACCAGGAAACAGTGGTTAGGTAACTGATCGTCTGTTAGCCCTCGATGGCATAAAAATGACGCTAAATATTCAATCAATCAATTCACAGGCTACTGATTTCTTTTATATAAAATGTAAGGTGTATGTAACGTTAGATGGTTTAAAATGTTTTAAAAACATGCAAAATGATCTTGATATTTTAGTGGCAGTATACAAATTTTGTAATCACAAGTATTTCAACAACTTTAAACACGATTTGCCCAGAATGGTCTCGTTAATTACTTTTTTTTATAGCACAATTAAACAACTAATTAAACATGGCTGCTTTTGTGACAAGAACTCCTATGGCATTTAGGCAATGTTTGGATTCACTGATTCAAACAAATGTCTTGCAACTCATTTAAAAGTTAATGTAGCTGGCCTGGCTTGCTCTGCCAGTAGCGCATGACTTTCAATCCAGAGGTCATGAGTTCAAATCCCCACCAATGTATTCGTTTTTATTGATATATGACATTGCGTCTTCATTGTCATTTATCTTCCCCTGCTGATTCAATAAGGTTTCATGCCATTTTCAACAGCGTTCAGGTTATATACGGCATATCCAGTTTTATTGGTGGAGGAAGACCTCAGAATGAATCTGAGTTGAACCCCCATACTTCCGTTAGTAATTGGCAAACTTTCTCGCATAAAGTTTTTTGGAGCGAGCGGGACTTGAACCTCAAATTTAGCAGTCATATATAATTGATTTTGAGACGGAACCGTAGACCACTCGGCCATGAATGACCCCCTTGCTGATTTAAGTGGGAAAGTTATCAGTTACTTGCAGGCAGCAAAATGACGTAATGGACAGGACATTGAATATACAAATAATTAAAAAACACAATCCACCCTTATTTAATCAAGCTTGGAGACGGCATACTGCAAACATTAACATGTCCTCTAAGTATCAGCATGGCAGAGACATGGCAGGACATTTAACTTTTAACCCCGACTGTCAGTCACATTCCAAAAACATGTTACTGTAGCTGTAAAAATAACAGAATGTACCACTAGTTGCATGAACACCTGGTCAGCTTTTTAATTCATTTCTTAAAATTAATGGACACAATGCCTTCAGATACAGCCGACAATCATCAGTAAATATTTTTTCCATGCGAAAATGTAAACAAAATAAAATCTTTCCGGTGTCGCGTAAGATTCTCCATCCCGTGAAAACGAGTAGTACTAATTAGCACAATTTAGTTTTTCTGCACAATTTATATGTAAATAGTGCAAGGGCGTCTGAAACTCATTATTGTTTATATTTTCTTTTCTAAATGTTTTATAACACGAAAACATAAAATATATTTATATTGAAGAAGTTAGTTTTAATTCCATACATTGATATGGCTGCTGTTAATCTTTCAAGTTTTCTTTCTTTCTTCCGTTTAATAGACTGAGTTTAGCGAGATAGTTTACGTGTACTGGGTATGGCTCTCCTTGTGCGCGGGACAGCTGCTTTATATTCCCTCCGAAGAAGTGCATGCTTTTCAAGGAATTAGAGATCATTGATACTTTCAGAGCATCTTGTCCGAATAAGGCAATGTGGGAGTACGTTTTAAAAATCACCACAGGGAATCGATCCGGTGAATTCTGGGTCTTGGAGCAAGCATGCTAACCACCAGACAACTACGACTCCTAAAGTCATAAGCTCCGACTCTCTCAATCTCATTAAAATCAGATCAACTTTAGATCAACCACTGTGCGTTCTAGTATGAAGTTAAAGTTGACCTGATTTTAATGAGATTGCTACTGCGCGTAGAGTATATGAAGTTAAAGTTGACCTGATTTTAATGAGATTGCGCCACTCTATCTGTCAATCATGTAATGATACTCTGCACACGTGCAACTTTGGCAGCATGTGTTGAACCTCCAGTTGTAGCCTAAACATCATATTTATTAACGCCCACGCAACAAAAGAACACCCCCATATAACCATCTACATTAACTAGCGCATGGAGTCTCAAAATAATTAATATTTCATAATTTCTTGGTTTAAACAAGGACAGCATATAACTAATACATATATTCGACATACAGTTATATATAAAAGTTCTTTACTATAAATGCTCATGCCATGTTTGGAAATGATGTTGTTGTTTTTTTTAATATAAAAGTAACCTTTAAACTATATGTTGAAATAAAACAATGAAGTATAGAAGTAATTCCTTGTTTGGTCTAATCAATGCATCAGTAATGGGTCTTCTTATGTAGTTCCTTGACCTAACATAGAAGTAAGATGCATGTTTACTGAACGGAACAGTTTACCCGCCACCTGATATTTTATGTACCTCCCATTCTATTTATTTTCTCGAAAAGTATTAAAGCAACTTATTTGAAATTTGGACTTGACTGAGAAAGAAGACTGTTATCCCTTTACTTCATATAGACGCCTTTGGACACCTCTAATATAGACACCTTAGGACACCTCTAATATGGACGCCTTTTGACACCTCTAATATAGTAGGATTTTTAATCATTGGGTGAATTATGTTTTTATTAACTGACAGAGTGGAAAACAGTGCAGGGAGTGTACAGATTGCTCGTTACTCTGAACTCTTCCTGCACTGTTTTCAAAGCCCCTCTATGATTGGTGCGGGAAAACGCGTATCTATGGAGTAAAGGGTTATGTAAACTCCACATGTCATTGTCTGTTTATGGCGTTTACTTACTCAACATTTTGACGAAGATATTAAACATACAAAAATGGCGTGTTAGCTGTTCCGTTCAGTATATTTCTTTATTATTAATTATCTTTAGTTTTCAAACATTTGCTTTTACAACAAATACAATCCCGATGTAATGATAACTTCCTGCGTAATAGAGTTGTTGGCGAATGTTGTGTAAATTTGGACCGACATGGCATTGGTTTACATTCACTCATTTATCAATCATCACGGAGACTGTGGTTATCTTCGAATCCCAACCCGGCCACAATCTCCGTGATGATTGATATACGACATTGTATCTTACCGCTGATTCAAGTGGCAAAGTTATCAGTTACTTGCGGAGATGGGTGTGCTCGAATACTGGTTAACCTGCCGGAATCCCAGGAAATAGTGGTTAGGTTAACTGATCGTCTGTTAACCCACGATGGCATAAAATGATTCTAAATATTCAAATAAAAAAAACAAAACAAACAAACACATTGTCACTGTCCTCTGATGGCCATTTACCTCTATTGAGGTTGTGGGTTCGAGCCCAGCTTGGTCCAAAATTTTGACGTGAGAACCTTTGCCAAAATCATTTCTACACACAAGTATTTAGAAAAGAAATGATTAAATATTACACTAATGGATTTCAATTAACAAGTTATACAATGGGGACAAATATCGTGTTATAATCAGTTTGTCTGAGGCCTGCGGTGTACTTTAGATATAGAAATATTTTTAAACCAAGATTTTATCTCCGGACTGTACAATAACATTGGTAAATCAGTATCTACAATTCAATGGTGAATGCGAACGTATATTACTACATCAGTACAAACGTTTTGTTTTTCTTTCGAATTATTCTGTTTGTTTTTTCTATTTACTAGTTTATAACTTTATTGAATAGGAGACATAAATAAAATAATTTCTTTCAAGATTGATTCATGTATTTAAGTGTAGTTTTGGACAAGGATTAGACGAATATATACAACCACCGAACGTGGCTAAGATAACAAATTAACAGATTCCTGGTTGTTAAACGTATTCATACGAGGTAAATTAACTGATTTGTATTATTGGACAAGATCATTTATTTATCTAAATCCTAAATTAAAACTTTAGCGTGTGCTTTGTACATTACATGGTGTTTATTACTGACTCAATTTAGATTACATCCATTCATCTAGCATACATTACATGCTGTTTATTACTGACTCAATTTAGACTACACAAATTCATCTAGAACAATTAACATGGTGTTAATTACCGACTCACTTTAGATTACACCAATTTATCTAGCATACATTACATGGTGTTTATTACCGACTCAGTTTAGATTACACCCATTCATCAAACCCATTCATCTAGCATACCTTACATTATATTTATTACTGACTCAATTTAGATTACACCCATTTATCAAGCATACAATCCATGTTGTTTATTACTGACTCAATTTAGAACACACTCATTTATCTAGCATATATTACATTATGTTTATTACTGACTCAATTTAGATTACACTCATTTATCTAGCATACATTCCGTGATATTTATTACCGACTTAATTTAGACTAATTTCATTTATCTATCATACATAACATGGTGTTTATTACCGACTCAATTTAAACTCATTTATCTAGCATACATAACATGGTGTCCATTACTGACTCAATTTAGACTAAACTCATTTATCTAGCATACATAACATGGTGTCTATTATTGACTCAATTGAGACTTAACTCATTTATCTAGCAAACATAACATGGTGTTTATTACCGACTCAATTTAGACTTATCTCATTTATCTAGCATACATTCCATGGTGTCTATTACTGACTCAATTTAGACTAAACTCAATTATATTGAATATATTATATGATTATTTATTATCGACTCAATTTAGATTACACTTATTTATCCAGCATACACTACATGGTGTTAATTACTGATCAATTTAGACTAAACTCATTTATCTAGAATATATTATATGATTATCTATTACCGACTCAATTTAGATTACACTTATTTATCTAGCATACATTACATGGTGTTTATTACCGACTCAATTTAGACTTAACTCATTTATCTAGCATCCATTCCATGGTGTCTATTACTGACTCAATTTAGACTTAACGCATTTATCTAGCATACATAACATGGTGTTTATTACCGACTCAATTTAGACTAAACCCGTTTAGCTAGCATACATTACATGGTGTTTATTACCGACTCAATTTAGACTTAACTCATTTATCTAGCATCCATTCCAGGGTGTCTATTACTGACTCAATTTAGACTAAACGCATTTATCTAGCATACATAACATGGTGCTTATTACCGACTCAATTTAGACTAAACCCGTTTAGCTAGCATACATTACATGGTTTTTATTACCGACTCAATCTAGACTTAACTCATTTATCTAGCATCCATTCCATGGTGTCTATTACTGACTCAATTTAGACTAAACCCGTTTAGCTAGCATACATTACATGGTGTTTATTACCGACTCAATTTAGACTTAACTCATTTATCTAGCATCCATTACATGGTGTCTATTACTGACTCAATTTAGACTAAACTCAATTATCTAGAATATATTATATGATAATTTTATTACCGACTCAATTTAGATTACACTTATTTATCTAGCATACATTCCATGGTGTCTATTACCGACCCAATTTAGATTACACCTATTTATCTAGCATACATTCCATGGTGTTCATTCCCGACCCAATTTAGATTACACTTATTTATCTAGCATACATTCCATGGTGTTTATTACCGACTCAATTTAGATTACACTCATTTAGCTAGCATACGTTACATTGTGTTTATTACCGGCTCACTTTAGATTACACTAATTTATCTAGCATGCATTACATGGTGTTTATTACTGACTCAATATAGACTTAACTCATTTATCTAGCATACATTCCATGGTGTCTATTACTGACTCAATTTAGACTAAACCCATTTAGCTAGCATACATTACATGGTGTTTATTACCGACTCACTTTAGATTACATTTATTTATCTAGCATACATTCCATGGTGTTTATTACCGACTCAATTTAGATTATACTCATTTAGCTAGCATACATAACATTGTGTTTATTACCGACTCAATTTAGATTACACTCATTTAGCTAGCATACATTACATTGTGTTTATTACCGACTCACTTTAGATTACACTCATTTATCTAGCATACATTACATGGTGATTATTACCGACTCAAATTAGATAACACTCATTTATCTAGCATACATAACATGGTGTTTATTACCGACTCAATTTAGATCACACTCATTTATCTAGCATACATAACATGGTGCTTATTACCGACTCAATTTAGATTACACTCATTTATCTAGCATACATAACATGGTGCTTATTACCGACTCAATTTAGATTACACTTATTTATCTAGCATACATTACATGGTGTTTATTACCGACTTAATTTAGATTTCACTTATTCATCTAGCATACATTACATGGTGTTTATTACCGACTCAATTTAGATAACACCTATTTATCTAGCATACATAACATGGTGTTTATTACCGATTCAATTTAGATTACACGTATTTATCTATCATACATTACATGGTGTTTATTACCGACTCAATCTAGATTACACTTATTTATCTAGCATACATTACATGTTGTTTATTACCGACTCAATCTAGATTACACATATTTATCTAGCATACATTCCATGGTGTTTATTACTGACTCAATTTTATTACACTTATTTATCTAGTATATATTACATGGTGTTTATTACCTACTCAATCTAGATTACACTTATTTATCTAGCATACATTACATGGTGTTTATTACCGACTCAATCTAGATTACACATATTTATCTAGCATACATTCCATGGTGTTTATTACTGACTCAATTTTTATTACAGTTATTTATCTAGCATACATTACATGGGGTTTATTACCGACTCAATTTAGATTACACTTATTTATCTAGCATACATTACATAGTGTTTATTTCCGACTCAATTTAGATTACACCTATTTAATTTGTATCGATTGTGAAATAAATTCTTGCAACTAAGACAAATCACGCTAGAATTCGAATATGCGGATAACCTGTCCTTTTCAGTTGCAAGATAAAGTTAAAGTTTGGTAAAAACTACAAATCTTACTTTAAACGTTACAAACATTTTATAGCTCATAGAAGATTTACATAGAAGACGTTAAAAATAGCTGCCAAAAGACGGCTA
Organism: Panopea generosa; assembly: GCA_029582155.1. Lineage (NCBI taxonomy): Eukaryota > Metazoa > Mollusca > Bivalvia > Adapedonta > Hiatellidae > Panopea > Panopea generosa. Next base: position 20,299,304 of record CM055907.1, read on the forward strand.
TTATTACGACATTAAAAAATACCGCCAAACTACACGTATTTGATTAATATTTGGACCACGAATAAATATTTAGTTATACCAAGGACTTGATTATACACATATTCAGTGTATCAATTAAAAATATGTTACAACGAAGGTGTATGTGTTTATATGAGTGTGTAACTCAGTTAAAACTTTTTTTATTTTATAATTTTACATCGATTTTAAAGGTCTTATAAATTTAGAATCAGACGCTCGAAATTTCCCGTGAATTAACTAGAACTAAAGCTATGCATTGTATAGTAAAGTGTCCGGTTTGAATGAACACTAGTGGATGCTGATTGAACCAACGACCCTCCGATATGATGTCCTGCACTCAACCACAAGATCCGTATCCATTCGGACCACCTCGCCGATTACCAAAGGATGACGGAATTGGCCAAGTATGTACGATAACTCCGTACCTCATAACTGATCGTAAGTTTAATGGTATGAATATTGATTTGCAAAAATTGAAAAAAAAAAAAATCTCAAGATTTCGAGTATTCCTTAAACGCATACTGTTGCATAAGCGCATTGGTAGACCGAACCAGAGGTAGACCGAACCAGTGGTAGACCGAACCAGAGGTAGACCGAACCAGTGGTAGACCGAACCAGAGGTAGACCGAACCAGAGGTAGACCGAACCAGTGGTAGACCGAACCAGAGGTAGACCGAACCAGTGGTAGACCGAACCAGAGGTAGACCGAACCAGTGGTAGACCGAACCAGTGGTAGACCTAACCAGAGGTAGACCGAACCAGTGGTAGACCGAACCAGAGGTAGACCGAACCGATGATCGGAGCGATGTGGGTTCGATTCTCTGCCACGGTTATGTGTGATGTCCTTGAGCAAGACACATTTTCCGTATATACTTAGTACTGGTTCTACCCAGGAAGACTTCGAGTGTGATTTGACATGGATAAACAATAGATCTTCAGTGGTCTAGATGACTGACCTCTAACCTGAGGTCGTGGATTCGAACACAGCTGATGTAAGAAACTTTAACTAACTACTCGCTGAGGGGCGGTAGTTCTGCTCAAAGTGTGCAAAAAAACATCAATAAAACCAGCGAACTATCAGGTCTAATTATACAAAATAACCCAAAAATTGGCACCTGGTGTAAATTTGTCTCAACTTGAGCATTTTCTTCTCCATTCCTTTGGATGTGCAAGTTTTTCCTGAGAAAAGGGCATTTAAATAAAAATATAGTGAAAACAGCAACTTTTAAGCACCAATTATTTGTGTCTGAACTGACTGCCATTTTTCTTGGAAGATGGTCGATACCCTATTTATTTTTATTTACCGTCGTTGACCTCTGTACCTTGGGAAATAGGTAGGTATCAAGCTTTAGCATTTACCAAGGCGGACATACACACCTTGATGTGAAAATAGGTATCACATCCCAATATTTATCATGGTTGACATATGTACCTTGATGTGAAAATAGATATCGCATCCCAATATTTACCAGGGTTGACATACACACCTTGATGTGAAAATAGGTATCACATCCCAGTATTTACCATGGTTGACATAAGTACCTTGATGTGAAAATAGGTATCACATCCCAATATTTACCATGGCTGACATATACACTTTGATGTGAAAATAGATATCGCATCCCAATATTTACCATGGTTGACATATACACCTTGATGTGAAAATAGGTATCGCATCCCAATATTTACCATGGTTGACATATACGCTTTGATGTGACAATAGGTATTGCATCCCAATATTTATCATGGTTGACATATACACCTTTCATGTGAAAATAGGTATCGCATCCCAATACTTACCATGACTGACATATACACCTTAATGTAAAAATAGGTATCGCATCCCAATACCTACCATGATTGACATATGTACCTTGATGTAAAAGTAGGTATCACACTTCGATATTTACCATGGTTGACATATATGTCCCTTGATGGAAAAGTAGGTATTACATCCCAGTATTTACCATGGTTGACATTAATTATAAACCTTGATGTAAAAGTAGGTATTACACCTTGATATTTACCATGGTTATCATATGTACCTTGTTGGAAAAGTAGCTATCGGATCCCAATATTTACCATGGTTGACATATGCACCTTGATGGAAAAGTAGGTATTACACTTCGGTATTTACCATGGTTGACATATGTACCTTGATGGGAAAGTAGGTATCGCATCCCAATATTTACCATGGTTGTCATATGCACCTTGATGGAAAAGTAAATATTACACTTCGATATTTACCATGGTTGACATATACACCTTGATGGAAAAGCAGGTATCGCATCCCAATATTTACCATGGTTGACTTATGCACCTTGATGTACATACATTAGATATTGATTACAACACAGAACGTGTCTTTTCATTTGGTCGTGTTCGAAATTCCACCCAGGGTCGTATTCCTAAGACCCTTCATCTGACGTGGACAAATGAAACAATACCTGCTGAATTTGTGGAAAATGTGAAATCGTTTTATGAGAAAAATCCAAAATGGAAGTTTTATTTCTGGACGGATGAATCTGCTAGAAAATTTATTGATCTTCACCTCCTGGATGTTGTATGGGCTTTCGACGGTTACAAACACAAAGTGTCAAGGTCGGATGCACTTCGTTACATTGCAATGTACTTTTTTGGTGGGGCGTATTTTGACCTGGATATTGTTTGCTTACAGCCACTTGACAGTGTTGTCGAAACCGACCAATGCATCATGGGACCGGAACCAGCAGAGCATATAGCCCTTACGTTTGGCATGTCGTCAATTTTAGCAAGCTCGGCATTCATGTGCAAACCACGACACGGATTCTTCAAGCACCTCATAGACAACCTTCCGTTTACAGCCAACCATTGGCACATGCTGGAGGCAACCGGTCCCAAGTTTGCGAGCAAGCAGTTTAATTTCTACATAAAACACGTACAAGATCGGGCTGATGGTGATAATTACGAGACGTTCCGTATTGCAACTCTTGATCGATTTGAACGCGATGCTCTGAATGATCTAACATATTTATATGATATATTTAGAGGTCGATACCATGTCGAGTCTATCGAGTTCAAGGCATGTGAAGTGTTGGAGAAGAGACGGACCAGCAGTGTCAACAGTAAAGGGGCCTTAACTGCCCATACCCACTTCAATAAATACACAAATATGGATAAAATACATTACACACGTGATAATCATATTAAAATATTGGTGGATGGCCTCTATTAAGGATTTTTCAGTTGTGTTTTTAGTTATATTGTCTCAATGTGCATGGGATTAGAAAAAAAGTAATATAAACAAATAGGAGTTACGATGGTCTAGCGGTTAGCATGCTTGCTACACGCCACAGCCTCGGATATCCCCGTAAATAACCCTCGGAAACGAGGCTTCCAATTATAGTCCGATATTGATTGCTGGAAGAATATACGATTATTTTACAACGTTTTGTACAATATGGGAATATATTGTACGAGTACGTATTGTGGCGAAACCATATTTGACGAGACGCCGTGAACTGTATAATAACCTTATAATACTAGATACAAGAGGCTCCTGTCTAAATGCTACTTCAACTAATATCAGATTTCTAAATGATGAAATGATTAGTTGTTAATAACAATACATGTACATCTATATTTCTTATTTCGTTTGCAATTACAAGATAAACTAAGTTTTTGTAACAAACCCGATTTTGGTGATTTTAAAAGATGTTGAAATGTATGTATGGATAGAAAGGTCACGAAGAAAACGCTTAGCTACAATTATATTATGTAAATTAATGTCTCGTTAAAATAATTATCTTCATATATTTATCATAAGAAATAAAATGTATATGAATTCACGGTATCTTCACGATCCAAAGGGTTTCTAAATCTGTCCTTTATATAGCATGTGGGTAGTCATGAATCCTTAACTGGATCCTACTCAAATAAAGCTATCAGTTCATGTATGTAAATTGTCCGTCCAGTCCGGATGTGTTGCATGTAATTCCATAGTATACAAGTCATGGTTGGCATTAAATTTATTGATTTGGCAGAGACCTTGACATTGTATCTATGGTTTGCATTGTAGCTACGCGATATATATATCATACGTTGTGAATGAGCATCTGAAAATATCCCCAAAAAGCGGAAATTCCGTTATTTTGGTTTTAATTATCTCCCTTTATAATGTAAATTTGTCCGCCCAGTCCAGATGTGTTGCATGTAATTCCATAGTATATAAGTCATGGTCAACACCAAATTTATTTGGTTTGGCGGAGACCTTGATATTGTGTCTATGGTTTGCATTGTAGCTAGGCGCACTTGCCGTAGTCTGGTACGTACATTTATGTATTGATTTCCACACACACACACACACACACACATTTTTTTATTGTAACTGTTGTATTCTCAAATAAATAGTATAAACGCATATACAGCAATGTTTTGTGCGTTTAACACCATTTAAAAACCATTGCGGGGTATAACTGACATATACAGTTTTACTGGTTGGGAAAAACTTAAGAAATCGAATCAATATATAGTTACCGTCCTTTTGCAAGTAACTGTCAAACTTCCACACGTGAAGTTTTGGGAACGAGCTGGACTCGAACTGACGTCCTCAGCAGTGTGAGGTATATGACTGAGACAGCACCTCGGACGACTCAGCCATGGAAAATCATATTGTATATCAAATGTATACATTTTGTCACAGACGTTTCCAGAAAACTAACTAAATATATTGTTATAAAGGCTTATATGAGGAGAAACATAGGCTATCGAAGTACAATCTAGTAACCAATGCATTTCCAAAACAGCCGTAAACCTTCCTACAGGCACTGTAGGCACGTACCTACACTTTTTCTCCGAGAAATCGAAAAAATAAAAATGCTAATAATGTAATTAACTATGAACTGTTAATTCGCAACAAAATAAAAATCATTGAATATGATCCAGATATTTAACATCATTTTTTTCAATTTATTTGGTTATAAAACAATGAATTTAAGGTTAATATTAAGGATAACCAGGACCCTAAAAACACGTAAACGTACCTGCGTCGGTCAAGCCTTTTTCGGGGGAGCATGACCCGGACGCCCTACAACTATGCCTACACATCGTTTTCAGCCAAACTACGCCCCTGGTAAATAATATGTTGTTAGGCAATTACTTTGTACTTTGTATTCATTATTCATTTGTTGGTGATGTTTAATTGCAAGCATGATATCATGTGATATAATGTAACTATTTATTTGTATATGTACAGTAGGTCCAATGGGCAGGGTGTGTTGTTTAACATTCTATAGCTGTATATTATGTAACATGCACACGCGTTACTATAATAAAATGCTTGTTCACTCACTCACTCACTCACTCACTCACTCACTCACTCACTCACTCACTCACTCACTCACTCACTCACTCACTCACTCACTCACTCACTCACTCACTCACTCACTCACTCACCAACCAACCCGCTCATTCATTGTATTGTTTCCCCATTGTATTTTCCACATAAACAACAATTAACAAATTAACGTAGATAATTAGATGACGCAGCTATCTGCTACAGGTGACAGATGTAAACATGAGCGGCGTAGGTATGTTACGTTTTCGGGGTTAGATTGACAGTTACAATGTTTGTTGTAAATAGATGTATACGGCGACAACTGCCATAAACTCGCATACGCAGCTTTTGTATTTAGATATAATGCGGAAGTAATCGATGACCCCTTAGGGGAAATGCATTTTTAATAATAACTTCCGAATCAGAATTTAAACTTGGTGTGACAGTGTACAGTTCGTATTTTTACAGCAAGATAGAGTCTGTCTAATGACGGTAAGACACATTTCGTTATTGTTATTCTTTGTATTTTATTTTCATTGTTTTATTATATATATATTATTCGCTCATACACATATATAATTATTATATATGAAAGTTTTTGTACCAACGTCCCCACAAAAAAATGACGCGATATTCATTGATTTTGTCTTTTTTTACAAAGCTAAAAGCCGGATAATTTTTTACCCATGTTAACATTCATACTTGTTTTTTATATGTATACATACAAAAACATATATTTTAGACGAGGTTAAAATACCAATTTTCCGGTCAAGTTTTGTTATTAATGAGTCAAACACAGCGCTCAATCTATAGTACGTATAATATTGACATTCGTAGTTTTTGCATGGTCGTAAATACGGTAAAACAAAGTGAATCTCTTCCCATTAGAGCAATAAGGTACCAAGTTTATATGAAATAAGAAGGCACTTGGTACCCTTTTGCACCAATGGGACGATATACACATGCACGTTTTTGTTATTAATACATAGATCTAGTGACATAGTTTGTATGTTTTTGTCACTGGTGATGAAAGGACGTAAACGGTTCAAGAAAGCAAAACCGTCTTAAGATCATGTTAAAATAAAACTGAAAGCTTGTTAATACATCTCTTGACACTATATAACCAAATTACAGCATATTCAAGATGGATTACCTTCGGCAACGACGCCATTTAACTAAGTCGATAAAAAAAATTAAGATTCAGTACAGCGTAGTTGAAGTAGGTCTAGTAATACAGAGAAACAGCGTTGGTAGAGCTTGTATTCAGAGTCGGTATTTAGCTATGAATAGTTAGTGGCCGAAGGCAGAACCAGAAACTCTCAGAATTATACTTTTTTTTAAATCCGCACACTTTTCAAATCATTTTTTTAATCAACAAGCGCTCGTTCGAAACTATGTTATCTAATTATACATAAGTCACAAATGGGATAGATTTCTGTTGTATTCATTCTGTAACGTGTATAGGCTTATCTACACTAATGGTTAAATATTACGGAAGGGCGATGTTTTATCAAGAGATTAACCTGTGTTGAGATTTAAATACAACCTGAAGATGACAATGTCCCTGACGTTTAGCCTACGCTAAGGGTTAAATATAACAGAAGGGTGATATTGTATCTATAGATTAACCTACGCTGGGTTAAATACAGCCTAAAAGTGACAATGTCCCTGACGTTTAACCTATGCAAAGGTTTTAATATAATGGAAGGGTGATATTGTATCTTTAGATTAACCTACGCTGGGTTAAAGGTGACAATGTCCCTGACGTTTAACCTACGCAAAGGGTTACATATAACGGAAGAGTGATATTGTATCTATAGATTAACCTATGCTGGGTTAAAGGTGACAATGTCCCCGACGTTTAACCTACGCAATAGGTTAAATATAACGGAATAGTGATATTGTATCTATAGACTAACCTGCGCTGGGTTAAATACAACCTAAAAGTGACAATGCCCCTGACGTTTAACCAACGCTAAGGGTAAAATATAACGGAAGAATTATATTGTATCTATATATTAACCTACGCTGGGTTAAAGGTGACAATGTCCCCGACGTTTAACATACGCAAAGGGTTAAATATAACGGAAGAGTGATATTGTTTCTATAGATTAACCTACGCTGGGTTAAATACAACCTAAAAGTGACAATGCCCCTGACGTTTAACCTATGCTAAGGGTTAAATATAACGGAATAGTGATATTGTATCTATAGATTAACCTACACTGAGTATTAGTTACAACCTAAAGGTGACAATTTATCTTTGGAGAACTGTCAGTCTTAGGTTGTTTTCAACGCTTAAAGTTAAAGTAGATTTACCCAACCCCCCCTCCCCTTCCCCCCTTCCCCCCTCAACATAGGCTGTTTTTAACGTTGAACATGGATTGGTATATACAGAAATAGTCATATTTAGCGTAGATTGTTACACGCCAGGTTAACACGTATTTTGTTTTACACAAACGTGCACACTTATAATTTATTAACACATATCTTGTACACAGTATAAAAGCGACATACTTACCGCATTAAATATCACAACATCAAATAAATTATCAAAATCGTTTCACTTAATAAGTCATTCTGAAACATTTAACGCGAACGAGGTGACGGTGACAGAACGTTAGTGCAGTAAACCATTTAAACTGGGTTGCATGGTACAATATATTTTGATTGACGAACTGTTTTTACACATCTAAGCAAGTGATGACAAAATACAGGCACCTTCTACATTATGGGTTTGTTATAGAAATACAAAAACACATTCAACATATAGAAATAATAGCAACTTTGCATTTTCTCAATAGTTCAAGTTTCAGTAACTTATTTATTAATGTTTTAAACCATTTTTATCAACAAGCGCTCGTTCGAAACTATGTCCTTTAATTACGCAAATGTCACAAATGAGATTCAGGTCGCTTACACAAATGTACGAACATCAATCAAAGCGAGACATTTTTGTTTCATAAATTGTTAACTTATTTAGATTAAGTTTATACTCATTTATCTAAGCTCGAATGCTTGCGAACTTAAATGAACCACATTCGACCCAAGCTTTACGATGCTTATCGTGGTCGAGTTGGGGATCAAACCAGCAACCTTGGCGTGACCGGCAAACACTCTATCCACTGAGTTGGGATCTGGAACAGGCTCAAGTTCTACCGTCTCTGTTTCTCTGTACGGGCACCGCTGCGTGATCTAGTGATAGTGCATCCGTCTCGCATGCGGAAGGTCGTGGGTTCGTTCCCCGAACGGGTCATACCAAAGACTTTAAAAACGGTACTAAAAGCTTTCTCGCTTGACGCTCAGCATTTAGAGGAGAGTTTTAGGTCTGGTCGGCCCGGTGTCAGTATAATGTGACTCGGTGGGGTATCGTACCATGTGTCTGCGCTATGATACTCCAATGTGACAGCGCTCAGAATACTGACTCAAGTAGACACCGTCGCGATATGACTGAAAAATTGTTGAAAGCAACGCTAAACACCATAACAACAACAACAACAAAAACAACAACAACAACAACAACAACAACAACAACAACAACAACAACTTCTCTGTACGGTGTTTAATACTTCGACTATGTCGTGCCATATCTTCAAAGGAAGTTATCAGATTTTTCAAACTTTTAAAATTGGCTAAAAACTTTTTTCCCCAATATATCATGCCCAAATATACTCACTGACCCCGTATTGCCAAAATGATCTCTATTTAAAGATGCCAAAAACATATATTGAAAAGGGATTTCCTAACTTGGACTACGCGACTTGGTTACACTAAAATAGATTTCCTGCTTAAAATTGCAACATATTTTGTGACGTATTATAAGTAGGAGTATTGATTTCAATCTGATCCGTTATACAGGTTTGCATGTATTAAAAAAATTGTTTCATCATAGAAAGAGCCCGCATGACGATGGGAAGGTCCTCAATCAGTATTCAAGTGCTGTCTATTTTTAGAATGAGGATCTCGTTTCAAGTTTACCACTCGAATTTAAATAACGATTTTGTCACGTTTTGGTAGATTTGACATACCAAATCATATTTATAAATGATAATGGCATTTCTTACACTTGTTACAAAATATATTTTGTGAAAAAAAAAAATGTTTTATGAAACAAATGCAAACACTCATCACTTTTCTAATCTATTCGATTCAATCAAACATCAATACACGTAATTAATCTACTTGAAAAAAAAAATCAGAAAAATCTGTATATCTAAAATTTTGGATAAAGCCCAACTTTACTTTTTATATTAATTTTTTATATTTACGCTAGAGCAGAATGTATGTACCTCTATGCACGTTTGCCTCACGGATATGTGTAGGTTTTTTTATGTAAACATAAAGTCATCATTAGTTGTCCGTTTGTTTAACAAGCGTGGATCAAAAGGATTTGCCGGTAAATCAGTGAACATTGTTTTAGTAATTAAAGGTGTTATTAAAGGGGGTGTATCAGGATAAAACGCCCTACATGTCTTGAAATATAAAGTAATTATCGAAATGTATAAAAAGTATCGCATTATCATTAATGGATAGAAATCGAATAGTTAAGTATGTCAATTCTACATAAACGTGACAAAATCGACATGTAAATTGGAGTGGTAAACTTGTAACGAAATTCCCATTCTAAAAATAGACAGCACTTAAATACGGAATGGCAACCTTCGCATCGTCATCCTGACTTTTTCTAAGATGAAACAATGTTTACTACGTTTAAACCTGTATAGCGGATCAAATGAAAATCGACATGAAATCACGCGACCCATTTATTACGTCATAAAATATGTTGCCATTTTAAGCGGAAAATCTATTTTAGTCTAACCTAGGCGCGTAACCCAAGTTAGGAAAGCCTTATTCAATATATCATTGTTGCATGTTTAAATAGATATCTTTTTGGCAATACGGAGTAAGTGGGTATATACAGGCATGGTATATTGGACAAAAATGTTTTAAATCAATTTCAAAATTTTGAAAAATCTTGGTCTATTCCCAATAAACGAATAGCAATTATTTTATTGACATTTTTGGCATTTCTGAAATCAATTAATACAAGAGAAAGAGCAAGAGCAAGAGCAAGAGCAAGAGCAAGAGCAAGAGCAAGAGCAAGAGCAAGAGCAAGAGCAAGAGCAAGAGCAAGAGCAAGAGCTATAGAAAGAGTAAGAGAAAGAGCAAGAGCAAGAGAAAGAGTAAGAGCAAGAGCAAGAGAAATAGCAAGAGCAAGAGAAAGAGCACGAGCAAGAGAAAGAGCAAGAGAAAGAGTAAGAGCAAGAGAAAGAGCAAGAGCAAGAGCAAGAGAAAGAGTAATAGCAAGAGAAAGAGAAAGAGAAAGAGCAAGAGCAAGAGAAAGAGTAAGAGCAAGAGAAAGAGCAAGAGCAAGAGCAAGAGCAAGAGAAAGAGCTAGAGCAATAGCAAGAGCAAGAGAAAAAGTAAGAGTAAGAGAAAGAGCAAGAGTAAGAGAAAGAGTATGAGCAAGAGAAAGAGCAAGAGCAAGAGAAAGAGTAAGAGCAAGAGAAAGAGCCAGAGCAAAAACAAGATTAAGAGTAAGAGTAAGAGAAAAAGTAAGAGAAAAAGGAAGAAAACAATGCAACAATTTCATTATATAATTATAATTAAGAGAAAGCTTTTGATTAAATACTCAAAAATATAACTGTGAAATAATTATAAAAAAACATGGTAAGTAAATAATGTTTACATTCACTGATGAGATTGATAATGTTATAGTGCTACTTAGTCATTTCTTTGTTTATTTGCAAAATATATGAATTTCGTAAGATTTAATACTTCTTGTTTTACTTTTTGATGTCATGAGATTATCAAATTTACAATTACTCAATAAGCCGCTCCCCTTTCAACCATCCCCAATCTTTCATAAACCTGAGTGAGTATGTGGTATTGTTTTTCAATTTGCTTACTTTATAAAGGAAGCAAATTTTTAAAAGAAAGACCACAGATCTGCTTAACAAAATGCCTTTCATAAAGGGTCTGAATATTAATACATACAGCCAAACCTGTGTAAGCGCCCACATCTATTAAGCAGCCACCTGTCTTAAACAAACATATTTTATATTTCGTATTGATATGCTTTCAGAGTAAATCAACACGTATTAAGCAACAACCTGTCTTAAAAGGCCATTTTTGCTCCTTCCATTGACTTGCTGCTTAAGACAGGTTTGACTGTACTGGGATATATTAATTCTATATCTGTTTCATGCATAATATATATACTTTTTTTTTTTAAAAAAAGCGTTGAAGGGAAAATTATTAAAATTACTGTGTGTCACTTTAAATGAAAAAAAACAAAACAAAACAAAACAAACGTAACGTATTGTTCAGGATAAAAAATGGGACTTGAATTCTTTTGTAATTTTCATTTTGCATGGATGCTTATACACAAAGTACAACCGCCAATTCATAAATCAGAAAAAAAATCTCTATTTTGGTTACTAACATCGCACAACGCGTTAGATCAGACGAAATTCCTGTGGTGTTAAATTTGTCACGTGACGACGATTCAACGTAAGATGTCGTTAAACATAAATATGTCATATAATAAACTATTCATTTGGTTATAAACTTTATTTACAGGCCGAGGAATAAATACTTTATTCTCCTACTTTGGGTTATGCACAACGTAAGTGTAGAAGAAGAAGAAGACGGCAAGATGGTACGAACACACAGGGGCAGCGGGCTTTGGAGAGTAACACGAAAACTAATTACTCTTGTTGTCTTGGTAATCGGACTGCGAGTGATATACAATTCTGCCATAGAAGGACATTCAACTTCCGATACTGTTTCTCAAGAAAAGGGCAAAAGTTTCAGTGCAGATACTGCTTTTGACAAATTGAAGAAACCGTTCGGTAAAATCGACCAAGGCAGAGGAAGCAGTAATCTAAACTTTAAACATGCAGACGAACTTTGGGAAAAGACGAAATCCGTCTCAAACTTTGCACAAAACATTCCGGATGAGAATTATGATAGCGATACTCCGGATATAGATGAAGATCAAATGAATGAAACGCATGATATAATTCAAGATCATGTTACTGGAAATGTAAAGAATGAGAAATCTCAAGAAGAGACAGCAGATTTTGATATCTCTCACAGCAGAAATGTTAAGAAGGTAAACAATGTTTCACACTCAGTTAATTCAGCGAAAGGTAATGAAAACCTAAACAATAAACCTGGTGCGGAAGTTCCTGTACCAGGTTTGAAGAAAAAATCAGCCACTACTCATGAGATTCAAAAAGTGATAATCGACAGGATAATAAAAGTAGTGCCGTTAGAAGAGGCGCGTTCTTACGGTGTTTGTAAAAAGGTTATACCATGGGGTCAAACATACCACGCACAAATATCAACATATGATCTTTTTAAGCGAGCCAACCACACGACCGATGAAAAGGGCGAATACCCAATTCCAATCAAATCTGAACAAGAAGTTACAAATAAAGAAAACATGGAACCTGTCACTGTTATTCTAGTTCCGTTCTCGCATGCTGATCCAGGGTACGGAATGACCATCGAGGAATACTACCATCGGAAAACACAGGGAACTCTGAACAATATGGTCACAAAACTTACCCAGTATCCCGATATGACATTCCAGTGGGCGGAAACAGTGTTTCTAGCACGATGGTTTGAAGATTTGACCGAAGAAAACAAACAGCAGGTAAAAAGGTTAATTAAAAGAGGCCAACTTGAAATTGTATTAGGCGGATGGGTAATGCCTGATGAGGCAAGCACACATTATGCGTCAGTTGTGGACCAACTCATCGAAGGACATCAATGGTTAATCGAAAATCTAGAGGTAACGCCAAAAAACGCCTGGATTAATGACCCATTCGGATATTCCAGCACAATGCCGTATCTTTGGAAATCCAGTGGTATGGACAACTTAGTATTTCTCCGAATCGACCAAGCAGTAAAAGCGCAGATGATGAACATGAAAAGTTTAGAATTCAATTGGCGGCCATATTGGAAATATACCAATTCAAGTGACATGCTGGCCAGTTTGATGGCCTATACGAACTACTGGTTAGCAGATGTTTGCGGACCCGACCAGGCCATTTGTAACGACTTTGTTTTCATCCGACCAGTTGGTAATAAAAAAAATACAACAATTACGGTTGAAAATTTGGAAGTCAAAGCACGTGCTTTATATGAACAGTACCGCAGAACGACAGATTTGTACAAATATAATACGTTATACATGGGTCTTGGTGAAGATTTCTCCTTCTCTGAAGCATCTGAATGGGACGCCCTCTACCTAAACTTTAAGAAACTAATTGACTACATAAATTCTAAAGATGAGTGGAAAATGAAAATCAAGTTTGGTACATTAACGGATTATTTCAAAAACATCCGGAAGGAGGAGCGCCGGATGACGGAATCTGCCGAGCTGTCCGAAAGACAAGCAGCATCGTTTCCTACGCTGTCCGGAGATTTTTATCCGTACACAGAAAGGAAAAACGAGTATTGGACAGGCTATTTTACAACTAGGCCATTAAATAAGGAATTCTCGCGAGAATTAGAACCTCTCGTCAGAGCGGCAGATATCTTCAACGTGATGGTATTCTCATTCTTCAAGTACTACCGGGTCAAGTATAACGGGTATCAAGAAATTGCGCAGAATTTGCGGGCTGCTAGGCGAGAATTGGGAATGTTTTTACATCATGACGGAATAACAGGTAAACAATATATCTTATTTTCGTTTTTATGGTGAAGTCCTCCGTACATGGATGGTCTTAAGCGCTGTCTTGCAATCTCATCTCTCATCGCTGAGGTCACAGGCATGACCCCAGTTCGGTGGAAATATACGTGAACACTTTCCCCAAATGTTGCAGGACGGCTGCTCTATGTTTATTCATGTACATGAGATATATTCTTATTATTACAATGTTATTATTTTAATCATTTCATTATCTTTATTATAGTCACTTTTATTTGTATTTATTATATATCATAGTAATTAATATAGCCAATATAGTTTAGCTAAGAATAAAAGCAGATTAATGTAACTACATTTATTTAATAATTTGCCTGCTTAGTTGCTTTCTTATTTACTTACTTATTAACTTTAAAAAATATATTATTCGGGGCGATACGGAGATGAAACCCAGAGCGTCTAACTCGAGCGGCCAACACTATTCACTGCACTACCAGCTCGCATATAATTATTATTGGTGCTGTTTATTGTTTCTTTATATAACACAATATGTCAAATATCAGTAATTTTTTAAGGGAACTTTACACTTGCCTTCGTTAAACTTCCCGATGTAGCTATTACTGACCTGGTTTATTACAGTGCAACAGCAGCTCAGACGCTTATCAAACACCTGGGGGCATTGTCGCGATGAACTGAAAGTATTTTTTAAATTAAAATTGTATGTCATCACCTTAATTAACGCAGTGAGAGAAAGAGAAAGAGAAAGAGAAAGAAGGAGAGAAAGAGGGAGGGAGAGAGAGAGAGAGGAGAGAGAGAGAGAGAGAGAGAGAGAGAGAGAGAGAGGGGGGGGGGGAGAAAGCCATATAAAAGAGAGACAAGACAATAACGATAGCGGGGCGGGGTAGGGCAGGCCAAGTTCTGTGGCCGAAACCCGACTTTGGGTTATGCGCATGAGTTAGAGTTTTATTCCAAATTTCTGATTATGTAAGTCATCAATGACATCACACACCATAAATTCCGTCGCCATCTTGGATCTCGTTGTATGAGCGGATGCGATGAAAAGCTCTTTTTACAACGGTTTTTTAAGCTGATTTTTCTGTTGGCTTAATTTTTACAATAAAAGCTTTCGCATCAATTGCAATATATCTTTAAAAAAACAGACGCTTGATTGACTGGTTCATAACATCAGATTATGTGATACCAATTAACCGAAGTGGGAAGAAAAGTGCGAAATGAAACCAGCGAAATAATATTTCAATAGCGAAATGGATGACCATAATCGCTATTTTATGCTTATCGTCGTGGGATATATTTTTTATAATTATGATCATATAATAATAATATTATGATCTGCCCGTTATTTTAGTTACACCCAATTCATAATAATATTTTATAACCATTTGATTACCTATTCCAGGAACCTCGTTGCCTCATGTTGTCCGAGACTTCGAGAAGCGTCTACTTAAAGCACATGACAGCGTGCACACAGCTTTTAAAGGTGTTCTTGTGACTCTTCTCACCAGAGGGCGTAATCATCAACCAAAGTTGCTTCAAGAAGAGACAGTAAAACCTGGTCCGCGACAAATGTCACAGAAAATTATTTTTGACACAAAACATGAAAACAAAATCGTGTTAATTAATTCACTATCAAAAAAGAGAAAAGACATGGTCAGTATTCGTGTAGACTCAAGAAATTTTGAAATCAAATCACCAGCTAATTCCAAAGTTCCATTTCAAATAACCATTCCAAACATGACCAGAAACAGCGGATGGTTTTTAGCAACCTTTCCAGTAGAGTTACCGGCCTTTGGGATAGAAGTCTATAAAATAAACCCGGTTTCTGAACTGAGTCCCGACAAAATAGTGAAAGAAAGTGCACCTGGTACAGAGAGTACCGACAAGTATTCAAATGTGATAACGATTAAGAATAATTTTATTAAAGCAGATTTTGATAAAAATACCGGGATGTTGAAACGAATTGTAGACCGGGATGGTAGAATTACAAATATTTCTGCTGAATTTTTGGTGTACCAGTCTGCACAAAGCGGTGCATACATTTTTGGCCCAGCGGGTCCTGCTAATGCATTCTTTACTGGTGAAAGGGTAGTTACCGTTACCAGGGGTAACTTAATGTCAGAGGTCAAGGTAACTTATCCAGGATTTTATCACAGTGTGAAACTGTATAACACAGCGGCGATCCAGGGTACTGGTTTACATATAAGAAATGAAATCGACATGGCGGCTGTCGGAATGAAAAACATGGAGGTGATTTTACGATTAGTAACAGATGTTAAAAATGGACAGCACTTCTTTACCGACCAGAACGGTTTTCAACTTATGGGCCGAGAGACGAAGACGGGAAGCAAAATTGAGTCAAATTACTACCCAATCACCACAATGGCGCTTTTGGAAGACAAACACAAACGACTTACGCTGCATAGTAAACAGCCCCACGGAGCGGCCAGTTTAAATGAGGGTCAGTTAGAAGTTATGCTTGACAGGCACACCTTCAGGGACGACGGTAGGGGCCTTGGACAGGGAATTTATGATAATGTAAAAGTAAATAGTGACTTTGTATTGCATATAGAATATAAGACTGTTCCAATGGAAATTGAAGAATATAGATATACATACCTAACCCAAGATGGGATTTTGATAAATGAATTACTACAAAACAAGATACAAATATATTCTGTCAGAGACAACAGTGTGCGAATTGTTGACAAAGTCCATCCTTTGAAAACGACGCAAGTTCCTTGTGATATTTCTGTAGTGGGACTGCGAAATATGGTGAAAAATAATTTAGAATACAATGGTACCAGTCTGGTTTTACACCGGAAGTCAGTCCAGTGTGGTTACCAGTCAATGAACAAGCAGTGTCTGGATGATACCAGTAAGTTGACAATACGAAGTCTTTTACCAAAACTGAGACTCGATATTTCAGAGACTTCGCTATCGCATTTACACGTGATACAGAAACTTGGGCTGGACTCGGATATCAGGCCAGAACACATGGAATTACGGGCGTTCATGATGCGAATCTAATGTTAAAATACGCGACATGGTTAACATAGTGGCTGCTACATCCAGTAAAAAAAAGCATCACATGTCCCCCTGATGAAGTATTTTTGACTAAGCTCAGGGAGACGTCAGAGAGAGAGAGAGAGAGAGAGAGAGAGAGAGAGAGAGAGAGAGAGAGAGAGAGAGAGAGAGACCAAGAGCAGCCTGGCCGGTGCACAGCCGCCAAACGTTTGATTTGTCCCATATCATTTTTCACTTTATTTTATGTTTTGCTGCTACGTAACAATTTATTTGGGTTGTAACCGTCTTGGCTTCAACCTTTGATGACTTATTTTGACTTAAAATCTTAAGTTATGGAAAAATATGAAAGCCAGAGTAAAACCAACAGATGGTGTGTGTATCACGGTATCCTGAAATGTATTTATTTTATAAACATGTGTCTCCAAGCAATTGTATTTCATTTTATATACATGTATGTTGGAAGGGATTTAATCCAAATTATTTTCATAACTTAAACATTAGATGATGATTTTTTTTCTCATGTTAATATATATTAAATTATTTCTTGTATTTATAGTATTATTGAAAATAGAGTATCGGTGCTTAAATGTTATACCAGATATATAAATCAATGGTTTATATACAAATAAAGTTGGAAATCCGTAAATAAGTTTTAATATTATTTTTAATGTCCATTTATGTAGCATCTATATTTATATAAGTGTCCATAATTTAAAAGTTGAAAGCAAGATAGTGGTAGATCTATAATTTCAAGATCAAGTGTAATTATTGTTTTCCGCTGGTAACTGGCAAGCGGACTTTATAACTTGAAATATGACTGAATTTATTTAGAATTCAATACAGACCCAGAGGTTCGAAAAACAATTTTATCAAAGCAATCAGTTTACAAAATCAATACTGTCTTAATCACACCATCAAAGAACCGAAAACGTTTGTCTCTCTCACTTGGTTCAAACATATTTCATTTTTATTTATATACATGTATACAGAAATGGGGCTGGATCACTAGTTTTTCCAACATAAGATTCGGCCCTCCCCTTGTGTGTCTCTCTCTTTTTTTTATATGATTTACGTGTTTGTGTGTTTACTTTCATATTCAAAAACACCAGGACCTCAATTCATCAATACTTTTAGTCTTAGAATCGGACTCGAAAACTAAATTTCAGATATTTGAGTAACACACACACACACACACACTCACACAAAGCAACACACAAACGTTAATAATCATCAAATAAATGAAACCGAGTCCAATTCTCAACCTAAAAAAGTCCACTTTTCGGACGGCAAAAGTCCACTTCTCAGGTGGTCAAAGTTTATTTCTCAGATGGTAAAAGTCCGCTTCTCAGGTGGTAAAAGTCCACTTCTCAGGTGGTAAAAGTCCACTTCTCAGGTTGTAAAAGTCCGCTTCTCAGACGGTAAAAGTCCACTTCTCAGATGGTAAAAATTCATTTCTCAGATGGTAAAAGTCCGCTTCTCAGGTGGTAAAAGTCCACTTCTCAGGTTGTAAAAGTCCGCTTCTCAGACGGTAAAAGTCAACTTCTCAGATGGTAAAAGTCCACTTTTCAGGTTGTAAAAGTCCACTTTTCAAGTAGTAAAAGTCCACTTTTCAGATGGTCAAAGTCCACTTCTCAGCCGGTAAAAGTCCACTTCTCAGGTTGTAAAAGTCCACTTCTCAGCTGGTAAAAGTCCACTTCTCAGGTGGTCAAAGTCCACTTCTCAGACGGTAAAAGTCCACTTTTCAGGTTGTAAAAGTCCACTTCTCAGGTGGTAAAAGTCCACTTCTCAGCCGGTAAAAGTCCACTTCTCAGATTGTCAAAGTCCACTTCTCAGATGGTTAAAGTCCACTTCTCAGCCGGTTAAAGTCCACTTCTCAGCCGGTAAAAGTCCACTTCTCAGGTGGTCAAAGTCCACTCCTCAGACGGTAAAAGTCCACTTCTCAGGTTGTAAAAGTCCACTTCTCAGCCGGTAAAAGTCCACTTCTCATGTTGTAAAGGTCCACTTCTCAGCCGGTAAAAGTCCACTTCTCAGGTTGTAAAAGTCCACTTCTCAGCCGGTAAAAGTCCACTTCTCAGGTGGTCAAAGTCCACTTCTCAGCCGGTAAAAGTCCACTTCTCAGGTTGTAAAAGTCCACTTCTCAGGTGGTAAAAGTCCACTTTTCAGGTGGTCAAAGTCAACTTCTCAGATGGTAAATGTCCACTACTCAGGTTGTAAAAGTCCACTTCTCAGACGGTAAATGTCCACTTTTCAGATGGTCAAAGTAAACTTCTCATACGGTAAAAGTCCACTTCTCAGGTTGTCAAAGTCCACTTCTCAGGTTGTAAAAATCCAATTCTCAGGTGGTCAAAGTCCACTTCTCAGGTTATAAAAGTCCATTTCTCAGGCGGTAAAAATCCACTTATCATTCGGGTGGTAAAAGTTCAAATCAAAAGCTGTAAAAGTCCCATTCTTAGCCGGGCAACAAACACGTAAATTCTCAGTCGATAAAAGTCCGATCCTCAAACTCATAAAAATGTATATGTATATGTTAGACCGCGAGCATAATTTACAGGTTAATTAGATTTATCTATGTAAATATAAAGGTATATGTGCCTGAGATTTAAAAGCATCGGGTTTTGCAGATTAATGGTCATTTGTGAATCAAAATGATATAATATGAGTTTTAATTTCAGCCGTTTTTTTATCTGCATAACAGAATTTTTTTTTTGAAAATCGCAACTTGTATTTTTTAACATTTTACTTACATTTTTACTTACATTTCCCAAAACTATCGTGATGCCACTACATTCATGCAATGAATTAATGAAGCTTTCCTGTAAATATTGTCTTCGGTATGTTTTATCTCAGCTTTCCTGTAAATATTGCACTCAGTATATTCTAGTTCTGCTTTCCTGTAAATATTGCCCTCGTCGCATATAGTTTACTTCAGCTTTCCTGTTAATATTGCACTCAGTATATTCAATCTCTGCTTTCCTGTAAATATTGCCCTCGTCGAATATAGTTTACCTCAGCTTTCCTGTAAATATTGCCCTCGGTATAGTTTTTCTCAACTTTCCTGTAAATATTGCACTCGGTATAGTTTACCTAAACTTTCCTGTAAATATTGTCCTCGGTATAGTTTACCTCAGCTTTCCTGTAAATATTGCCCTTGGTATAGTTTACCTCAACTTTCCTGTAAATATTGTACTCGATATAGTTTACCTCAACTTTCCTGTAAATATTGTCCTCGGTATAGTTTATCTCAGCTTTCCTGTTATAGGCATTATTCAAATAATCAATCAAACGATTAATTATTCAATAATTCTTGAAATTCAAGAAGGCTACACGTTATAAAGAGAGAAACCAAAAATCAATTCCATTAATTATCAAACGATTAATCTGTCAACCAGTCAATCAATCAATAAATAAATTAATTCTTGAGATTCATACATGTTATACAAATAGAAACAAAACAAACAAAAATGACCAATCAGTCAATCAATCAACCAACCAATCAATCAGTTCCTGAAATTCATAGATGTTACGTGTTTACAAAGTTAAACGAAACAAACTAAATAATCAACCAACCAATCGATCAATCCCGGTTTTTCATACATATTAGACGTTATACAGAGAGACAAACAAATCAACTAAATCACCAATATCAACATACTAGAAAACAATACTATAGACATCAAATACAACATTTATACAATGGTTAATACCTCAAACAGTCGCCTTGTTCTGCGAAGGACAAAAAACAATTTTAGTTGCGTATTACTGACAATAACCCGTGTAAAAATTGTGTAGCTTTTATTTTCATCTCCAAATATAGCTACCTTGTCCCAGCTTGACTAACCATCTTAAACTGTAATTCATTTTTTTAAATGTTATAATTTCATAATTATATATCTTTGTCTTGGTGCTATAATTTATTTGTTTCTTGGTCTTAAAAGAATGTACCCACCGCTAGGGCACAAATGGAGAAGGGAGGGGACGTCAGTCGGTTGATTCCCTTTAGCAAATAATATCGAAGTTACTTCCCTTGGTTATTCAGGAAATGCTTCAGTATAAACCGATTAAGCTATATTGAAACTTCGCCATTCTATTTTTAGATGGAACCTTCCGTATTAGGGGTGTTAGTAGTATGATAGCAGATTTATCTGTTACATAAACTATAAAATAAACTAGACGTCAATATTAAGTGTGTTGTACTACTGTCTGTTCCGATAGCGTAGTGGTAATGGTTTGAACTGTCAACCCAAATGTCGCGAGTGTGAGCCTTATTTCTGTTGATTTTTTTAAAAATTTATTTTCCATAAAAGTATCCCAGTGTACTGTTTAAATGTTTTTTTTTAATTTGGTAGGTGTTGGTAGCAACTTCTTCTATATATACATTGCCTGTATACATATCTCACTAAAGAATTACCCCCCCCCCCCCACCCCCACCCTTTACATTATTACAGGACGGTATCAAGGTTTTTACGTCAAAGATATTTGAGCTGTTTAAAGCGGTTTTGCATTTTTTTCATTTGGTAAAATACATAAAATGTCATTTGTGCATATGGGAACATTTTTATTATTTCTGCCAAGTTTGGATGACATTGGGAACTGTTTGGTAAAACCATCGAAATTGTGAAAAAAGAAACCTGGTCAACCACAAGTTTTTTTCCGCATAATTAACCCAACATAGGACACTCTATGTGAGCAATGCACTTTTAGAACCATTGATAATGTATCCAGTGTTCAAGAAGCGCATGTCTCTGTATGTTGAACAGTACAAAATTAATTGTTGCGCGAGACTTATACCGTAGCGTTTCACCACACCAAGTCAAAATCAACTAAAACAATTCTGTCTGATTGTGGCTTCCGAGGAGCCTCCGATGCCGGTGCCGATTTGCTGCTGCGGATTACAGCTGATGTAATATGTACGTGTGCATATGAATAAAACATTGTAAGTAAATTTTCTCCGCGAACGTTGATTTTAACAAAAACTCGTTGCATTTTATTAATTTTGTAGTTGTTAACGGACAGTAGTATAACACAGTTAATATTATATATCAAGGCACTCTGATAGTTTTATGGAAAATAAAAATGCAAATAAAATATCAACATAGGTACGTCTCGAATCGCGGCATTTGGGTTGACAGTTAAAACCATTAAAACTACGCTATCGGAACAGACAGTGGTACAAACACTTAATATAATTATTTTATAGTTTATGTAACAGATAAATCTGCTATTATACTACAAACACCCCTAATACGGAAGGTTCCATCTAAAAATAGAATGACGTAGTTTCAAAATAGCTGAATCGGTTTATAGGATAGTGGCGGCTGCAGTTACAGATAAACATGGTTTCTTCTTAATTTTACATGCATTTTCCTTATTTTAATGCTCGTTTTTTTATTTGAATGACATTAAAAAAAATCATGGATTCTTTGAAATGTGGGTATGATACATGATTTCCGAAGTATACTTTCACTTTGTCCACAGTGTACACACTAAACAGTAAAAAAAATCTTTTGGATGATACATGACCTCTACTTTTCTCATCACGTTTTGGTAGTGCAGAGGTTGACAAACAATATATATAAGTTTCACTTCTTTCAGTTGGGTTTCTCTATGAATGACAAGCATGCAAACTTTTTTTATTTACTAAAGAATAACAGAACAAAAATCAATGGTGCGTTAATAACACCCACACGTGGTTTGTCCTTTTCGTTGAACAAAAAAGTCTTTAATTTTGATGTTCGATTGATCCGCAAATTATAATATAAATCAGTTAGGATATTTTATTATGATTTAGCTGTGAGTAAAGATATTTTTCAGATTTTAATCTATGTGGCTTTTTTGTTTGTAATAAGTTCAAGTAAGAATTTATCAAAATTGTTTTGTTTTTAGTTGATGAGAATCTCAGCTTAAGGTGTTTAGTAAACAGCCCTTGAAACTTTAGAAATTATAAACAGTTTTTACAACAATAGTGGCGTTATGCTAGTGTTGACTGAAAATACACAAGAAAAAACTAGAATTTAAAAAAAATGGTATGTCCTTGGACATTAACTATAATTTTACTCCTTTCAAAAATAGACACACATTTAAAAATACGTAATACTTTATTATTTTGATTTAATATTTATTTCATGTAGATACATTTTTTTCATAAGTATAGTGTAACTTGTGTTAAATGGAGATTTGGACTACAATCGCCGTTTGTCATTTAAACATTTTGGCGTGCTCGAATACTTTGTAACCATCAAGGAGTCCAAGAAAGGGTGATTATGTTACCTGAGCGTCTGTTAGCCCTCGATGTCTTTGATGGTATAAATATGACGTCAACTATTCAAACAAACAACTTTCAACATTTAAAACATATTATTAAGTTAGTAAATCAACGCGATTTTTTACGGTATCGAACACATCTTGTTTTCTCTATAAATAGATCTCAGATTCTGCTTAATAAATTTCTAAATTGCCAGTATTTATGTCCATTCAAATCAATAAAGAAACTGGCATAATTGTAATTGTGCTATTTAGTATACATCTAGATCATATCTGGTGCAAAATACCGTTGTTTGTCGTTAAAAAAAGCATTTTAACCAGAACCTATAATTCCTTGATTTAAACTCGCTATCGCACCAATATTTGAAGTAGATATTTGACCCGTGTAATAACGTAAATAATTAAGTAGTAATGTCCATTAACGTCCGAAAATTTCCTGTCATCATCGATTGAATTCGGGTCAACTTATATGTAAACTGCTGTATATTCCTACATGGCATAGTGGTTATATCTGCGAGTAGTTGCTCGGTCGATCCCTTAATTATACTGTTGTTGTTCAATTTCCTAGCAACACTATTTTTTTCTTTAGTACTCCATAAACAGTTTCTTATATAAAACACATAGGTTTCAACAAAATGAAAAAATGCGTATAAGTCCACCATATCCATGTCTAAATATTTGTGATTTTATGTCGAACCGAAATATATGGATGACGCATTTCATTATGAAGAATTGATTTTTGTTTTCAGGCGGAATGGTCTGGAAAGCAGAATATGTTATCACTTTTATCACATATATTAATGCATACATCAGTCAACAAGTGTTGTTGTTGTTGTTGTTGTTGTTGTTGTTGTTGTTGTTGTTGTTGTTGTTTCTTCACAGAAACAATCCAACAAATACACTGGCAGACGACAAAATGATGGTAACCAAGGTCGGCTGTAACAACTCTGCTACCGATGAAGTAAAATCGCATTCCGGTATGTCACCGCTGTACGCTCGGATGCCTTCATACGTAACCTTGACAACGTCGTCAAATTCGCAATGTCCCCGCAGCGCCACCTTCAAACAGCGGTAGATGTAAGACGCATTACTGAAATGAAATGTCCATTTTAATAATCAGCTTTATAAAGCAAAGTGTAAAGTGTTTGTTTATTAGTCATTGTATTAAAAGGGCAAGCGACAACATATTTATTTTCCGAAAGCTTTCCTTACTGTAAAACATCGGTATCCATTAATTTAACTAGCTGCTGGTTGAGCAACCGTGTCGTCCGCATCAGAAAAAACCCTCATTGCTTCCACCAGGATTTGAACCTTCGACCTCCCGTTTCAAAGACAGATGCATTAACCATCAAGCCATGGTGATCTTGATTTTAGACTTGTTCCATTAAAATTGCATATGATTTCATTGATATTGATCATATAATAGATACATAACCAAGTTAACTTTTTAAGTATTTAAGTAAAATGTTGGTGAAACAGAACCCGTGTTTCATGAAACCAGTGACGTCACGTTACTTTAAGATATATCTAGAAAAAGTGATGAAATTAAAATATGTTATTGTTGTTGTATGGTGTTTAGCGTCGCTTTCAACAATTTTTCAGTCATATCTCGACGGTGTCTACTTGAGACAGTATTCTAAGCGCTGTCGCACTGGAGTATCATGCTGCAGACACATGGTATGATACTCCACCCAGTCACATTATACTGACACCGGGCCGACCAGACCTAGAACTCTCCTCTACATGCTGAGCGTCAAGAGAGGAAGCTTCTAGTACCATTTTTAAAGTCTTTGGTATGACCCGGCCGGGGATTGAACCCACAACCTACCGCATGCGAGGCGGACGCTCTACCGCTAGACAACGCTGCGGTCTAACAATTAATTACAAAAAAATTACACGTTTTATCATACATGACCACAAATAGATACAAAATAGACGCATTTTAACTATCGACTAGAGTTAAACTTCGTTCCAGAAAAATTAATGAAATTAAAGGTCCGTCTGCATGATAGTTTACAGGTAAACCTGTCTTAAACAGCCAGTTATGGGAAAGAGCAAAAGTGGCATTTATGAAAAAAATGTTGCTTAATACAGGTTAATTTACTCTGAAAGCCTATAAATGGGAAAGGGCACGTGTTGCTGCTAAATACAAATGTCTGCTCAATAGAGAGAGAGGTTATATGTAGGTTTTACTGTATTTTAATTTCGAATTTGCATAATATTTGTAATAGTGGCGAAGAAATGTTTGTGTGCCCATTTTAAACCTCACTGTGTTTCACCTGCTCACCTGCACTGAGTGTAGTCAATCAGGTTGGCCGCAGAGATACATGGGTGGTAGACCTCTGTTAGTTGATTCAGAATACATTTGATCTGTTCTTGTGTTATGCCTAAAATATAAAGGTACAAAAAAACTGTGAACAAATACATGTATGGTCAAACCTGACTTAAGCGGACCTTCGTAAGATGGTGCAAGTATGGTTTCTTAAAGTCAAGGAAAATTAATTCAAACTAAAATTTAACATGTGTAAGAAAAAAGGACGGACGGACGGACGGTTGGTTGGACTTTGGTTGATTTGCTCATATATAATGACATTGTGTGCTTAAAATATGCAAGCAGGCAGATAGGCAGGTGGTCATAACTCCAGTAAAAATTACCGACGTTGTTATTTATGGAACCTGACCGGCATTATATATACTTTATTTATATTGTTTCATACCAAGTAATGCTTAAATACTTATTGATCGGTAGCGAATTTTTACTTCGGCCGCATAGGTGTAGCACTTAATTCCCCGCACCTTTCTTCGAATGCCGGGGACATACACATTTTCGAACCGAAACACCTCGCCACAGTCTCATGGACAGAACATGTACCAATCTGATCACCTCGGCCTTTATGCTATACAATAGTATTATACGGAGGATGCGGAAATACCCGATGTTTCACGATTGAACATGTACTTGCTGCTCATTTAATTTCATTTAAATAGGAAGGACTTGACGTCCATGACGTTGTTTGTATAAAGTGTGATATTAAATTTAAGTTAAAAGAACAAATAACCATAACTCAAAAAACATTATTGAATCGGAAGGCAAACTATATGCTCATGTTTATACCGTGTCCAAAGGGACATAACTCAATAAACATATTTGAATCGCAAACCAGACAACTTACCTGACCATTTAGTACACATACTGGTAGCCGATGCGTAGGTTTTCAGACGAACCTCTGAGCTCAATAGTGACGGGTTTAGGTCCACGCATGCACCGGAAGTCAGTCCCTTTAAGGCACATGACATAAGCGATGCTGCTGTTGTACCATCTGTACTTTTTCTGGAATTATTGTTGTTTGTTTTAAATTCAAACACACGTCATTTGTAATTAAATTGCGGCATTGGTCAATGGAGCTTTTTGATCACATGCATTACCAGTATATGAGTGCAAGACGTTTCAATATAACGTCTGTTCGGAAACCGCAGACGACAGTGAGCGCAGAGAATGCAGATAGGCCGCTTACTAGACTAAATAGCACATTGTGACTTATAACGTTCAGTAAGCATATTGGTCCAACGGAAACCGAGTTTTTTCTATTTCCTTATATATCTAGAGACGAAATGAAGTATACATTTAATATGGACATTTTTGCGGGTAATGTGATGGAAGGAATCTGACATTTGTCCACATCATTCATGACGTAATCCAATCATTGAACGTATTTAGAATTTTGTCACTAGTACTTAATTTTTCACGACGCATTTTTAACATCGGCATACTTTTGGATAAAATCAGTTTATGATTATGACTCCAAGAACGTGAGATAATCATGAGATATGATCTTACATGCAACGATCAACGTTTAAATGAACCCTTTTAACGTTCACCTATTTTACACGTTTTACACTATGCACAGAGCCTTGCGTAATACATTTCACTCAACTTGTTTAATAAATCAAAACAAATAAATGAGCCATCATGTAATTTGAAGAATCGTTATCATACGCGCGTTATGAATGCCATTTTGTCAATACCGGCATATACAAACACGATGTCCTCAGTGGCCAAGTGGCCCAAGGCTCTGTAATCTAATTACCACTCGCATCTCACCACTGAGGTATTGCGTCCGAGACCATCTCGGTTCTTGTGTGAGAAGTTTTGCCAGTTACCAGCGGAAGGACAATGGTTCTCATTTCTTCTTCTTTAAAAAATGCATTTTCCTTATTTTAATGCTCATTTTTTTATTTGAATGACATTATTGATGTATTTTGAACATTTTGATAGCATTGTCATGTTTGAATTGTGAATTTAGAAAAAAAAAATGGATGCTTGGAAATTGGGGTATGAATACATGATTTCGGAAGTCTACTTTCACTTTGTCACCAGTGTATAAACTGAGCAGAAAAAAATCTCTTATATGACAAATGACCCCTACTTTTTCTCATCATATTTTGATAGTGCAGAGGTTGACAAACAGTAAAATGTAGGTTTCACTTCTTTCATTTGGGATTCTCTATGAATGACAAGCCTTCAAACTTTTGTTATTTACTATAGAATAAAGAACAAAAATCAATGGTGGGATTACACCTTCTGCTCAGATCCATTCTTAGGTCTCCATGTGACATCGTATAAATAATACGTCTACAACTTAATACATGAACAATCATGAACTGATAGATTTATTGAAGCAAAAACACGTTTTTAACATCATAAATAATTTAATTTTTTTTTTAAAATATGAAGTGTTCCTTAAAATGTTGTTAATTTATAGATTTAACACACAAATAAGCTTTTTTATTTAATAGAAACGACTTCTAAAAATAGTTTATGGAGTGAAGCCAAATAGTATCGAACATGTCAAACTTGTAAATCATATCAAGAAAATTTTTTTTTAACACAACTTTAAAGTCGGTTTACTGATATGTAATGTTTTATGGATAATCTAAACAAGTATATCCGGTCCCGATTAGCTCATCTCTTACCGCTGATTCAAATGGGAAAGTTACTTGTAGCGATGGAAGTGCTTGAGTACTGGTTGACCTTCTAGGATCCAAGGAAAGGTGTTTAATTTAACTGATCGTCTATTAGCCCTCGATGGCATAACATCTCGCTAAATGTTGTTATTACATAGATAAAGAAACTATAACGTATTACAAGTTACTTGAACTCGGTAGTGTGACGTTAATATAAGAGGGCATCAAATAATCATACAGTAATACCTACCCGCAAATCACACCTGCCACTCCGAACATTTGGCGATAAATATCGTACACGCTCTTGACGTCACCTAGCGAATTTCTCTGTGCTTGGAGGGACAGTTCCAGAGAATTGTAACATGCCCGAGCCCGGTAACATTCTAAAAATAAAGACAGTACTCCTGACATTTGATTTTAGAATTGGTTTTAATTATTGCTAAAACTACTTTTGTGGTAAAACGTTCAGTATAAATGCTCATATACTCAGATATGCTATATCAAGGGTTACGTCACGCGCACCTGCCGCTAAATACAGTGCCGGAACGTTATTTTTAAAGCTGGTTTTTCGTTCCTTTTTTGGGGTACACGTGCAGATTTTGTAAGTTCCACCGACCGTCTGAGAATTTAAGGAATATATATCACCGCCATAATAAGTCAGTGCGGCCAATAAAATTCAAGATTACCTCAAAACAGTAAAGCTTCAATTTAAATGTAAATGTTACCGGTCACGAAGTTCCACTGTTTTTAGGTAATCTCGAATTGTGTATGTCACACTGATCTATTATATTTTGGTGTTTTATATATAGATTGGTTCACATTATTTTCATTCCACTTGTAGTCTGGTGAACGGACTCAGTTCTCCTGATTGGGTCCGTTAAATACCAATGTTGGGAAAGCCACATTTGAGCACATTGATTGGTCAGTTTCTTCAACTGAAAAATTTTGAATGACGTCACAGTCTAGTAAGAGTTCAATTGCTATGAATTGTAGGACAGGCAGACAGACAGACAGACAGACCGATTGGGCAGATCGGTATAAAAAATACATACTGTATAAAACCCTTACCACAAAGGTCACTTTGGCCCTGGAATAAATCCCATCTATCGCCAAAAACTATGTTGACCATTGACGTTGGGAATGCAGAAATGAAAGTTTGGCACTTTTTAAAGTTATCCATCATGCATTCAACTTCCACTCTATTGGTCGTACTGCAATGTGTGAAATGAGTATACTGTAAGGATGTGTCATTGTTTAACCCTTTGCTCCATAAGCATTTTCTTACACTCTTCCAAATTGAAAGCATTAATTCACCACGTATCAGTAATGGGTGCATTATGTTTATATTAACTGACAGAGTGGAAAACAG
>CM055907.1:20336431-20366431 GCA_029582155.1 Panopea generosa
ACCAATACGGAAAAAAGTTTTAAAAACTCACACACAGCGGGAACCAGTACGTCCGAACAAAGCGGAACGCTAAATATACTTTCCGCCAAGTAACGGACACAGGCGAGACACATTCCGCCAGAACCAACGCTACTGATAATGGGTGACAAGCAGTCGATGACATCTTTTCCCTCGAAAAAAAAGTGCGTTCTTTGTCGTGCTTTATTTTTGTATACATGTATAGAAATATTGCAATGTGTCATTAAAAACATGTTTGTAGTACAAAGTTACTCCCATCCCAGGAAATATATATATAGGAAGTGCGCACAGCATAAATCACAAATTTAAATTGTTTGCCTTTGAAGAGCGTTCAGGGGCATATTGTCTAATGGTACCGTATCGAACCCAGGATCGGGGACTCAGAGTTCCTCCCACACCACTGCAAAGTGGTCAAGTTGTATAGTATCTAGCCCAGAATCATCGGAGAGTACTTATTACTGGATTTTCCTAGGAATATTTTGAGTGTGATTTGTCTAAATTGTAAGCACTTTGAAGTAAAATAAATAAGTTTAAATCACACCAAAAACGTGTTGTAAAATCAAGGACTTATATGGAAGGACAGGAAACTCGCATCTCCTGACTAAATGTTGATAAAATAGCACACGAAGGGTTAATTAATTGGTAAATAATAATTCATAATTTACAGGTTTCTTGTACATAAGATGTGAGTCGTATTTCATCTTAGATGATTTAAAATGTTTCGATCACAAAAAACGATATTGAATTAAAGATATCGAGGTATGAAGTTATGTTTTCGTAATTTGCTGTTATTTTAGCTGCAGTATATACATTTTGAAATCAGAAGTTTTAATAATTTTGATTTGTGTTCCGAGGTAAATGGAAGTTAAGATAATTGAAAACGAGATATTGTGAGATTTTGCGTGAATAAGCGAGCGTTCACAACATTTCATTCAGTTGCCTTTCCTTCTTTATATATAGTGCCTTGGTAAAATATAGAGATATGAACCCGGCTAGCACATAATTGTATTCTTTATCTCGTCAAGTAATCTAAACAAATGTATCACGAGAGAGCAAGTAGATGTATTCAATTTTTAAAATCACTTACATGCAAAGTACATAATTTAAAGCGTCAACCATTTTGTCTGACGCGGCATAATCTAAACTTTCGAAATCTGCAACAGGAAGTGTTTCGTTATACTCTGTTTTTATCCTATCAGCCACCAAACCGGCGAGTGTTTCTTCACATGATAGAAGGTCTGTTTTGGCTTGCGTGCAAGGGCTGATTCCGGCACGCACGCACCGGTCAGCAACTACAAGAAAAAACAACAACACCACTTTCATTAATACTTTTTCCTCTATACGAATATAATCACATATATGTAGAAACGCTACATATATTCAGATAAAACATTTTAACTTCCAGTTCATATAAACGAGTTGCAAATGAGTTTTATAACGGATATATACATCTGCTTTTTACACCAAAGAGCTGCAAACGATTCTCATATAAAAGAATTTCCATTGATTCTCATGCCAAAGACTTGCAAACGATTCTCATATAAAAGAGTTTTCATTGATTCTCATGCCAAAGACTTGCAAACGATTCTCATAAGATTGATCTTCCATTGAGTCTCGTATCAAATAGCTGCAAATGAATATCATATGAAATACCTGCTTATGCTTATCACGTGAAAAAGCTGCAAATGATTCTCATATGAAAAAGATGCAAATGATTGGAATATGAAAAAGCTGCAAATTATTCTTATCTGAAAAAGCTGCAAATGATTTTCATCTGAAAAAGCTGCAAATTATTCTTATCTGAAAAAGCTGCAAATGATTTTTATCTGAAAAAGCTGCAAATGATTTTTATCTGAAAAAGCTGCAAATTATTCTAATATGAAAAATCTGTAAAATTAATTAATAATTCTCATATGAAAAAGCTGCAACAGTTTTTAAATGACAATGCTGCAAGTGATTCTCATATGAAAAAGCTGCAAATGATATTCATATGAAAAAGCTGCAGCTGTTTTTATATGGCGATACTGCAAATGAAGCTCATATGAAAAAGCTGCAAATTACTCAGGCTCATATGAAAAAGCGGCAAATGACTCAGGCTCATATGAAAAAGCTGCAAATGACTCAGGCTCATATGAAAAAGCTGCAAATTACTCAGGCTCATATGAAAAAGCAGCAAATGACTCAGGCTCATATGAAAAAGCGGCAAATGACTCAGGCTCATATGAAAAAGCGACAAATTACTCAGGCTCATATGAAAAAGCGGCAAATGACTCAGGCTCATATGAAAAATCTGCAAATGACTCAGGCTCATAGGAAAAATCTGCAAATGACTCAGGCTCATATGAAAAATCTGCAAATTACTCAGGCTCATATGAAAAATCTGAAAATTACTCAGGCTCATATGAAAAAGCGGCAAATTACTCAGGCTCATATGAAAAAGCGGCAAATTACTCAAGATCATATGAAAAAGCGGCAAATGACTCAGGCTCATATGAAAAAGCGGCAAATGACTCAGGCTCATATGAAAAATCTGCAAATGATTCTCATATTAAAGTCATACTTCATACAGTTACAAAAGAGATAGTTTGGCAATCGTTAAAGTACAATGCATTGCGGGACAGCAATAGAATTCATTGCCGTTTTCTTTAAGGTATAACTGACTCGAATCGGGAGGTATCATGGACTCGGATATACTATATAAGTTCGTAAATGACATGATATCGATCCTCAATATTTTCATGAAAATGACATTTGCGTTTTTCTTATCGAAAGCTTTTGTATTTTCCATTGAGTGCAACGAATGATGTTATTGCATGCAACAAAGAGTCGACACGTTTACTTTTTCCAGAAGCCTCACATGCGGACGATCGTAGAGTTGAACCCGGGCGGATTATACCAACGACTTGAGAAATGATACTAAGACCTTACTCGCTTGGCGCTCAGCATTTAAAAGAAAGTTCTAGGTCTGTTCAGTCCGCTTTCAGTGAAATGTGACAGGGCAAGGTACATATATCAACACCATGATAAATTCTTGATATGACAAAAAAATTTGAAAACGAGGCTTAGCACCATATAACAAGAACAGCAGCATCATCAGCAGCAGCAACAGCAGTAGCAGCAGCAACAACAATAACAACAACACAATTTTCAGAACTCTGAGCAGGCTTCGGTTTCACTAACATTTTACTTAAATACTTAGAAACGTAGCTAAGTTTAGCAGTTTTACTGGAACCAGTCTAAAATCCCGATCACCTGGATGCTTTTAGCAGGTACAGTAGAAGCCAGTTTGATTATCCATTTTCCGTCTTTCGTTATTTAAGTAAGTAACTCAACTCTGGCGGCTGAGAAGGTTAAGTGGCTAGTTTTATGTTGAATATCGAAAAAAAACGGAACGAATATCAAAATTGTTTCAGTTTGCTGCACATCTGTGTCACATTTAAACATATATGATAGTTATAACCATAAAGTCTGTATTTTAACATCAATATAATAGCATGTTAACCAGTTGTAAACCTTTATTGAAGCTACGCGCGTGACTACATGAAGTTGGAGAGTGTTTATACACGATACGGTAATAATTTCTACATTTTTTTCTTGTCTAGTATGGTGTCCCATTTGGGGCCATCGCGGCATTTTTTTATAATTAAGCAAAGTCGAAACAACGAAACGGACAAAACTACGGCGGTGAAAAGTCAAACCAACCAAAAAACGATGTTGAAAAGTGAAACAAACGATGGTGAAAAGGGAGAGAGAGAGAGAGAGAGAGAGAGAGAGAGAGAGAGAGAGAGAGAGAGAGAGAGAGAGAGAGAGAGGGAGTGAAAGAGAGAGAGAGAGAGAGAGAGAGAGGAGATAGAGATAAGGAGGAGAGAGAGGTAAGGAGAAACGGGCAGACAGACAGACAGACAGACAGACAGACAGACAGACAGGCAGGCAGGCAGACAGGCAGGCAGGCAGGCAGGCAGGCAGGCAGGCAGGCCCTTATCTAGCTCAGTCAGTAGCATGTCTGACCATCAATCTAATAGATAGAGAGAGAGATAGAGATGGAGAGAGAGAGAGATAAAGGGAGAGAGATGAGGAGATAGAGATAAGGAGGAGAGAGAGGTAAGGTGAGACAGGCAAAAAGGCAGGCAGGCAGACAGGCTTTAATTACTTAAAATTCATAGAACAATTAATCACTTTTAAATATATAACATATATGTGTATACACTTACATAGCAGCAAAAATACCATCCAGATGGAATCCATTACCATTATTTATAAAAAAAATATAAACTGTTTTATAAAATATACTCTATTTATCATATATTTCACTGAATGACAATATTTCGGTTGTGAAATTGTGAAAACATCACCGGAGCGGAAATTCGCATTTATTGACTGGATCACTGAAAACTATTCGCACGGCTGGTTATATATTTATATATATGTTAAATTATTTTGAACTAAATTATGCTTTCAAACGTATTGTCTTGTTTCCAAGTTTTCCATAAATAACACAAAAAAAACAACCACAGATTAGTTGCAAGAGTAAAAGAGGGAATTAGTGACCAACCATACACCAGATATTAAGATTTAGGTCTACCAAAACTGAATATTATAATCAACGTATTTTTTAAAAAAAATGAATCAACCTTTAGATAGTATATTCATTAATGAAACGAACCAGTATTATGTAGAACATACAGGTATGGTATTATTGATTCATTACTTCAATTAATTATATGCAATTCGTGTCATTTTGCCAAAGTGTTTGTGTTTTGATATTAATATTTCATATTTACAGGTACATGTGTATATGTTATGTAACATATTAAGGGCGTGGTCCAGTGGTAGAGGATGGTCACCATGATTAGAGGGTCATGGGCAGTCGTCTCTCACCACTGATTCAAGTGGGAAAGTTATCAGTTATCAGCGAACATGGGACGTGCTCGAGTACTGGTTAACCTTTCAGAATCCCAGGAAACAGTGGTTAGGTTAACTGATCGTCTGTAAGCCTTCAATGGCTAAACATGACCCTAAATACTCAATCAATCAATTCAGTT
This sequence comes from Panopea generosa, assembly GCA_029582155.1. Lineage (NCBI taxonomy): Eukaryota > Metazoa > Mollusca > Bivalvia > Adapedonta > Hiatellidae > Panopea > Panopea generosa. The sequence continues at coordinate 20,341,492 of CM055907.1, forward strand.
CTTTATGATTGAATTAAAAATAAATGGTTGCCATTGACTAGGTTTTTAACTTTTTACATTAATTTTATAGATAAATATTTCACATTTATCGTTGATATATGTCACTATTAACATTTTAACCGTTTGACAGTGATAGGATATTACGTTTATAGATAAATATTTTACATTTATCGTTTGGTATATGCCACAGTTAACGTTTTAACTGTTTTACCGTTTGGTATATGTCACAGTTAGCGTTTTAACTGTTTGACAGTGATAGGATATTACGTTTATAGATATATTTCACATTTACAGTTTGGTATATGTCACAGTTAACGTTTGGTATATGTCATAGTTAACGTTTTAACTCTTTGACAGTGATAAGATATTACGTTTATAAGTAAATATTTCACATTTATCGTTTGGTATATGTCACACTCAACGTTTTAACTGTTTGACAGTGATAGGATATTACGTTTATAGATACATATTTCACATTTATCGTTTGGTATATGTCACAGTTAGCGTTTTAACTGTTTGACAGTGATAGGATATTACGTTTATAGGTAAATATTTCACATTTATCGTTTGGTATTTGTCACGATTAACTATTTCTCAGTGATAGGGTATAACGTTTATAGATAAATATCTCATATTTACTGTTTCGTTTTTGTCATGGTTAACGTTTTAACTGTTTTTCAGTGATAGAGTATAACGTTTATAGATAAATATTTCACATTTACCGTTTGGTATTTGTCACGATAAACGTTTTAACTATTTCTCAGTGATAGGGTATAACGTTTACAGATAAATATTTCAGATTTACCGTTTGGTATTTGTCACGATTAACGTTTTAACTATTTCTCAATGATAGGGTATAGCGTTTATAGATAAATATTTCACATTTACCGTTTGGTATTTGTCACGATTAACGTTTTAACTACTCCTCAGTGATAAGTATAACGTTTATAGATAAATATTTCACATTTACCGTTTGGTATTTGTCACGATTAACGTTTTAACTATTCTCAGTGATAGGGTATAACGTTTATAGGTAAATATTTCACATTTACCGTTTGGTATTTTTCACGATTAACGTTTTAACTATTTCTCAGCGATAGAGTATAACATTTATAGATAAATATTTCACATTTACCGTTTGGTATTTGTCACGATTAACGTTTTAACTATTTCTTAGTGATAGAGTATAACGTTTATAGATAAATATTTCACATTTACCATTTTGGTATTTGTCACGTTAAACGTTTTGACTATTTCTCAGTGATAAGGTATAACGTTTATAGATAAACATTTCACATTTACCGTTTGGTATTTGTCACGATTAACGTTTTAACTATTTCTCAGTGATAGAGAATAACGTTTATAGATAAATATTTCACATTTACCGTTTGGTATTTGTCACGATTAACGTTTTAACTGTTTCTCAGTGATAGAGTATAACGTTTATAGATAAATATTTCACATTTACCTTTTGGTATTTGTCACGATTAACGTTTTAACTATTTCTCAGTGATAGAGTATAACGTTTATAGATAAATATTTCACATTTACCGTTTGGTATTTGTCACAATTAACGTTTTAACTTTTTCTCAGTGATAGAGTATAACGTTTATAGATAAATATTTCACATTTACCTTTTGGTATTTGTCACGATTAACGTTTTAACTATTTCTCAGTGATAGGGTATAACGTTTATAGATAAATATTTCACATTCACCGTTTGGTATTTGTCACGATAAACGTTTTAACTATTTCTCAGTGATATGTATAACGTTTATAGATAAATATTTCACATTTACCGTTTGGTATTTGTCACGATAAACGTTTTAACTATTTCTCAGTGATAAGGTATAACGTTTATAGATAAACATTTCACACTTACCATTTGGTATTTGTCACGGTTAACGTTTTAACTGTTTCTCATTGATACCTGTGGGGTATAACGTTTATGAATATTCATTTTACATTTACTGTTTTAAAACATTTCACAGTTAACGTTTTAAAGTTGAACCGTTTATCATTAAAGAGGCCTCACCTATATCGCCGATGTTGTTGTTTTTTTTATCTTAGCAGTAAAACTGCTCATTTATATCAAACATCATATATTATGGATATTCTATTCAATAACTTATGTTGTATTTTGTCTCTGTAGTGTAAAATTGTCTAACTTTGTTGACTAATACTAAATCGCTTCCCACGATATAGTCACTTATTGTGACCTTTATCGGGTTATACTAAAACATCGACGAATATAACGGAAAATGCCGACAGGTGTATTAACGAATTTCTCATAAATAAGATAAACTACAAGAACAGACTCAACCATTATCTTCAAACGGAACCTTCCTCTTTGTGATTTAACTTTTCCATCATTTACTGAATAGTAAGTTATAGGTGTGTGTCTTTGATACGGTTGTGTTCCTAGACGGACAGTAGGTCGATATATGACATTATATTTGTACCTGTTAAAATGTGTTATTTAGATTTTTCGGGATTCTTTTCATGCGTTCGGTGTATTCATTTTTTACTCGTCAATGTTAAACGTTTTTATGTAAATATATCGTAGACAATCGATGGCATTTATTGAAAACATTGTAGTTTTTTTTAAAGAAATGCCATTGTTGAGATGTGTTTGGTGATGTCTCGACCAATTAAATCTTAATTTCCGATTCAAACATTTGTTGCACAAATAGTCAAGAAGTTTATGTTTTAAGTAAAAAAGCAAGCATCGTAGATGACCAAGACTGTTTAAACAATTGTATTTTAAAAATAAAGCGTTGAAGAAAATCAAGATCATCCACATTGAGATAAAAACAGTAACTCTTGATCATTTTAAGGCTTGCTTTTCTTAAACATAAACCTTTTCCCTTTAAGTGAGCAGGCGTCGACAATGTCCGAGAATATGCGATCATAAAATTCTATCCATAGAAAAAAATGACAAAACACTATAGACATTGTTTTTAAGGTTGCATAATAATGGTCACCTCGTATGATATTTCCTCTAACTAAAGATGAAACATTGGCCGGGCCTCAAATTTGAAAGTATTAAATAAATGTAGATTTAAACTAGAAAGTTAAATTTATTTTGTTATAATGAGTCTATTCCATTTTTGAATTGAGCATGAACCCTTGAGTTGATTGCGGAATAAAGTTTAATGATTTCAAACGCAGGTTTTATTGGTGCAGGGAGGTTCGAAATCTTAGACGATTAGCCGCCTTTTTCTTTTGAGATAAATATAGAAAGCACACATTCATTATTTTACATGTTTATATACATCACACAATGGTATCATCTAATATGGCGTATTTGAAGGAGAAAAAAAACACACCACACTCAGAATAAAACAACACGAAACAAACGTAAAAAAGATAAAATAAAATAAAAATAATGAAATAAATATGAATTATCAAAAAAATTAACAAAAACTTAAAACACAATTGGTATATAATAAAATTGTTAATTAATGAAAGACAGAAACATAATATGATTTTATATACAATATATACATTTTGTCTTATGAAAATATACAAATGAGTATGTATTTGAGAATGAGTGAAACTAACATTGGTAAATAGAGTAATGTTTTAACAATGAGCTTAGTCGCAGTTATATTTAGGGTTTTAACTTTGTATTTTACATACATGTATCATTTTACGAATTTAAAATAAATAACATTATGATAAAAAAGTAAATAACATTATGATAAACAGTTTTTAAAAAAGCAACGATGCCAATAACAACGCTGATATTAACAAACAGTAACGATGGCATTAACAAACATCAACATGGTATTAACAAACACGATGCCTTTGGGAAACAAAAAAAGCCCAAAAGAACATATTCGAATTATTATAATTGAAAAATTGAAACACGTTTACTTCTGTCATCGATGAACCTTTGATTTCTTTTGTGGTGGGATCCAGCATTGTAATACATTCAATCGCTTAACGTCGAGATCGAGGAGAACCGCAAACGAGCGAATGAACGAATCGAGTAAAACTTCCTGTTCTTGGTGGTGAGATAAAGTGGAACCAGCATTCATTGAGTTCTTTCTTTGCCGAATCATACTTAACCCCCCTTTTTTTACTGTCATTTTCACCGGCATAAAATGCCTCTAATAATTCTTTATTAATTTCTTTCATCGTAAACGTCTGCTTTGCTTTGTCATATAGAACGAAATAATCTGAAATATTTAAATAAAATAAATAAAAACGTGTTTGTTTTTGGAAGAAAGTATCTATATTTACGTGATATACGGGCTAACACATTATTGGAAATGTAATGTCTGTCTGGCAGGAAAAGGTAAACCGCTAACAATATACTCGTTATGTTTACATCATACCAGTAAATCTATACGCATGACAGGAAATATTGGTCAACATACCAATAGATCTATATGCATGACAGGAAATATTGGTCAACATACCAATAGATCTATACGCATGACAGGAAATATTGGTCAACATACACGAAGATGTATACGCATGGCAGGAAATATTGGCCAACATAGCAGTAGATCTATACGCATGACAGGAAATATTGGTCAACATACCAGTAGATGTATACGCATGACAGGAAATATAGGTCAACATACCAGTAGATTTATACGCATGACAGGACATTTTGGTCAACATAGCAGTAGATCTATACGCATGGCAGGTGATATTGGTCAACATAACAGTAGATCTATACGCATGACAGGAAATATTGGTAAACATACCAGGCAATCTATACGCATGACAGGAAATATTGGTAAACATACCAGGCAATCTATACGCATGACAGGACATTTTGGTCAACATAGCAGTAGATCTATACGCATGGCAGGTGATATTGGTCAACATAACAGTAGATCTATACGCATGACAGGAAATATTGGTAAACATACCAGTAGATTTATACGCATGACAGGAAATATAGGTCAACATACCAGTAGATTTATACGCATGACAGGACATTTTGGTCAACATAGCAGTAGATCTATACGCATGACAGGTGATATTGGTCAACATAATAGTAGATCTATACGCATGACAGGAAATATTGGTAAACATATCAGGCAATCTATACGCATGACAGGACATTTTGGTCAACATACCAGGCAATCTATACGCATGACAGGAAATATTGGTCAAGCTGGCTTATAAAGAAGGTCAGTTATTTTAATAGAAAATGGAAATTGTTCAAATTTAGTTAATAGTCATTTCGTTTGGAGGACTGACTTCAATCAGTTTGAACAATACAGTAAAAAAATTCCGTATATATCTTTAATGATACAGTATTGAATGCAAAAGCATTAGTATGTTCAGTGGTTCCTTTAATGAGCTTAATACTTGTATACTGAGTTTTTCCTTTAATGATACAGTTAACATTCGTAGTTGAGTATTTCTTTTAATGAGCTTAAAACTTGTATACTGAGTTTGAGCTTTGTTGATACAGCATGGAATGCTAAAACATTCGTATGTTGAGTGTCTCCTTTAATGAGCTGAACAATTGTTGTGTTTACTTTACTGTATAAAATGCAAAATACATTCGTATATAAATTTATTCGTTTAATGACATAAACTTTCGACAGTGTGTTTACTTTACTAAGCAACTGTATACTCGTATAGTGAATGTTACCGTTTAATAGCTGATGCTGGTCGTTACCAACATCACGTAATGAAAATGTAACCCGGGCCGTATGTGTGTGAGAATGAAAAAGATGCATAGGGATTTTGTTTAAACTTATTTATTATACTTCGATTGTGAAACAAGTTCTTACAACTCGCTCGAAGTCTTCCTGGTTAGATCCAGTACTAAGCATGTGGAAAAGTGTCTTGCCAAAGACACCACAAATAGCCATGGCAGAGGATCGAACCCACGACCCTCCGATTATCGATTCGGTGCTCTACCATTGGGCTACTTACTGCACGGGGATCAAAGTACAGCGCACAAACTAATGTACCTAAGGGACATTATTTTGACAATATAGATGGTAATATTTTTACGTCTGAGGTTGTGGACAAGATATCCTTCACTTACACCGGCTCATTCGCTCATCTATATATGCTCGAAGGTAGATGTCGATCATAATAGAATATATACACTGAGCGGTGTCTCTCTACACAGGCGAATATAAAGAGCTTTGGAATGAATCTATCATAAGCTATGCAAATACTGTAATATTGAAATAATTGGTGGGTGGGTGGGTGGGTAGAAAGATAGAAAGATAGATAGATAGATAGACAGACAGACAGACAGACAGACAGACAGACAGACAGACAGACAGACAGACAGACAGACAGACAGACAGACAGACAGACAGACAGACAGACAGACAGACAGACAGACAGACAGACAGACAGACAGACAGACAGACAGACAGACAGACAGACAGACAGACAGACAGACAGACAGACAGACAGACAGACAGACAGACAGACAGACAGACAGACAGACAGACAGACAGACAGACAGACAGACAGACAGACAGACAGACAGAGATAGATAGACAGATAGACGGATGGACGGATGGACGGATGGACGGATGGACGGATTGATGGACGGACGGACGGACGGACGGACGGACAGACAGACAGACAGACAGACAGACAGACAGACAGACAGACAGACAGACAGATAGACAGATAGATAGATAGATAGATAGATAGATAGATAGATAGATAGATAGATAGATAGATAGATAGATAGATAGATAGATAGATAGATAGATAGATAGATAGATAGATAGATAGATAGATAGATAGATAGATAGATAGATAGATAGATAGATAGATAGATAGATAGATAGATAGATAGATAGATAGATAGATAGATAGATTGGAGTAGTAAGTACATTACGTAATTTGACGTTTGTTGGGGTCACATATGTAACTAATGTCCATGTGTCACAAAAAGGACACATATGTTAATAAAAGGGCATATTTGTAACTATTTAAAAAAACCGACATCGTACAAATGTAATAAATCGGACACATATGTAACCAAAATCCTATATGTAACTGAAACAGGCACGTATGTAATTTCTACCATACCATATTTTTGACGAACTCAATCACAATGTTTATCCGGCAAAAATTGTGTATGGCGTCGTTTTAAGAAAATTCAAGTAATTACATGCATTTTTGATATATTAGTTTATCTTTATCATTTAATATGAAAGGAATACACAGTTATATACGAAGGCACCCTACTTATGACTTTAAAACTCCCAATTAGTAGACGCTATGTCCTAATAAGGAGATTTTAAAGTCTTAAATAAAATAAATAAACCTAATTAGGAGATTTTAAAGTCTTAAATAAAACAGTAAGTCCTCATTAGGAGAATTGGAAGTCTTCAATAAAACAACTAAGTCCTAATTAGTTTTTCTGATAGAACATTATGAAATGGCACCGTACGCTCCCGTAGTTGTGTGTAATATGCACCCAGTTGAACCACTTGAAACACTGAGTGATTTCCCTTTGTTTTGTACATTGTTTCAAAGGAATCGCCGAAATGGTTATTGTATATTATAAAGTCTATATTTTTGATAAAAGCGGAAAAATCACTCATCCACGTCTGTTTTGGGTTAAATGCTTGATTTGTACGTGCAGCCCGAGCTCGTACGTTAGTTATAGGGACTGTATAAAGAAAAAAAACATAACAAAGCATCACTAGACAGCAGTTAAAATCGGAAATATTTTGATATTTCCTTAAAGCACCGCCACCAGTTTATCAGATTGGTAAACATCGAATTAGAATAATTTTATCTGCTTTTTGTTCTAAATATTAATCAAATCCATATGTACAATATTTCAATTATGTTGCAAAATCACGAAATGCTTTCAGCCTGATTTACGTGAAGTTATGACGTCACTTTTATAACCTAGAAAAAGTGTCCAATTCGAAAATATTTATGATCAATTTGTTGAGATTAATTTTTATTTATATTTTTAGCCGAAAAATAAATGGCTAAAGTTATTTTCTGAGATACCAATACGCCAGCGAATACAAAGTGCACTTTAAGTCAAGCATATTGCTTTAACTAGCGAGTATTTAAGTAATATTAAGCCTTATTGTGGTCGTTTTGTTGATAATTACCTCTAGTACACGTCGTACTATGCACTTAAACTACATATTTTAAACAAAGGCTAAAGAAAGCTCAATAGCGTACGTCTTAAGATTCTCATATTGAGTGTTTCCTTCAATGAGCTGAACATTCGTTTCCTGGGGGTTTTATTGATTGAGTTGAATATTCGTAAATTGTGTCTTTACTTTAATGAGCTGATCATTGTGTATATTATGTAAACATTCGCATACTGATTGATTGTTACCTTTTATAAGTTGAGAAATCGTATATTGATTAATTCCGTTGATGAGCTGAACATATGCATAGTTCGTATATTGAGTGTTTACTTTAACACTAGAACACTTGTATACTAAGTAATGATACGGTAAAAATGCTAGAACATTCGTATATGAGTGTTTTATTTAAAGAACTCAGTGAACATTCGTATACTGAGTGTTCCATTTAAAGAGCTGAACATTCGTATATTGAGTGTTTCATGTTAAAGAGCTGAACATCCGTATATTTAGTCTTATTTAAAGAGCTGAACATTCGTATATTGAGTGTTTCATTTAAAGAGCTAAACATTCGTATATTGAGTGTTTCATTTAAAGAGCTGAACATTCGCATATTGTGTGTTTTATTAAAAGAACTGAACATTCCCTTTATGGACTGTTTCCATTGATGAAATGAACATTCGTTTATTGAATGTTTCCTTTAATGCAACAATCAGATTTCACCCAAAGCTTACCTCTATATATTAGCGATTGAAGTAACGTTTTTTCACCAATGTGTCGAGTTATAAAACACCGCTCGTCAATATGCTCGGCGATAGAGTCGTTGTCAAAGGTCTGAAACAGAAAATGAAAGTAAAGTTTAAAAATAAAATCTCATTTCCACGTTCGATTTCAGGTTTCAATCGCAGCAAAACTATTTGGTCATTTTCCTACATTTTCAGTTCATATTAAACAATCGTTTGTGAACCCATTATAAAACCATGTGATAAAGTAAATGTAAGATAAGATATGATAAGATACGATAAGATAGTGTATACATACATATATATAGGGAGATAATTGAAATCACAGCAACCGAAACTCCGATTTTTGGGATCTTTACAGATGTACATGGGATATGAATGCATCAATGATCTATATCTCTAATTCCTTGAATATCAGTTTATTTTACAGTGATTTGTATGATATGAGAATATATTTATTGTGGTGAAAACCATATTAGTACAAATAACCTTATAATATCTGACTTCTACTTTCTCTTTGTCAACAGTGTACACACTGAACAGAATTGTTTTTATCTCTGATGAAACATGACGCCCTTCTTTTCAGACGAGCTGAGACTTTCTATGACTGTTGTTGTTGTTGTATGGTGTTAAGCGTCGCTTTCAACAATTTTTCAGTCATATCGCGACGGTGTCTACTTGAGACAGTATTCTGAGCGCTGTCACACTGGAGTATCATGTCGCAGACACATGGTATGATACCCAACCCAGTCACATTATACTGACACCGAGCCGACCAGACTTAGAACTGTCCTCTAAATGCTGAGCATCAAGCGAGGAAGCTTCTAGTACCATTTTTAAAGTCTTTGGTATGACCCGGCCGGGGATCGAACCCACGACCTTCCGCATGCGAGGCGGACGCTCTACCACTAGACCACGCCGCGGTCTTTCTATGACTGACAAGCCCTTAAAAACGTTTCATTTACTATAGAAATAAGACGGAAAGTAAACATTGGGCTCACACCTTGAAGTAATGACTTTAATACTTTTATTAAGGCAATGCTCTCATTAATAATTCCAAAATGATTTACAATTTGCAGTAATACTCATTAAGATATTTTCTCATTTTATTACAACTTGAAATAAGTCAATTATTCCACGATGTCACCTAATAGGGATGTAAACGATGTCATTACCTTAAACCTAAGCTCTGTGTCGTTCGCCAGGTCCGTATGAAGAAACCAACTCGCATTGTCTCGGATGTTACAAATCCTGCAGCCAAACAATTGCATTGTGATGGGCATAGGCCCCGTGTCAGCACCATAGAATGCCTGTATATTGTACAACCACTCATCCGAGTTTGATTTGAGAACCACAGGACACAGTACGCCGTCTTTATCCCATGCCACATACTTTCCAGGCGCCGTCCCCTGTATTTTGATCTTGTTAGGCGTGGTCGATGTTGGTTTGACACCCCTTATATTGCCGGCTGATATCGATCTTCCATTGCTAAACTTTTCTGATTTTTTCGTGACACTAAGCTGTCTTTTGACCCTCTGTCCTCCTATAAAACGATGATGATGATGATGATAATGAAAATAATAATGATGATAATAACTAAAATTATACTAATGATATTATAACAATAATAATAAAAAAAATATTTATTCATTATTAACACCAAAGTGCCAAATACTAGTAGCACATACATACGTAAGCTTGCAAGCACACACACACACACACACACACACACACACACACACACACACACACACACACACACACACACACACACACACACACACACACACACATAACTTGCGCAGGCACGCACGCAAGCACGCTCATACGCATGCACGCACGCACGCACGCACGCAAGCAAGCACGCACGCACGCACACACTTACGCAGGCACGCACACACGTATGCACACACGAATTCAATATAATTTAAGAAGAAAACGAAGGGAAACATCTCGACATTGGAGAACAAAGAGAGAAATATTAGGTAGACAAAAAAGAGAGAAAGATTAGGTAGACAAAAAGAGGACAGTAATATTTATCAGACAATTATGGTGGTGGGGGGTGGGGGGGGGGGTGTAATGATGATGATGTGATGATGACCTCGAATTTATAATCTATAATAAATCATGGATGATAATGATGCAATATAACACATACTTGACTTTTTAATCGGTTTTTCCTTCTTGCCCCCCGAACTTCGTTTCAGCTTGCGCGATTGTGTGTCTCGGGAGCGAGGTGTCTGGTCGATGTCTTGCCCAGAGACCCCCCGCAGCTCTGCTGATGCCGTGGTCAGTGGCTCGGGCGACGGCGGTGTTTCATGGACACGGACCAGTGTAAGCTGAATGTCAACGTCTAATACCTCCACCCACTTGGGGGCATCTTTATTGCCATCTGATATCCATCGACGAAGTTCCTTTATGTAACAAATAAGCAAACAAAATGAACTGAAGTTCAGTTAAACAAATGACTACTTTATGTGAGCAAGATTGTCTGTCGTGTTTGTGCTGTACGACCCGGGCTCGAATACCCGTCTCGTCGTTGGAGGCCAATATTCAAAATAATATTTATTTACACTTTCCTGATCCTGACTTTTAAAATTAAGTAGGGAGTCTATTTACCGGACTCCAAAGTTAGATAATGATAATGAGACTTTTAACGGCGATTATGATGATGATGATGATGATGATGATGATGATGATAGGGAATCTATTTACCGCGCCCCGATAGTGAATGTATGATGATGATGATGATGATGATACAAGTGATGAATATTTTCACCCAGACCCTCGTATACCTTTTGCAGGGTGACTTAATGAACCACAAATTGGTGGTTGCAATCTACAAATACACACATATACACATATATATATATGTCTACTTATATGTTTAACCAGACTTACCAAGTGCATTTTTATTTCACCGCTTCCCCTTTTTAGCCTAATTTCTTTAAACTGCTTCTTGACATATTTTTGCCTTTTTCCCGCCATTTCCTTGCCATTCACCTTTATAATTTCGTCAAGTTTTCTGTCAATATAGAAGTTTAAAATCACATTTAGCGTACAAAATATAGTCATGCGCCTTCATAACAGTTTGATTAAGCATTTCTTGACAGGTACTTCCAACATATCATTACTGTTTATTGTATGCTTTTAATGAAAAAAATGAGATTGCTCAGTGAATTATTAATAGTGAAATTATTAACAGTGAAATAATAAATGGTAAGTGTATAGTGTAGATATCCTTGAACATTTGGTGAATGGTGTAATGCATGCATGCATGCGCACGTAAAAATAAAAATAAAATAGGATTTTTTAAAAACAACATACAAACAGTTAGGCACATACCGACGGTGCGTTATCGACGTACGAAAGATTTTATGATGGTAATAGAAGATTACTTCAAATCTGGCAATAAAAAAGTCCGTGAGCTTACGTACGCTTATCAAAATGGACCCTGTAAATTTATGACTGTTTGTGAAACGGGAACCTGTAAGTTGATGAATGTTTGTGAAACGGGACTCTGTAAGTTTAGCAATGTTTGTGAAACGGGACTCTGTAAGTTTAGCAATGTTTGTGAAATTGAACACTGTAAGTTTATTACTGTTTGTGAAACGGGACTCTGTAAGTTTATGAATGTTTGTGAAACGGGACTCTGTATGTTTAGGAATGTTTGTGAAACGGGACACTGTAAGTTTAGGAATGTTTGTGAAACGGGACTCTGTAAGTTTAGGAATGTTTGTAAAACGGGACTCTGTAAGTTAATGAACGTTTGTGAAACAGGACTCTGTAAGTTTAGAAATGTTTAAGAACGGGACTCTGTAAGTTTATGAATGTTTGTGAAACGGGAACCTGTAAGTTTATGAATGTTTGTGAAACGGGACACTGTAAGTTTATTAATGTTTGTGAAACGGAACCCTGTAAGTTTACGAATGTTTGTGAAACGGAACCCTGTAAGTGTATGAATGTTTGAGGAACTGGACACTGTAAGTTTATGAATGTTTGTGAAACGGGATACTGTAAGTTTAGGAATGTTTGTGAAACGGGACTCTGTAAGTTAAGGAATATTGTGAAACGGGACTCTGTAAGTTTAGGAGTGTTTGTGAAACGTGACCCTGTGAGTTTTCGAATGTTTGTAAAACAGGACTTTGTAAGTTTATGAATGTTTGTGAAAGAGGACCCTGTGAGTTTATGAATGTTTGTGAAACGGGACTCTGTTAGTTAATGCATGTTTGTGAAACGAGACTCTGTTAGTTTACGAATGTTTGTGAAACAAGACCCTTATCATTGTGTGTGAAATTGGCCCCTATAACCTTACGAACTTCTTAAACGAGGGCCACGAGATAGTGTTTTCATGCATATACTTAATTTCGTTTTAACACGGCCGTGTGTGCCTTTAATTAAACAAGCGATACATTTTAGATAATTAAATCACTTTTAAATATAAAGTATCAATAAAACGAAAAAATCCCTCAATATAGCGACATCGGCCAGCTTTAGTAAAACTAATGATTTGCATTACCCATCGGTGTTCCAAAATGTGCGTTAAATCCAGTTATTTATATTTTTTCATAGTCATGTGCTTCACACGAGATATAACGTCACGGGTTATCCCAGGTGTATTATTTACCGACGGCAGCTGTTTGTTACCTGTTTTGCTTTATATTAAGTATGGTTTATATCGTCTTGTTATAGTAGGAACTACATGAGTGGCTGTAAAGAAGAATGAATGAATATGTATGAGGGTCTTCTAAAGGACTAAATATTCTCGGTACGTTTCCATCAGTATCAAGATAGTAATAGTAGTAGTATTATTATTATAAGTAGTAGTGGTAGTAGTAGTAGTAGTAGTAGTAGTAGTAGTAGTAGTAGTAGTATAACAGTAATATTAATAGTAGTAACAGTAGTAATAGTGGAAGCAGTAGTTGTAGCAGCAGCAGCAGTAGTAGTAGAAGTAGAAGTAGTAGTAGTAGTAGTAGCAGCAGCAGCAGCAGCAGCAGCAGTAATAGTAGTAGTAGTAGTAGTAGTAGTAGTAGTAGTAGTAGTAGAAGTAGTAGTAGTAGTAGTAGTAGTAGTAGTAGTAGTAGTAGTAGTAGTAGTAGTGGTAGTAGTTGTAGCTTTGTATGCTACCTGAGGCCAAGGTCGCCGATGACGTCAGTATCCCCTTCCACCTGGTCAACATAATGTTGTCTTTGTGTTTTGCCATCATATTTGTATTTAACACTCTCAATTCTGCAAAACTTCGCTGAGCCATCGATCTTCAGAGTTGCCTTCTTTCTTTTCTAAAATAATAGACGAATATTTATATATAAACAATCTAGTTTAATCAGTTCTTCTACATCTTCTATTTCTGATATAACTACTACTACTGCTACTGATTCTGCAGTTGTCAATGCACACTACATCTACTGCTATCTATCTTTTTTACCATTTTCACTAATAAAAGCACACACCAATCTCTCGAGTTCTACCACCATCGCTTCCACTACTGCCATCACACACACACGCACGCACGCATGCACGCACGCACGCACACTGTATATCTCTCTACCACAACACTGCCTCAACCGTTATGTCTACATGCACAACTACCATTTCTCTATGTCTTTGCTGTTACCACTGCAACAACAACAACAACAACAGCAACAACAACAACATCAACAGCAACAACAATAACACACGTTCCTTGACAATATCTACGATACGTCGGATGATAATTCTCACTTTGTCATGATTGACAGAAAGTTCCCTTCTACATATCCAGGACTGCCTCCGCACATCACCAGGTACATAAGGTGCAATTTCCAACACGGACATTTAAAACGGCAAATTAAGTCATTGTGAACAAATCTCAAATTTCAAAACATCTTTTTCATATAGCAGACCGCGGTTCGAGATCATGCGCCTGCTACAACTCTTTTATATGATCATGGGTATGGGGGTAAGACAGACTTTAGGACAACATTGGAGCTCAAACCATTAGGGAAATATGTGGGAAGATTAAAGCAAACGTTTGATAGCAAACGATATACATGCATGCATATTGGCATTAGGCCATCCTTAAAAAAATGTTTGTTTGCTGTGCTCTGACCCAATATTTTTCATGTGGGTAGGCAGGTAGCCCCATCTTTATGTTGCTAAATTTTGATTTTGCATATAGTCATTTTAAAGAAAATTGGACAGAAATCATGAAATTTTTTTAACGCTTTGAAAGTCAATAAAAATGTTTGGGTAGCTGCAATTTTGAGTGAATAGGTAGGAGCCCGGCAAACAATATATATTTTTAAGGATGGCCTTACAAAAACAAACACATAATGCCCGCATATGATATGGCGGTTGTAAATGTCTAAGTGAGATATTGTTAAACACGGTCGCTTGAATATTTTGAATTCCTAGATTAATACGTTTCAGTTCTTTGAAGATTTGTCATTATAGAGTGTACTAATCGCTTTTTTCACGGACCATCAAGGTTAAAAAAAAGCAAAACTATGTACGTGCTTTTTTTTTAACGAACACCATAAAAATATTTGTAGGACATTGTATTGTCTGTAGGGAAGAAGCGGGAAATTAATGAATACAATACAGGAAATCGTATCACATTGATGGCCATTAACGGATGTACTTTACTTGATTTACTTGATTTGAATTGATTTGAATTGTTAGTTATATTATTCCTGATTACATCTTACTTACTTATCAACAGATAGAAAACGATATATATATATATACAGAGAGAGAGAGAGAGAGAGAGGAGAGGAGAGGAGAGAGAGAGAGAGAGAGAGAGAGAGAGAGAGAGAGAGCGCGCGAAGGACATAGGACATGATAGAGGGAGAGAGGGTTGAAAGAAGGGATGGAGGGAGATGAATGGATGGACTAACGTACATGTATGAATGTGCAATCCATTTTTTTAATACTTATTTTCGCCTCCTAAAATAAATCATAGCAAATAAGGCAATAATAAATTAATTGCTAGATTATCATCCCCGCCCGACCCCTAATTTCCATGCCGCCCCGACCCTTTTTATTTTCATAAAAAAAAATAAATTATTTTTTTTATTATTATTATTATTATTTTTATTAAAAAACATAAAAAAAATAAAAATGAAAATAAAAAAATAAAATCCTCCCATCCTCCCAGTTTTTTTAGAAAAATTTGGATGATAATCTAGCAATTTATTTATAATGGCCTAAAGTTTCTAATTTCGATGGTTTCCTTAATAAATAAATCTAATCGTAAGCTCCTAAATCACATTGGTTCATCAATCCCGACGGACAGATAGTTAGTAAGTAGAAAACAGACAGACAAACGGACTTAATACAAGATTAATTATCTTAGTTATTCTAACTTTTGAAGAGTTAAAACCACACGCCTCCACGAAATATCAGGGCAAGGAATATTTCATAGAGATGGACGCAACCATAACAAAGATTCATAAGGCAAGTAAGAATATTAAACGAGGACTCACATCATCGGTTACTTGTTCGTCTATAGAAGATTCAGAGTCTAAGACTTGTCCTTTTATTGTAGGATAATCCGGCGTCTCATGAGGTTCTTCTGTGTTTTGTTTTGTATCTACCGCGCCGCCTTTGCGATGTACGCCAATGTAGCCGTCTGGAGCTCGAAGAAGGTGGTTATCCTGATCGTGTCGATTGTCTTTTCCAAGTACCGTTGCTTTTTGTTTTACTATAATCGCTTCCCCTTTGAGGTTTGCGACATCATCACTGTGCGTTTCAGAACCAGTATTACTGGTACGTCTTTTGTTACTTATCGTGCCTTTAGCGTCTTCATCTTCACTGTCGGAATCACTTCCACTCTTGTCGTTATCAGATTTTGTAATACCTTGAGGTAGTGAACTACGTTGAACAGGTTTTTCTTCATTTGCACTTTTAGACGTAGAACCTGGCGTTTCTTCTTCTTCTTTAACAGCCCCTTCCACTCCGTTTATATCATCAGTTTGATCCGTAACACAATCTTTCATGTTTATTTAATCCCTTTTATAAAACTTATTTTCCCGTCCAGTAGTGTCCACAATTTTACAGTGTATGCACGGCGGTTTATGGACTCGCCTGCTTTATTTGCCACGATTAGTCACTCAGCATGTTCGGTTTTACACACAATCTATTTTGAATTACAATGTATGTTGGTAATCCCGTTATTTGAAACATGCGTGTTGATTTCATCGAGGTTTACAGGAAAACTGTGTCATAAAAATGTTTAGTAAATGCGGACCTTGGGTATCTAAGTACAGGGGACACGCATTGCTGAAGGGAGCATATACATATATACAATATTTTGTCCGGAATGGGTGTCACATTGCGTTTTCCCCATAGTATGACTTTTTAATGGTTGATGTTTTCTACATGAGTAATTTTCATTAATTAAGCAATGTGACCTATGCTGTTTGTACACATATGGAAAGAGCTTGGCCTATCCAGGAGAGAGGTCATCGGTCATTAAACAAAAGCAACTCGGACCACCCGGCAACAGAAGACCCGATATCATTTAGTGTTGGTCGATGGGTTACGTATTTCATGGGATTGAGGTGCGGATGGAAAATCCAGTTATCCATGGGGACAGACTTTTCTTGTTATTTCACAAATATTGTCAAATTGTCAAATTGTTTTCCATTATGTTGGCAGTCTTGTGGGGCTGAAGTTACATTTCTGTTTGTAGAGTGTTTAACGGCATTTTCAACACACTATAACAGGCTATGTATCGCGTATTAAGTTTTATTGGTTTCATGAAGATCTCAGAATGAACCTTGTAGAACCACCGTCCTTCAACAAGAAACTCGAGAATTTCTCATATAAAGTTTTCGGACCGAGCTTGACCCTTTAACCAATGACCTCTGCGATGAAAGTCATTAGACGACAAAACCTTAGACCACTCGACCAGATAAAGACCTATTGACTATACCGGTTATTGTCGTCCTTTAACCAAACACCATACTAACAATATTACCGGGACTATCTTTATAAATATGTGCTATTGATAGATCGTAAACATATATTATTAAAATAGCAATTATGTTGCTGCTCATTATGTGTTATATCCCTCCTTCTAATGAGATTAACTCGTTTATATGTTTTATTCTATTCTATGTTACTAGTATTCTATTTATATTTATTCTATATAAATTATTGCAGAGTGATATCAGAACGTAATCTCGCCAATTCCTCTCATTTTAGACTTGTTGGGCTCGAATCATACGGTTTAGTTACAAAAATAGAACATAAAAAAAAAACACCGTATAATTTTATTGTCATAAATAGATACTGTTAATGTATAAAAATAGATATTTCGATACATTGTATTTGCTACGCTGTCACAGGATATATACGCGTAAAGTCTCGTGATATAAGAGTCCGTAATTATGCAATAAAACTCTACTTAAATCGGTGTCGTTTTATATAATATATAACCTTTATCTAAAGGGGCATTGCTCTACTACTTATACATCTACATAACTGATACTTCCTTAAATATAATGTTTAGTGTAATAAAGCTTGGAAGCTATACATCCGTAGGTATAAAGATTGATTGATTAAATGGATATTTGTCGTCTTTTTTATGCCATCGAGGGCTAACAGACAATCAGATAACCTAACCACTGTTTCCTGGGAACCTGGAAGGTTAACCAGTACTCGAGCATACCCCAATCCGTAAGTAACTGATAACTGTTCCACTTAAATCAGCGGTGAGAGACGAATGATAACGAGACGCAATGTCGTATATCAAACATCACGGAAATTATGGCCGAGCGGGGATTCGAACTCACGACCCCCGGATTGACAGTCAGACGCGCTAACGACTGAGCTAATTGGGCTCGGTAAGCATATGTTTACCCAATGTGTCCCTTTAAAATTATTGAAACCAGTTCAATACGGAAGTTATTTCATTATGGGTCGAAATGTTTCAATCACGGGACTCAACCTTTACACAGACAACTCTTGCTGAAAACAATGGCAATCACACTAAGTGTATGCACATGTTACATCGTATGATTGCATCGTTGGTACCCTCGTGTACCCTTATGCACCAACAACGGTATACCAACTGACACGCAACTATTGTATGACAACCCGGATGTGGCCCAAATGTAAAAAAAAAAAAACTAAGGTTAAACCAATTGGGTCGACCGGAAATTAGATACACACAAGCTTCCCACAATACACCAACACTATTTGCCTGTGTTACAAGTCTGTGTTCATTCGCGTGAAAGTAACAAATTATGTATATGTCATTAAGTTGAATATATGGCGTTATTATAGCTTTTTTTTATTTATACACTCGACATGGGTCATATTTATAGGGAAATTTAAAATATCAGTCTTGATTAACCAACATTTATTTTTCAACGTAGATGTATATAAGGTGGCATAACACTCGGAACACCTTGACTATTACTACGTAATACCCTCGGAATAATACGGGGGCCGCCATATTGCTGTGACCCGGCCTTTCTGCCTAGTACCAGACTAACACATGGCCGGACTACATTCAAAATGGTAATATACATAACGTATCAATTAAACTGAAGATATTCTGCAACGCTTCAAGCTGCTCTTTTTTCAAAGAATGTTTAATTTCCATTATGTCCAAAGAATACTGAATGCACGTCGAAAAGTCAGCCATTTTTGTTTATGATAATAACGGGAAGTAACTTGCCGGGGCAAATTACCAATTGATGTATTCCTACAATTATTTACGAGGTCTAATACCGAACATGACGGAATTTGCCGAGTATGTACGATTGGTGGCATAAGGGGGCCGCCATTTTATTTTATCATGTGACTGAAAGTTGTTCCAAAATGGCGCCTTATTATGTCAGAGGTCTATTGCGTAGCATATAGGCCGAAGTGATTAGAATGAAGCTTCCCAATGACAAACTTCCCTCAAGTACAGTCAGGTCAAAGTTCGTTTCTAGTCAGTGAAGTTAATCATTCAACGGTGCGGCTAACGCGGGCGATTAATATATAAAATGTAAACAATTCATAATTGAGTACCCATTCCTGTCTTACCTGTATAGAAGATACAAAGTCAATATTTACAACCGTTCTCAACGTGCAGTTAGTTTATAAATACAGCGACTAAAATCGGTATACAAAAATAACCAAAGCAAGCGTTTGCATAAACACAGACTTCACTTAGCTTCGTAACGCCGCTGACTGACGTTGATAAATAACCGAAAGTGTCCTCCGTGGCTAAGTGGTTTAAGACGCCGTCACGTACGTCACACGGTCAAGGTCATAGGTTCGAATCCCGCTCTCTCCCAAAAAAAACTTTATGTCAGAAAGCGTGCCATTTTATTGCGGAAGGGACGGTGGTTCTACTCAGATTCATTCTCTATACGAACAAAACTGGTTATGCCATAATATTATACAAGCTGAAATGATAAAAAAAAATGGCGTTAAACCTCGTTCAAAAAGAATTTTTTTTTTTAAGAAACGAGAAAAATTAACAGGTTAGCAAAACAGTAATCAAATTACAGATGCCACGTGCAATGCATAAAATATGAGGAAGTAAAGTTAACATTTATCGAAAGAAGTAAAGTGTGTGTGTATGTGTGTGTGTGTCTGTGTGCGTGCGGGCTGATATTTCTTAATTTGTTAAACTCACATTTTGTTAAAAAATTAATTCATGGCCATGACCGTATTTGTTTTGTTGCGCAAAATTTATTCTGGATAATGCTTTGTCTTTTACCGTCTACGTGCGCCATTATACGATGAACATGGCTTTTGTTGGTTTTGTCTACGAGATATAATTATTGCTTGATTTGGTTCGTTTAAATCTTTGATATAATTAACTTTAATGTCAATACAAACAAATGTGGTGATAATATTACGTAACGATTATGAACGTATAATGGACAGTTCGTCGTCAACGTAACGTGCGTTGTCGGACGTGCCGGTGCGTTGAGCGTTGTTTATTGATGAATGAGCAAATGTTAGAGAAGTGTTGATGAAGTTGAATATACTAAAATAAATTTATTACGTTGAATGTCACAGACAGCAAACACGACGACACTTATCAATTTTCTATCAGTTTTAATATAATTTAAAGTCACACAGTTTATAATAAAATAGTTCCAAAGATATAGATATAAACAAAATCACAGTATTGTATCCAAGTTGTTATACCATTCACTAAAATCTCACTATAAAAGCGGTGTCCATAACATAGACTATTTGCGAATAACTAAGATAAAAAAACGCTGTCCAAATATCGGATAACATCCAAATATATATTAAGTTCACAAAGTTAAATTAAATTTTACAAAGTACTGACGGCTTTCCAATCTGTCTGGTAAACTATCCAGACAGTTACTATGTCCTAAAAGTTGTTCTCCCTTCATCCTCTATTAACTTCTTCCTAAAATACTAAAATTGTTTTGTTTGCACATACATGGCTTTGGTATGGTTTAGATACTTAATCATTAAAAGAAAACATAAAGGCAAACAAGATATACTGGACAATACATGGTAAAAATGTTATGTACACCAAAATCAAAATGTTTTCACACCTTCAATTTCTATAATCAATTAGGCTTCAACAGTATATACATAAAACAAATTGGAATAATTTCACATAATACTAGATTAATAATCAGTTTAAGCTAATAAGTGTTTACAGTAGTAATTAAGATATCAAGATGTTGGCATTGAGCATATGTGAGAGCAGATTTAACCAGCATTGACAAGTTGCATTTGAAGATAAAATGTAATAAAATATTTATAAATAAACTAAAAAGTTACTAAAGATATTTTCATAAAAATCACTCCATAATAACAAAGCACAGGACACGCATATTTTCACCACCAATCATATCTGGGGACTTGTCTTTTATCTTCACGCGGTCTTCAAAATTCAATATATTAAGTAATAATGATACTGTCTATATAACCTCCAATAAGAAGATTACATAATAACATACAATTTATACAACTGTGCTATAACGAAATCACAAATGCGGGAACATGAACATATATATACAAGTATAAGTTACAATGGCAATATGTACTTACATGCATTAACAATCATGCATACAGAGAAACATAAAGAGATTATATTGGCATATTATCGTCAATTCCCTGTCCTAAATACACACGCCCAGCATGAAGATACACTTACAACTTAGAGATACACGCGTCTTAAGTGTCTAATTATATACCTCTTTATTACAAACATCGGGTTTCTGAAGCCACGTTTTTGTTTTTGTTTACATTCGCCATTTTCAACGAACCGCTTTCGGGTTTCCGATCAATCATCGGATAACATCGTGAAGACTCGTTCCCGATCTCGTTTTGGAGGCTTTGTTCGGGAAGTTTACGGAGTTCAATGTAAAAAAAGGTTATACGTCAATAAATTAGCATTATTTTGTGCACACTACATACAGGAACAGTCTGGATTAAAAGCGTGTTTGTGTTACTTGCCAATATAATTCCTTTAATTACATTTAATGACCACAAGTGTGTGAACGTTTATTATGTGATTAACATTTACAATGCTTTGCAGTGCATTGTTATCTTCGCTACTACTCTATTGCATTAATATGAATTTTTCGTTATAACATATTTATTTCAAAGTTGCAAATTCGCTACAGACGACTCATATCAAAACGAATCATAAGATTCAAACAACCGTTCGGAAAACAGAGCAACTATCAATGCATGCCTTGGTAAATTACTAGTGTTACTAATGGCCATTAAGACACATTTTTTGCCCATGCCAAATGAGTATAACAAAGTCATCATACCTAGTGTCCAACACAGTTACAAGTATCGGGCTTTAATACCTTAGACCATATTCGCCACAGAGTTTCTGTCTATATTGGCGATGCAGATTACAGCATCTAGACCAAAAGTAAGTCTTATTTTTCCCAACAACACCTAATGTGACTTATTCATTTCGACACAATCTATTAAAAAAGTATCTGTCAAACAAACATTACCAATAAGTTTTTTTTGCATTTTATACAAATTTCATTAACACGTATCAAATTGGTAATAAGTTTTACAATAGTTTTATTAAGTATTAAATGTTTCGGATATTTAAATTCCGCCCACTTCATATTCGCAATGTACGGATCAAACGTTCAAATTCAGCTAAAGCTATGTCTATCTGCCAATCATTGGTAACCAGTTGACGAATTTGATTTCTCAGTGTTTTCTTCCATTCCAACTTAAATGTAAAAGTACTATTAACATAGTATTCTTCAGGTTATATTTGTTCAATATAGTAATAATATCAGGAAAGAATCCCATAGCACATACATCTAAATAATAAGAACTTAACTTTGTGTTTGGCAACGCAATATCTAGTAAGTCTACACAGTTAGCAAAGTTAAACATTTCTGTGGACAGTTTCAGCTTCAATGGGAAGAACCTTTAGCATGCTTAAAGGAATATCGGTACGTACATTTCAATTATAGAAACCCCTTTAATAAATAAAAATACATAAAAACAACCCAAATATAATCGAATTTATATAAGTTATGTCACTATAATATCTTTTCTGTAAAAAGGGAAACGAAGCTAAGTGAAGTGTGTGTGTGTGTGTGTGTGTGTGTGTGTGTGTGTGTGTGTGTGTGTGTTTGTTATAACTTTACTCGTGCATTTATTTGTAAAAAAAATAACAGTACGATCCTTACGTTAAACCTTTGATGCATTAACACATAGTGTATGTGCTCTTTCTAAACTCATGGTTTCATTACTGGCCAAGTTATATAAGCATAGCAGCTTTTGATATAACTATAGCATTGTCTGTCTTTTTACAGGTAATTGGATGCGAAAGCCGTAATCAAAAAGTCCAAAGATGTTTTTTTTAATTGTACTACTAAATTCTTTCGCTTTATCTGCATGTTTGTTGATCGCATACATAGTATTTAACCCTATTATGCGAAAAGCTGTCGACTTCTTTTCCCAGTTTCCATTTTCTATTTGTGCGTATTGAAGCAATTTACTTTCCTTCGATACCATAACAGCATATTTTTTTACGATTATATTGGTCATGCCACTGGCAAAAATACGAGTGACAAGTAGTGACCATAGCTTGGAGACCGTTTTCATATCACCAGATGTTTGATCAAGTCATCTATGAAGCACAGATAGAGAACATATGGCCATAGCCCGCCATGGAGAGCTTGATATCTAATCCCACAGCACATAATCGGATTGATCCTTGTTTGCTCTTACTTCCGGACGAAGCTGTTTAACATCACTGCGAATACTGGTTTTAGCTTCAATTGTAGTTATATCACTTTTCAGTTGTTTCAAATTATTACTTAAGGTAACACCTTAAATTTTCTTTAAGCATTAACAAGTCTTCTTGCATTTGAAAAACTGCATTTTTTTCAGAATATCCAGTTCAGACTGTTGAGTTTGAGTATCATGAAGTGTGGAATCAAATCACACTTCACAGCCGATTTTGGTGAGCTTAAGAGCTCCTTTAATTCCTCGAAAGGAGCACCATCTAATACGAATATCATATCGATATCTTGAGCGAGTTTATAAGCCACACTATCTTCATTTCTTGTGAATTTCATCTTTTTCAAATCACACACTTGAGCACATGGACGCTCCTTACACTCTTTCTGATTGTTTTTGTGGTTTGCTAAGAAAGTTTTTTTCTTTCCCTTAAATGTGCTCGATCCAGTCAATCTCACTTCCATACCAACAATGCCTGTGATTTTTCGACCATGGCCATCATAGATAACAGTAGCATTGTTGTACCCAGATTTTACAAATTGGACATAATATATACCACAAATTTCGTCAAATGTCTAATCGTTTTCCCAATGAATCTTTTGTAACAACATCCCGCCATCCAGAACATGGTCCCAATTATAATTTGACTCAGGTATATTCGAACCAGTGTTACCGTTCGATTGCATATAGTTTGCAAGTTCAATTTGTCTGCTTGTCGCATTTGTCTTGAAGTTTCCAACATTGCTGGTGGGTGGGTGCATAACTCATATGCTAATTGTAGCTCAATTTCGTCTAAACTTCTGTTGAATGCACTTATAAATGGCCAACTAAAACAACATCTGTGGATCGATCTTCACCGCATCTCAAGTCGATTTGTCATTCACTGGTACAACAGCGTATTTCGCCTTGATGTGAACCTTTTGGCCG